>OZ026625.1:11241416-11841416 GCA_964020975.1 Hermodice carunculata | reverse complement strand
GTTTTCCTTTGCCTGAAGTACTAGCTATGTAGCAGCTCTGACTTTAAAAGACAAGAAAATGTCAGGTATGTGTACGTGTTTGTGCTATATTGCAGCTAAAGGATGCCATCTGACAAACCAAATTCTAAATCTTTCCTGCGACAGGTCCCTGTTTTTTCAAAAAGGAATTCCGTACAGATGCCAGCCAGTTTTTATTTGACAGTTTACCAGCAAAACCTAATTAAAAGCTGTGATAATTGTTCAAATTGACGCATGAAGTATGACATAACAAATTAATACACACTATAACACCATTGCTGAAAGCAGAAAAAACACCAATAAATGCGGGATATTTGCTCAAGTTTGTGATGAAGATGCATTGTATATATATATATATATATATATATATATATATATATATCGTGGGAGTGCTTTTTAATAAGCTGTTTCATAGCCACCATGTTGTTACACACTTTTCATATCTATTCTTCTGAGATTTGCTGCAGCTGCATAGTAGGGTCTGTACACAACGGGTTGCCCCGAGACAACGAACATCGTCACAATTCAAAAGTCTCAAATAGCATGGCTTGGTCTCTGCTGTATGTGTCTGGCACTGTATGCCACAGCAGAATCTAGTCGGTGTAATGTGAAGGAGGTCATGCTATGCCCCGGTAAACTAAGGTTACTATAACCTTTTGGGACAAAGCGAAAGGTATTCAAATAAAAATATAATATGTTAGGGGAAACAGCACCATGTACTCTCATTAATAGAGTTATCCATTACGGGGAGTCACCGATGGTCATCATTTTTCATAAGCCGCGTGCTCCGCACGAAAATATTACAAAGGATGATGTCGTCGATTCTTTGAACATTTTTCTCTTACACGAGAACTACATCAAACCCTGGTCGCTTGAATATAACCTAGCCCGCCTTTTAAGTCGTGTCTTGTTACGCCTTAGTTATGGTATGTTTCAGTATGTTGGTATGATTTTATTCCTTTGTTTTACTTTATCTGTGTTTTTCCCGGCATCGGGGTTTTTACAAAATTATTGTTATTATTATTATTATTGTTATTGTTATTGTTATTGTTTTGTTATTATTATTATTATAATTATTATTATTATTATTATTATTATTATTATTATTATTATTATTATTATTATTATTATTATTATTATTATCATTATTATTATTATTATTAAAGCGATTAGTAATTATCTAAAAACAGTTTGGAGTTTGATAAAACCATAAAGACGCTATTTTCATTTTTGTTTATCCATGTCATACTGCGTTTTCTGATTAAAGAAATCTTTGTTTATACAACAATTTAAATCAAAATGTTACAATTTTAATTTGTTTGCCTATTGATCATGACCTTTCCAAACATGTATGCTTTGTTTAGGTTTGCATGAATACTTTTCAATTTATTTAGCCCAAAAGGGAATAGTAGCCTTATTTTAGTGGGTATACCATGACCGCCGTGAAGCCAACTGGTTGGAAATAATTTTATCCTCGTATTTTCATTGTATAAATCAACTAACATTCCTCGGGATCATCCACATGATCGAATAGTGTTTCTGCGATAATGTTTCCAATTGTAATATTTTAGACTTGAAATAATAATAATAATAATAATAATAATAATAATAATAATAATGATGATGATGATGATGATGATGATGATGATGATAATAATAATAATAATAATAATAATTAGTCGTAGTGGTGGTAGTGCTACTAGTAGTAATATTCCCGCCAGTTCTTATATTCACATTTTAATTGAACAAGTTTGTTGCCCTCTATCTAGATATCACATGCAGGTGAAAATGCCGTAAACAATATTTTATAAATGTGTAGTAAGGAAATGAGCTTGTCGGGATAGCTTACGTAATTAATGGTGAAGAGCGTTGAATTTGGTGTCATGATAACTACAATGGTACAAGTAAAATTGAAACCCATCCCACTGTACATCAGGAATTTGGAGCCAACAGGACTACATCGTGAAAATAGAACATTCGTAATCTATAGTTTGTTCGACAATTCAGAGTGGAATTTTCATGGACCCAGTAGCCTAGGTTCCATTTGCGACATATGAATTTTCAGTAGATTGAGTCAATAAGTCATTTTATCTGCTAACATATTAAACCTGCAAATATATGATATCTGCACCTGCTCTTAAAATGTTTTCTGTGTCGAACGATTACTCACACCTCCACTTGATTTGTCAATAGACACAGTATCATGGGCATGTTATTTGCATGTGGTTTAAAACTAGGAAAACGAGCACTGTTCTACTAGCGACATTATTTGCCACATAATTCTAGCTCTGAAATGATTATGTGTGTTTTGTGTTGCAGAGCTTTAACCAAATGGACAACCAAGGAATTTGGCACTTGGCTTGCAGCTTCATACTGGCTGATTGGTTTAGACTTTCCTGTGCCAACCGAAAGTGGGATACCTTTAAAACATTTTTTTCTTGAATGTTGAAAACACACCCTACTTTTTCAACCGCAAGTCTAATAAAATTGTTCCACAACCCAACACAACATCTGCTGCGTTCTTTTGCGGTGCAATTATTCTGGATATTGTGTGTCCAGACACAACTTATTTTAATGTCTTTTTTCTTCTTTTTTTCTGGCTACTGTTATGACAACGTTCATGCTGAAGGCAGACTATCTGTCAGAGGTTGGGAGGTCACATATAGTAGGCCACCAATTTTATCAAGCAAAGCTGCTGAAAATTTTTTACAGAAAATTAAGATCTGGGGTTCGCACAGAATGAGAAAAAAAATTCGAAAACGGTCAAGTGACCTGATTTCTGGAAGCTCATTGGCTCAGGGCTATAATTTTGAATCATTTTGGAAATACAAATTCAGCATACTTAATCAGATTGACCTTGCACATTATGTTACGCTGGATACTCAAGTGTTCAATGTGACATTTTGTAGTGTCTATAGGTCTTTTTGAAAAGAAGCCCGGTTTATCGAGATCGACATCGTTATTTCAAGGATTATATAAGAATAATATTTCATCAGGTACATCGATATAATCTATATTCAATAGCAGCGCCCCTGATCTTCACAAGAAGCCCACATTTCTTTTAAATGATGGTCACGATAGGTGACAGATCATTGACAGAGTCTCTGATGACAAGCACGTTTCATGAAGTTCAGTAAAAATGGAGCCATTTCATTTGAAGCCAGTCAACGTTTCATCTTTGATATTTGTGGACGTTTTTTCCTGGCACTGTCTGTTCCAGAAGGCTCACTTCTTGGTTTGTTGGCAGTCATATTTAATTTTTATGTCCTTTCTTTGCAGCAGGTTATCACATATGGTGTACCACATTGACTGCATGTTTGTTAGAAGAAAGTATGTTCTAAATCAAACCCACATTCACTCATACCGAAACACATATTTCATTTCCCACTGAAGCCAGTGGGAAGAAAAGATTTTGACAAGCATGAATTATGTACCTGCTAGCACATCGGGTTTGTATTTCCCAAAACTGCAGTCACCAGTGCTATTCATGACGCCCGTTCATCGCAGGATCACAACGTTAGTAACCCGTGGTATATACATCATGCTTATAGATCAATTCAATGGACGAGACACGACAGTACACCCACCTATTTGCAATCAAATTCACGTGCCTTTAGCGATAGAAAAGATGACGATGGAGATATCAATGATATCACCCTCTTTCTAAGCAAAGAGTATATCTGGACTGAGGGACAGTTTACAAATATGGCTGACAATAACAATTCTTGAAATGAAACAACTTGAAATGCAATTATCGGTGTATAAGCACTGAAAACATTAAGCTAGAGTGTTGGCATTTAATGTCGATATCTTAAAACATTACCTGCTGGACATTATCAGATCTATGTGAAGTATTCTGACGTAAAGAGCACAATTGATAAGGCCCCTTGGGCCTAATAAAAAGACTCAGTGAATATAATATGTGACGTATCACACCAATTCCATCATTTTCGTGCAAGTCATGTGGAGACGAACAGAAGGTGATGGAAGCCTGAAAGATTATGCGAGTTATATTTATTCAAGGTTAGAAAAGTTGGCCTCTTTTGAAAGCCAACTCCCCTGTAAAATGGCTTGCAGTTAGCAGCATGTCGGCACAAAATGTTTCGGGGCATGAGATATGTCAAAAGAATTTTATAGCACCTGATAGAAAATCAAAACGTGCATTTGTGGATGAAGAGGAGGAAAGGAGTGAAAGAGGGTCAGTGCAAGTATATCTCTCAGACAAACAAATGTTTTTGTATGCACTGAGTGACAAATGTAGTTGGCTAGCCTCACAGTGTGAAATGATTCAGGAACAAATAGCATCTTTGGAAAAAGCCATCGATGCCATTTAAGTGAGCACAGTATATAAATGCAGTGTAGCATATATTCGGAATTATTAAACTAATAAAATGGATGTTGTGGCGATGCATGAAGTACACGTTATATTTTTTTGGTATCCATTGCCAATCGAAACTTAGACTTTGGAAAGACACGCTCGATGAGTAAGAGGAGGGTTTTGGTAAACCTTCGGATTCTCTTGGTACAATGTGGTAAAATTGCTTTGTTTTCTGCCTTTATGTTGCCTTGATAAAGCGTTATCTTAAAACAAGATACCAACCCATGTCTCTGTCTTGATAGTATATCTCAGTTTCCACTTATATAGTGGACTTACTGACACGTTGTGAAGGGACATGAACTAGTGCACGTTACCAGACTTCCATTCCGTCGAAATATGAAATGTTTAACTCCACCAATCTTAAAGAGGTCGGTTCTTGCCATGCTCTACTGTGGCCTTTGTTCTCTGGATATGGCTTCGTAGAAGATGTATTTTCATTCTTTGTGTCCCGTTCTTCATAGAGTCTCTTACTTTTAATAGCAGGTTAATATTAGGCCAAAGGAAAGTTACGTTTTCAATGCTGTGCCTCCAAAGTCAAAGTCAAAGTAAAAAATCTTTTATTTTACCAGGTAGCTCTTACAGTAAAAACTTCTTTCCAAAGAAGGCCCTGACATGGAAACAAACACATTAGTTACATGACAAACAGGACATCACAGCATACATGAAACTAAAACCAGTAAATAAGGGCTATAAACACTGTATACAGAGATCAGGTTAAAATCACATATCGCACTTGGTTATATTTCCTGGACCAGGCACCTTTTGAAATAGGGTAAATCCTGTGCCTGTCTGGTTTGAACACTCAAACTATTCCAAGACGTGGCTTTTTTGTGGCTAAAAGCACGTTGCGTAGATTGTAGATTACATTTGTTAACACTAGACTGTTTGTAGCACTCTATCTATTATTATAGAAGTGACTTGTGTGGGTGAACTTATTACATATATATTTTTGGGGCAAGTGCATTTAGACATTTAAAAACAAGAGTGCATCTGTGATAAAATAATATTTTGGGAATGTAAAACCATTTCAATTCACTATGCAATTGAGATGTGGGCATATCAAATGGCACTTGTAGCATGATCCTACCAGCTCTGACACTCAAACTATTCCAAGACGTGGCTTCTTTGTAGCTAAAAGCACGTTGCGCAGATTGTAGATTACATTTGTCAACACTAGACTGTTTGTAGCACTCTATCTATTATTATAGAAGTGACTTGTGTGGGTGAACTTATTACATATATATTTTTGGGGCAAGTGCATTTAGACATTTAAAAACAAGAGTGCATCTGTGATAAAATAATATTTTGGGAATGTAAAACCATTTCAATTCACTATGCAATTGAGATGTGGGCATATCAAATGGCACTTAAAGCATGATCCTACCAGATCTGTTTTGCAGTCGCTGTAATTTGGACAGATGCGAGATGTTACAATTGGAAAACACAACGCACAATAATCAAATAGTGGCAAAACAAGGGCACTGTATAACTGAGTGGTCAACTATTGGTCCATGTATTTCCTCACCCGACACAGTTCACCCATTCGCCGTCTAATCTTTTTGGCGACATTATCCAGGTGAGTATGCCAACTCAGTGTACTGTCCATAGTGAGACCAAGGTATCTATAAGTCTCTGCCCTTTCGATAGAGTCTCCATTTATATGAATGTCAACATTTGCGTGTCTTTCGTATTATCTTATGTGTGCCAAATATCATCCATTTACATTTTGATACATTTAGATGGAGTTTGTTGTCATAAAACCGCGAGGAAGTTTTACTGAGATCAGATTCTAGTTTATGTTTGATGTCATGGATATCTTTAGAGTGGTACAATAGTATTCCAATCTTTTGATTCTGTTTGTAGGCGTATTTATGAACTTCCAATGCTAAACTTGCGTGGATTGTTTTAAGACACCAATGTTTTTTTCCGTCATTGCATGTCGAAGGTCAAGAGGAAATATGTTTTGCTGGATAAAATTGCGAAATTTTGATGATTTTCTCTCAGCTTGAATCTGTGGATAATACATGCTTGCAAACTATATGTATTAGTAAATTTCCCCTTTTTCATAGTAATTAAGAGTTTTGCAAATTATATATGATGTTGGGAATTATGAATAGTTGTAAGGGACTTGAAAGTCTGGATCTTTCGATTTTCCAGTAAGTCCCATGTGACTCTCCCCACTCCTCCCCCCCCCCGACAAAAACCTGCACCAAGGTACCAAACGTAGGAGATGTCCAATATTGTTTTAAAGATTCAATATAAGTGGTACGTGTACATACATGTTACAGGCAAAAGTAATAACAAATGAAAATTGTAATCATGTTATTTCGAATGTTAATCATGTTAATCATGGTGGATGGCTGTATTCATGTATGTGTTAGTAATTCAACTGAATTGTGCGTGCACTTCAAAAGGTCAGCGTGGTTTGGTGTGTTGGTTGCGCAGCTGCCTTTTTAATGGTGGATGCCTGTGTTTATAGATGTGTTAGTAGTTCAACTGACTTGTGCATGCATTGCATTAGGTCAGCGTGGTGTGGTGTGTTGGTTGGTAATGCTTGTGTTGAAAGGTGTGTTAGTAATTCAACTAACTTGTGCGTGGACTGCATCAGGTTAGTGTGGCTTGGTGTGTTTGTTGTGCAGCCGCCGTGCACTTACAGTTTAGTTCCTGGCCATCACCGCTAAATAGTCATACAGGACACCATCAACGAGAGAATTTTACCCCACAAAACAGATCGATCGCACATTCTCCTACAATTTGAAGCTTTGGAATCAGCATCGATATATTTTACTTGGGTGACGCCACTGAAATGGTAATGGTATTTTAACATATACAAATTGCATATTTGTCCATGAGAGTAGATGTCTTTGAAAACTGACTAGTCTTGACAAAGTAACAGTTAAAAATTAATAACAAAAATCCACCCTCTGGTTAGGAGAACAATTATCTTGCAAAATTATAAAAAGGGGTTAATTATCCTAAAGGCATGCATCTCTATATAGATACATGTTTACTGTATTATCTTGATTTATACCAGTGCAATATTAAGCTTTTACAGCCATTTTTTTTTTTTTTGCTTTTGTTTCACAGGGTGGCACAAGAAAAGATCATCCCTGGTATAACCTGCAATCCGACATTGCAATACGAAGGCGTTATTTTCCTCTGTAAACGATGCGATGCAGTGGACCACTCTATCAGCATCTTACAGTGTGATGTCTCTACCTTTGTTTTTCCAGTCACTAGCTTTAAAATCAGCAAGAGATAAGTCTATTGTCTTTCAGGCATGATATCCAATATGTCGTCCTTTCAGTGGAGACACTATAGACAGATAAAGAGGGGAGAGAGAGAGAGAGAGAGAGAGAGAGAGAGAGAGAGAGAGAGAGGGAGAGAGAGAGAGAGAGAGAGAGAGAGAGGAGAGGGAGGGAGAAATATACAAGTATTAAAGTAAAAAAGGTACAAATTGATATCCTCCAAAACTGAATTATATTTGATATTTGGCTCAAGTACTTTTTTTCTCCACGACATTTTCTAAAAATTGAGAGTAGCCATTCAAATGAAGAATATGATTTTTGATGCAATAAAACATAAATAGTTTGTGATCATGCATGCATGTGTCAGCTTATCGATACACATACCTCATTTTATTCGATACACATACCTCATTTTAATCATGAACCGTCTCCTCAAGACCATCTTGTTTACATGGGGTTGTTTTAATCATGGTTTTCAATTGTTTTATTCGCCTTCACATGTGGTAAAACATTTAAAACGTGATAAGTAAAATTACAAACTTTTGACAACAAATGTAACATCTGCCACAACTATTATATTTACTTTTAACTGGCCTGTTTCATATAAAGATGTAACCTGATCTCCGAGAAGACAACCCCGTCTAAACTGTCACACAAACATTATCAAAATTTACTTCCTTTACTTTGGATGACTAAGTCAAATTTCTGCCAGTTTTCTAAAAATTCCACGATCAACCAACATGTGTACGTTGGCGTACTGAATGAATGAATTTAAAGAGTTTCTTCCCACAAAAAATGCTGAATTAATCTTCATGGATTGCAGCTGGGCGGCATCTATATTGTTGCCTTGTGGCCATAAAATGGTACGGTTGAAAAGCAGTAAAGCAGTTATGTAGTGGCTACATCAGCAACCTGTGTTGTTTTGCCTGAAGTAGCATCTATGCAGCAGCTCTGACCTAAAAAGAAAACAAAATATAGGTGTATGTACATGTAGTAGCTGTATTGCAGCTAAAGGATGTCATCTGACAAACCAAACTCTAAATCTTTCCTTTGAGAGGTCCCTGTATTTACAAAAGGGAAGTCCATACAGCTGCCTGCACAGATTTTATTTGCAAAATAACTAGCGACACCTGGCTAAAAGTTGTGATAGTTGTTCACATTAATGCATTAAGTATGACAAAATCCCAAACATATTAATAAACATTATAACATTGTAGCACCATAATGATTGCTGAAAGCCGACGAACACTGACAAATGTGGGATATTTGCTCAAGTATGTGATAAAGCTGCATGGTATATATATATATATATATATATATATATATATATATATATATATATATATATATATATATATATGTATATATATATACATATATATATACATATATATATATACATATATATATATATATATATATGTGTGTGTGTATGTATGTATGTATGTAGGGAGTGATTTTTGATAAGCTGCTCCAGAGCCACTATGCTGATACACAGACAGCTGCTGTATCTATTCTTCTGATATTTGCTGCAGTCGCAATTTAGGGTCTGTACACAAGGGGTTGGCCCGTGACAACAAGCAATGAGAGATAGCGAGAGAAGGTTCCAGTTGTGAGCACTGCTTTCTGCTTACAAGGGACGCAAATGACTTTTTTTACACACAACACAGGTCATCTGAGTTTAATGTCGCTGCTACGTTTAATATCGCACTCTCCTTAACAAAATTTAATTGGTAATTCGGTCTGGAAATATTTTTCACAGGATTTTCTTGTGATACTATCCCTGTGTTAAAGAACAAAATTTCTTGAAGGGTATCAATAAACGAACGTCGCCTTTTGCCCCCCCCCCCACAACGATAGCACAATTTGTTGCATAAAGTCCATTGCTGAAAGTCGCAATTCTACTTTGTCCACATGATCAACCACACAGATCTGTGCCCCATTCACTACTGCAGTATCAAAAGGTAAGAAAATATATTCCTCATCGCCTTTGAGCACATAATCTGTTATATTTCACACTATATGAAACTTTTTGAACTTCCCAAGCCATATTTTACATCTCTTTCGACCCCCCCCCCCCCCATGTCAAAGTCTACTGCTGTTGGCTGACAGGTGTCGGTAGGTTCATGTTGTGGCAGAATAGCTTAACTTTCGGTGACAACACAGCCATGTACGTGTACTGCAGTGTTCTGAGTACGAATAAGTATTTTATGCTGGTTTTTCATCACGATCGTCAAGACAGTTAAGGCAAAACCAAAAAAGCCCTAAATATGGCAAAACGACGCACGAGATAGTACTGACAGGGCCAGCAGGAATAGGAAATCATTTGTATTGAGCACAATGATGGAGAGTTTTATGTAAGAAAAGTGGAAGTGGTAGGGTCCATCGGGATTGCGTAAAAGCAATAATACAGGCACAGACTACACACAGATTTGGTTGTTTAGAGGTTGCAAAATATGGCCCTGAAGATTTAACCAAATTTGTGATATCAGATGAAATATTTGAGCTGAGATCTGCCATCAAAGGCACCCATATACTTATAATCGATGAGGTGTCCATTGTAAGCACCAAAGTGTCCGACAGCAGTTGTTCACAGTCTGTGCAGCTGTAATAGCAAGGGACATATATTTTGTGGCCAGGTGATTTGATGTGGAGATTTTAGATAGCTTCCCCCTGTGGCCAGCATGTTGTGTGAAAAAAATAAACACCATTGTTTTCAGATTGAACCATGCAAAGCATCAGTGGTCTATCCCAGAGACCTTGATGTGGTAATCAGGCAAGATGGCATTGTGTGGTGTACAGCAATCTCAGGCTGGCAAATAGCACTCTGTCTGAAGAAACATGTGCATTCAAGCATGCACGTAGCCATAACCTTTGCACAGTGGGACACCCGCAAGGAAGCTTTTGGCAACAAATTTACACGCAAAGATCAATTTAAATAAAATTGTCAGCATTTACTTGAAAAATATAGCTTATGTTTTCACAAATAGTAGCCAATCTACATAGTTATATATCCCATATACAACTATAGATAAAGCAAGTTTTAAGCAAAACTGAGTCTACTTTTAAACTTGGGTCCTTTGTTACAAATGTATCACACGACTAGTCAAAATCTGGGTGGAGGAGGACCTTGTCTTCTCGCTCGGATCCACACTATGTAGGGAACACATATGGCCATCAGATAGTAATCCTTTGATGCTGTTAATTTATGCATTGTTCAATATTTTCAAACATAGGGCTTAGCGTCCCATGGTGATACTTTGGGGAACCTGGCTTTGAACTATTTAATTTATGCATAATTTGTGTTTGAGCAAAGGAAAAACCCACCTTGGTTGTTTCCCTCCCATGACGATAATCATTCCACCCCCAGACCTGATCGAACCTTGCAACCTTTTCATGCCGGGATCCAGACTGAATCAACAGTTATCCTCCTTGCGGAGCCCACCTGGAACGCTGGGTACTAAGTGCTGTGCTAAATGTATACACATGCACAATTTCTTTAATCTTAAGTGCGACATAGGAATCGGCTTCAAATATGATCTCATTTTCACAATTAATGTTGATGAAAATGGTTAAGATGCCTTTTTACTCACCTCACACAGTTTCTATGTATAATTCTGACAAAAACATTACCATATTCATGAATGTCAACCTAACAATGACAGCATTTTCTTTGTAATTTGCAGTGTACTGCCAAACTGAGAGAAGATATTTCGTATGCGAAAGCAAATACCAATAAAACTGCTGCTTACTCTGACAATTAACACAGCCAAAGGCAATACATAAGGCAGGTAACTGTAGCTATTCATATCTTGAAGTGGGGAGGGAATATTGAGGGGGTGGGCCATGCAGCCCCTTCATTGGTACTCTCAGCAAGAAGGCAGTGGGTCACTCTCATTCAATATATAAAATTTATCATTATGCATACAAAACAATCATTTTGTACAGGAGTTGCCGAATAAAGAGTATATCAAATAGCCACGGCGCACATACAGTGGTACTTGTTGTTAGTGACAACACTTTCAGTCAAGCAAAAGCAAATACCTACAGCAAGTGACCTTTCACAACTTGTAAATATGGAGAAACATTGAGCCCTGTGTCACTTCAATTCGTCTGCAAAAAGTAAACTGGTTGTTCCCGACAGTAACATAATGCAGCAGGTCCTACTTTAATACAAGTCAAGTGTCATGTACTCTGTTAAGTCACTGATCCCATCATCATGAATGTCCTATATATAGTGTAATATATATATATTTTTGTGATAGTGCAATCAATTATGCAGAATCATAAGAAATAAAGTGAGAGATTTATTTCAACATCAGGTGTATTATCTGTGGTATCCATTGAATATAAATGCCTCATTAATAAATGTGTTGTAAGACAACAAAACATTGGACAATGACCTGGGCTCTAATGTTTCTTGATGTCCTATGGTCGTAAATATCTCATGTAATGATATATTATATTTTCAGGGTTAGAACAGATTGCAGAGGTACCTTTGCTGCCGGCAGAATGGAGTTGTGGATGCTTGATGAACTGCGGGCCACCAATATTCATTTTCTGAATGTGTCTACAGCAGCCAAAAAGTGCACAGTAGTTTTACCAATTGGATTTTATCATACCATGTTGAGTCTTTTGCTTTTTCGTTTGCTCAATAAACAAAAAATGTCATTCATGCCAGGAAGAAGGATTCGTACATACAGGAGCTCAATCTGATGAAACTATTCATTGAGCTGCAGAATTTTATGAAGCAGAACTGGTCTACATTTTTTAAACAAGAGGAAGCATTATCATTGCCTGAATCTGTAAGCATCACTGAAGGCCAGAAACATTTAACTGAAACGCATGGAGAGAACAAGGACATTCACAAATTGAGAAGCTCACAGAACATTTAAGATTAGGCAAAGTATGGCAGTCCTGCCATTGATAGACAGCAAAATCTAACTACTTTGCTGGATGATCGTGGTAAGGATCCATTTGACCAATTTGTACACGATATGGAAAAAGTGTGATCACAACGAAAATTGAAAACACCATCCTGCATTCCAAATGCCCCCTAAGAAGGTGGAGTCAAGCCACTGGACACAGGTCTCCTCTCAGTGGAATGCATTTTTTGGCAAGTAATAAGTAAAAGAGCATTTGACAAACGTTTTCAACTGTTGAACTCACCAGAATGACCGTTGACGTGCGTAGCGTCTGCCACCAAATACCATTACATGCCCACCTTAATAGAGAGCAAAGTTAAGTTGAGTACAGCAAAATGCAGGCAATCAAGAAATACCAAAATATCAACATTCGTCTTCCAATACTAATGTCAAGAAACACATTTCACGTCTGACTTGAGAGGGGTGGTCAAACGTTAAAAGCAACTGGTGGTTTTAAATCAGTCCTCTCAACCTTTGAATTATTCTTCATTAACTACAGGCTTTAGTTTCTTCAAAAACATATAGGCAAAACCACTGAATACCCAAAATTTATCACCTGCACCACACGTAAACAGACATGGTAGGCGTGCCACTTTTTGGTGCTCCTGATTTGTCAGTGAACTGAGTTGACAACAAAAGGAGACCGTATGCCCATATCGTTTTCATATTTATGAATCTGGAACATTATAAAAACGCTCTACTTCCATTGTAACTATGCGTCGGAGAACACAGCCCACATGACAACATAGCCAAAGGTGTCTTTATCAAATAGTTTACACAAACTGTACTCATATCCATAAATCTTAATCAAAGCATGAGAGCAAAGCTACATTCAACCAAAGGGTGAGATTCAAGAAGCAAAACATCAACATTCATCTTCCAATAACAATGTGAAGAAACATATTTCACTTCTGACTTGAAACAAGCGGTAACATATAAAGGGTAACCGGTGGTTTTAAACCAGTCCTCTCAACCTTTGAAATAGTCTTGATGAAGTACAGATCTTATTTTTTTAAAAATCATGTAAGCTGCGTGTTAACCCATCGGCATCTACAGGCCTGTAGGAGAAAAAATAACAGAAAGCACCTGCCCAGAAGAAGAAACGGAGCCAAAAACAGACAAACAAACAAACAAAATTGGCACATTCGAAATGGATATATGTCCGGGTGGTGATTGCATTATATGTGACATATGCCATTCCCTAGATACATGGATCGCAATTGTGCTGAATTTCAAGATGAATCGTGGTGGGTTATATATAAAGATACAGATGACTTATTCTGTTGTCCAAAATGATATGTTAAATATCAGTTCCAGTAGAAACTCATTATTATGACATTGAGAAATATGACCGTCACATAACAACACACATTTTATGGAACAAAAGCATATTTTTGTGGCTAATTTGACAAATTTAGTTATTAATACCTTTTCTGGGCACAGTTGGTGTCATAATGGCTTTTCGCAGCACTGTTCATACATGTAGATGTAAACTCAGGAAAATTGAAATCTTATAAACCTCTGGTCGCTATCATTTGACATTTCAGTTATTTCTCTTAACAATTGATGTCATTCCGCGATTGAAGTATTATATACACATATACTGTTCAAGATAAGTATATGTACAATCACCCCTGTGTTAGGGGACCTCTAAGTTGAAACATTCGGCCAGAACTGATCTCTATATGGTGGTTTCCTATTGGAGATACAATGTACAAATATGTGCAAAAACACAAAGTTTATGACCTAAAAAGTTTAGAGAACACTGTACAGTTAGTCTACATACGTTGTGTAACTCACGTTTTTTAAATGTAATCTTGATTATGCTAAAAAAAAATCTTTGTAATCTGCAAATTACAATTTTCAGCCTCAATTTCGACCATAACCTGTGCCTCTAGGAATGTAATATAACACTTTACTTGCACATGAATACCTACTTTTCCTTCATCATTTCATCTAAAACATCCGCTGCAAGCTTGTTTTGCATTTTGCTGGACTGATCAAGGCGAATATGGTCATTGCTCAGATTTATTTTTTGTGAACACAGATGGGGCACTTA
Source organism: Hermodice carunculata (assembly GCA_964020975.1). Taxonomy (NCBI): domain Eukaryota; kingdom Metazoa; phylum Annelida; class Polychaeta; order Eunicida; family Amphinomidae; genus Hermodice; species Hermodice carunculata. The sequence goes on along the minus strand of OZ026625.1, from coordinate 11,826,788 downwards.
AGACAGTTACATGCATCGATTCAACATTGCCACATTATAATAGCATCTAGGTGTTCCAGTCCTAGTTGAATGTTTTTCTGTTTAACTTTCATACAAGTTAATGTGCTTTTCCTCAATAGCATGTAAATAATCCTTCTTTTAACAACTTTCTCGGTAAGACTAACTTGATTAACTGCTTTACTGCTCTGAAACTGGGGTTTCTCCGGAAAACTACATCCATATAGAGGTCGTTTGCTGTTGCGCCGTCCATATTTGTGTCTTTGACTTTCAATACCAGAAGTATGCAATTCTCTACCTCCGTTTCAACATATTAAGTTTATTTCAGAAGCATCTCCAGCATTTATTGCAAAATGCGCCACAAGGAATCTCAATCTTCCGAGGTCAAGAAAGACGAATTGTCATGCACCAATTTTTTGGTTATCCGTCCCTGTCGAACATTTCTTATACCTTCAGCTTCGGTGCACTGTCGACAAGTTCTTTCAATTCCATCTCTGCACGCTGGCAAACAATTTCTAAATTCTCTTGGATAATCACTTCATCGAATATCACCCTCATCCCACCCACCAGGAAGTACATTCATTCGATTTGGCTTCCGGGTGCATCCAAATTAAAATGTGTCTACCATCCGGGTTTGTGTACAACAGAGATTTTGTTGTATTGTAACACTCTTTCAGATGGGTTTAATAACATGTGACCACCCTTTACGTCTCTGTATGCCTGCAGGCTCCTTGCCCAAAGAGTTACTGCCATTTGGAGGCCCTCGTGGTCCCATCGACGACTAGTAGATTTCACATTTTCCTTTTTTTTTTGACATAATAGAAAGTTTATTAAAGCAGGTGTTGCCCTGGGGAGAGTTTCTGAAAGTTGTTCTTTATGTGCCAGGCTTGTACATTTTCAGGACCTGCAGGAATAAATTGATTTTGATCTGGCTTTTTAATCTTTGCATTTTCAGGACCTGCAGGGATATATTGACTTTGATCCGGCTTTTCATTTTTTTGAAATATGATTACCATTTTTACATGCAAATGCATCTTTCATTCCTGTGGGTATAATTATACCGTGGCAAAAACTTGATTTTAGTGCATTGTAACGTTTCCCATTTCAGGTCTTCAGATGCATTTCACATATCTTCTTCCACTGGTACAGTTACTGTCATTAACTTCTCTATGACATAGTGTGAACTTCTCAACCCGCTGACATACAGGGAGAGCATGTGGTGTAATTGTGAAGGTGTCAGCTACTTGCAATTGTTAACAGCAGTGACGTGTATTTCAGGTATAGATCCTCTATAAGTACTTAACTGGAGTCGTGTGGCTTAAAGCAAAGTGGCTACGTAAAGTCAATGATGGGAAAGAGAAACAAAAATATAGAAATGACAATTAGCATGCATTAACTTATAAACATATACTTGGGGCTTATAGATATGAACCACCAAGATCGCTTAAATATCAGCATATTGTTTATAGATATCGAAAGCCTCAAAGCACATTTTGCCTATTTTTCATGCAAGAAAAACGCATATTTTGCCTCATTTGTTAAGCTGGACGAAAAGAGACGCTGTTATTGATCTTTACTCAGTTGTCTTTTGATAGGAAAAGCTGTAATTTTTTTCTTTTGTTTAGTTTGCAGAGGGATTATTGAACAAGGACATATTTTAATTTTCTTCGGACAGGTTTGGACACACACAAAAAAATCACTCTCTTCCATAAACTTATTGCTCAGTAAATGATTCTTTGAACCCTACACTTTTGTCGTAAAGTGGCGTAAACCTCTGCTAGCACACTTTGATATTTTCATGTAGAAATATGTAAATTATTTCATTCATTTTTCGTGGAAGACTAGCAAAAGCATATATTTTCTGAAAGAAAACATTCATCTAAATTGAATTTACTACCGAATTTCAGATTTAAACATTTCAATTTTTAAAATTTAAATCGAATTAAAATCTGTAAAAGTTACAGGAAATAAAAGAAATAGCATGAACAAAAATTAACCTACAAGTTTGCTTGTAAGTTTAAACGGACAAAAGTTGGTACCAGCTAACAACTAAAACTCATGCTGTGTCAGGCTGCTACTAATTAGATTCTTATCAGGCGTGTGGTTTACTCACAGTGGGGTTCATAATCAAAGAGAGACCTGCTCTGGCCACTGACTCCTATGTGTTTGACCATGAACTTACAGTATCTATTATATATATATGTATTTTGTATGATCATTATAACACCATATAACCTTGTACTGATTTCTCATAAAATAATGTGTCAGTATTTACCAAAAAATGTCTGCATGTCCAGTCATCATGGAATGCCAGGTACACCAGCCAGAGCTTCTACCCCAAGCCCCATCCAATACAACTAATTACCCCTAAACCACAAACACACGTGTGGTTATGTTAGTGTATCTCCTCTTGGGGGGGGGGGGGTGATGGCTGTTGAAACAGCCCAGCAGGTTCAAATATTGGCAGTTAGAAGAGTTTTCAATCCTATATATCGCAAGAAATTTATACCGTTTTTCCTTGAGAGTTTTTAAATGCACACTGTATTGCTTTAGACACAAGTACATTACAAAAATGGGCATTCATGTCTTACATCTCCCAATGTTTCAAATAAGAGATCAAAATTGATCAAAGGTTGAATAGTTGTGCATTTTTATAAAGGAACATACTGCATCAGAAGTAATGCTGTATTCAGTCTAAGTGCGGCATGCAGAGCAAAAAACTGTTGGTCTCTCAAAAGAAGGACTGAATTGTTTGCAGCGTTTTTACCTCTGTGGAAGTCCACAAAGGCGGCATTCGTGTACATGTAATAAGGCAGTTCAGAAAAACATTACCCATACTCGTCAATTTCAACCAAACAATGAAAGCAAAGTGATTTAAGAGCTTTCAAAAACACGAACATCATGTTCCAATACCAATGTCAAGAAACGAATTTCACTCCTGACTTGAGACAGGCAGTCACCCATAAAGGGCAACTGGTGGTTTTAAACTAGTCCTCTCAACCTTTGAAATATTCTTCATTAACAACAGACTTAAGGTTTTTAAAAAACAAATAGGCTTAACCATTGCAAACCCAAATTTTGTCACTTGTGCCCAAAAATTACAAAATACAAGGTAGTCTGTCACTTTTTGGCTCTCATGACTTGTCAGTCACTTGATTTTACAGCAAAAAAAAAAATAAAGTGGGCCTACATCGTTTTTGTGCTATTTATTAATCGGGAACATTTTCAACAAACTATACCTACATTAACACTATGAGTCGAAGAACACAGTGCATTGCACCACATAACCAATGAAGTATTTATCAAATACTTCAGAAAACATTACTCATACTCATAGATTTCCAGCCAGCAAAGATATTGAAGAGTAACCAAAACATCACACCTGCACTTTCTTTCTCTTAATTTGCTTTCATGATTTTTACTGAATTATCCTCTTGAGATGCAAACCATTATTTGCTTATTTATCACAAAGAAAATTGCCACAAAAACACCCTCTCAGAGAAGGTCTGAACGCCACAAACCAAAGAAGCCGGACCCTTTGTTCAGTTACGGCAGCCCAATTATTGTGAGTGACATTATTGCGCACAATGAAGCAGAACTTGAGCTTAAAGATCAGAGCCAAAGTCTCAACTTACAGCTGACTATCTCCCCGTCCCCACCATCAGAGGACCGGGGCCCAAAAAATGTCCAAAACAAGTCTCATGAATCACACAGAAAAGTAACTGAGCCTGAGCCTGAGGCCCCACCTAGTGACTCTGAAAATCATGATGACTCAATCGTGAGACTCCTATGCACAGACTCCCGAACTGACTCAACCATGACAGATAATGCAAGTGAAGGTAGCCACTTCACATCCCTGCTGTATGAGGGAATATTACCGAGTGTAACCCCCATTAAAGACAAGCTACTTCGAGTGGAGTAGCAACTGATCGTCACATGTCAACAACGTGATGAGGTCAGGGGTCAGCTTGTCAAGAAAGAGTCTGAGCTGAAAGACTTAAAGGTACAGCTTGTTGTAAAAGACAAATCACTTAACAAACTAACTGAAGAAAATAGTGAAATAAAATTCACAAGTACCAATCAAAAACGCCAAACAACCAGAAAAATACAAGAGTTAGATAATTTGACAAAGCGGATCCAAGTTCTGGATAATAAGAATGCTGCTCAAAGAAAACAGCTAAAAGATCAAAACAATAAACTGGCAGAGATGGAAACAAAGCTTTTATCATTTGAAAAGCTTTGCTCTGAGCATAGAGCAAAAATCGACGAACTTGTTAACAGGCACCAGGATGTTCAAGATGAGAACAGATTACTACACGCAAAGTTACAGAGTCTACAGGACAGCCAAAGACGGGACAATATAGATACCTCTTTGCAAACTGAACAGGCAACATGGCAGAAACCAGGAGCACGAAGTGTAAACAGACCAGGCCCTGCACCAAGAAACAGGAACTTGACAAGTAGCAACCCAGGGAACCAGCAAACATCAGTATTGATACTGGGAAACTCAAATGTAAAAGGTATGGCTGGTAGGGTAAATGACCTTGGCATTCCTGGTTTAACAGCCACAGGCTATGCATACAGTGGAGCTACCTGCGATGTACTAACACAAAGACTGCCACACATCAAAACAAACGACCCAACTGCCGTAATACTCCATACTGGAAGTATAGACTTTCGATTAAACGTGCCAGTACCTGCAATTCAGCAAGAAATGAATAAGCTGATAAGTAAAACTAAAGAAACATTCCCACTGGCGAAAGTGATAGTGTCATCAGTCCCAATAGCAGTGAGTTCTCGGCCCCTGTTCCACCGCATTGTGGCACTGAACAGATATCTACACCATTTGTGCAACAGTGATGCCAGACTAGACTTCATAAACAATGACAGAATGAAACTTTACGATGGCATCCACTTAACCAAGGGGAGTAAGGACAAACTTGCACGGACAATAGCTAGCAAGACAACTCCACAGAGACTTTGATAAAGTCCACAGCCAGAACCCCCATACAAATGATGGATTAACTGTAACTAATTGGCAAGTGGTCAACATTAACAGCACAAGAAACAAGCCTGCTCAATCAAGCATAAAAATATTAAGTTGGAATATTAGGGGTGTCTCCGACAAGCTCTCTGATCCGGACTTACAAGAATATCTGTTTCAAAATGAAATTATTATTCTCTATGAAACTATGAAGGATAGTGAGTGGTATATAGATATACCTGGTTTTACACTCCATCATTTTCCACGAAAAATGCTCCATCCAAGAGCCTACCGTGCCTCTGGGGGTATAGGTATTTTTATAAACAATGATTTAATGAGTAAAATTAAAATAACCAGCACAATCGAAACAGTGGTATGGATAAAATTGGATTGTAGCCTCCTGAACACGGAAAATGATACCTGCATTGGTTGTGTATACATGCCACCAGAGGGCAGTTCCTATGTTCTTAATACATGCTGTCCATTCACAGATCTTCAAGTTGAAATTGGTAAATTTGAAAAACAACATATTATCCTATGTGGTGACTTCAATGCACGAACTGGAGCTCTTGTAGACTATGATAATGACACCCCAAATGAGCTACCTGGTAGCACACATTGGCTAGGAACAAATTTGGACACCCCAGTAATGGTATCCCGCCAGTCAGTTGATAGCAAAGTTAATAATTATGACAAAATTTATAAACATGTGCAAATCATCTAATTTGTACATTCTTAATGGCAGATTTCCAAATACAAACAACTTTACCTGCTTCACATCCAATGGAAAAAGTGTAGTAGACTACTTAATGACAAGCTTAACTGATATGGATGAATTTGAAAATTTTAGACTGCTTCCAAAACGTGCTGAATCTGACCACTGCCCCTTATTGTTTGAACTGGGATCTGTTAATGTTAAAAACAAAAAGAGAGAATCCCAGGCACAAGCTGAAGATGAGCAAAATGTGTGGTATAAATATAAATGGGACCCCACAAAGACAAACCAATATCTTTTCCACTTACAAAGTGATACGAGTGTTAAACTTAAAAATGATTTCATGTGTAGTCTGACAGAGAATAACAATGTTGATAGTGTATGCGAAAAGTTCTATGGATATTTAAGGTTTGCACCGGATGAGACATTCAAGAAAAATGTACAGGTTGACAAGAAAAAAAAGAAATTTCCGTGTAAAAAGTGGTTTGATACGGAATGTAAAGTACTCAAACATGAACTTAAAAATTACACCAAGCAAAATGACATATCTGTACCAGAAAATTGGGAGGAATATAAAAGGCTTGAGAGAAACTACAAAAGAGTGCTTCAGAGTAAAAAGAGATGCTTCAAATATGGAAACCTTGTAGAATTCGAAGACACGTGCAGTAACAACCCAAATGATTACTGGAAATTCTGGAAAAATCTCAAAAGCAATTGTAACAGGAAAACTGATGACATTGATATTGACACCTTTGTAAAATATTTCAAATCCCAAAATGAAGCACCTATGCCCGATTATTTTGAAGATGATCTTATCCAAAAAGCCCAAGACTGTGTGGCAAAATTCAAAATAGAAATTATACAATGTCAGAATGAAGTTATAAATGACATCCTTAACAGTAAAATTACTGTTGATGAAGTTCTACGACAGCTTCCAGGGCTCGACAATTTTTTAAAAAATCACTTGTCCGCAGGACAAGTAAATTTCAAAATCCACTTGTCCGCATACAAAATCCACTTGTCCTGATAAAACTTCTATAAACATCGTTTTTTTCAAACACAATGCTAAGGCCTACGCAAACCATTTACCCTAAAATATATTTGCCGCGTATTGTCGCTTGCAAATTCGCACAAAAATGTCAAATTTTACAACGATTCAAGCTGCAACTGTTCGACAGTGAAACTGGCAAAACATTAAAAATACAAATTAAAAAAGTAAGCTATTTGCATGGGATGACTAACGATGAAAAATACTTTGTAATTTCTGGGACGATAGGAGTTCGTATCCCGGTTAAAGTTAAATAACGATTAAAATAGTTGCATTGGTTTCAGGATCCTTTCTCGCTGCCTCTGATGCCGTGATGGGATGCATATCGTTTGCGTACCTACCATGAACGCTATCGGTACATCGTAGTAAATTTGCGTATACAGTATTGGCAAGTTCCTCGCAATAAACGGTGTTCTTAAATCAAATTCAAACGAAAATTTTAATATTTCAAATCAGAAATCGAGCGTGCGCACCGTCAATATCTTTCCTGCAACTGTACACAAACAGCTGCTTTGGCCATGTGGCCTGACGCACAACACATCACCCGATTGGTCAATTGAGTCACATGCAAAAATGAGCCAATCGCGGCTCGTGCTGCAGTGTTTTCATCATGGCTTCCGCCCAGTGAACATGTGTGAATATGCCGTAATTTACGGAGGGAACACACAAACGGGAAGCTTTTTTTTTTTTAATTGCAGCATGCGAAAATAAAGATTCCAGTGTTTATAGCAACAATTATTTGGAGTCACAGGCAAATACGCAAAGGTAGGGGGATAGAGAAAAATGCCGAATGTGTGACAGATCAGTCAGCATGATGCTCCGTTCACCGTAGATTACTCCACGCGGTCACTTGCGTGTGACTGGCAGATGTGTGTTTTGTTTGGCCGGGAAGTCAACTTGCGGCACCATTACATGATCTCTCCAACACTTTTAGAGCCCACCGATAAATTGTCTTTGATGCTAATTTGCTCAAGAATTCGCCATGCAAGTTTTAAAATTTTTTGATGTTCCTTTGTCATCGTTCGGGCAGATAAGACTGACGGTGAGGTGCTGTGTGACCTTGCCCCGATGCGGGCGAAAGCCACTACGCCCCAATGCATGACTGCTGGTACCTTTGATCTCGTCGTCGTATGCACGCAACGGTCAAAATACCTGCTTGTTTTGACAGAAATCAAGTAGGTAGTCAAGTCCTTTTGAATACACCTGCTGACCATGTAATTGTTTAAACCTGGATTGTTTACTTTAGGCCAGGGGATTATCATCACCTATTGCGCATTGGCGTCCCCACGCACATGCCTGCATTGGTGTTTATGTTCTGTTCACACGGACCACAGTAATCGCCAACATATACAGAGTCGCGAAGGCTCTGACTGCTCATCATTATGTTGCCGTGCATGCAGACGTAATTTCAGTCTAATTAAAAAAGAAAAAATTAGCTTGTCCGCAGGACAAGTTGAATTTGAAAGTCACTTGTCCGAGAAGAGCTTTAGCTTGTCCCGGAACGTCGGATCATAGGAATTTTCGCGCCCTGGCTTCGTAAATTGAAGTCAGGTAAGACATGTGGCCTAGACAGTATTGGCATAGAATTTTTGAAATGTGCCTCTACAGAATTAACCCCACAAATTACTGCTTTGTTCAATTATATACTTGACAATGGTGAATACCCAGAGTTATGGTCACTAGGAATAATCAATCCTATCCACAAAGCTGGCACCACAGATAACCCGGATCAGTACAGAAAAATAACAGTCTTGTGTGCCCTGGGAAAGCTTTTTGATGCAATATTAAACAGTCGACTCCAATATAAAAATGACGTCTTCTCGGCTGATGACCCGTTCCAATTTGGCTTCTCTAAGAATCGTAGAACAACAGATAATGTTTTTATTCTATCTAGTTTAATCGAAAAACAAAAACTAAATCGTGATCCCCTATTTACATGTTTTGTTGACTTCTCTAAAGCTTCTGACACCGTTAACAGATATGCTCTTATTTACAAATTAATCCAAAGAGACTTTAATGGAGCTTTTGTAAAAGTGCTTATAAGTATGTTTGACAAGGCAAAATGTAAAGTAAGATGGAACTCAAGGCTCAGTGAATCAATCCCAACCACAGCTGGTGTCCTTCAAGGAGGCATGAGTAGCCCAAAATTGTTTAATGAATTTCTTAGTGATATTGGCCAGTACCTGGATGATACAAGTGGTGTGGTACTAGGGGACATTCCCTTCTTGTATCTATTATTTGCTGACGACTTAATCCTGTGTTCCGACACAGCAAAGGGACTTCAGAAACAATTAGACGGGTTATTTGAATTCTGCTAAAAAAATGGCATATGATTCTAAATCTCTCAAAAACTAAAGTTTTAATTTTTAACAAACGTCAGTGTACGGATATATTTTACTACAATGGTGCTGAAATCGAGCATGCAGACAGCTTTAAATACCTGGGAGTTTGGTTCAGAACCCAAAAGTTTGACTATCTTGCAAGTAACAGACACTATCTGGTTGACCAGGCAAATAAAGCCTTGTTCCAAGTATACAAATTAAGTGGTCCTATTGTTGGTAAACTGAGCCCGCTAATTGCTTTTAAGGTCTTTGACACCCAGTTGATGCCTATTCTGGAATATGGCTCTGAATTATGGTTTAGTGATAAAGAAAATCACAATGCACTTTTTGAAAGACTTCATCTTAAATTTATTAAATCTACACTTGGTGTTCGCACACAAACAGCCACAAATGCCATTTATGCTGAGACAGGAAGTTGTACTTAGACATCAAATCAAAGCTCTCAAATACTGGGGCAAAATTTTACATCTCTAAAATGAACACCCTGTTAAGAAAAAAGCTTACTGTGAACTATATAATTTGGACTCAGCTGGTCAGAAAAGATGCAGCTCGCATCTCTCTATCGGTCAGTACTCGTCATACAGGCCAACCTCCTGTGAATCTATTTATCAGCTCAAAGACCCATGTGCACCATCTATGATATGGCCACTATATTGTGTTTCCCCTCATTTTACATGTGATTTTTGCTATATCAGATTCACAGCCAGCAGCTCCAGCTTTTTTTACTGCTGGTACACTTTTCGTGTTTTACAAATTGAGATTCTTAATTTTAAAAAAATTCTGTTTGTACACTTTAAGTTTTTGTAATGGTAACTTAGATGGCCGAGACATCAAATCTGATATCGCAGATATCTTTAATGGTACCACACACTGGTGTTACTATTTCAGTTGAAGGCCATGTAAATCCCAATGTTCAAGTTACCAACTGCAGATATCAAACACCTGAAAAAAGGGGGAGTTAGAATTATGTACAAATAGAACTGCAAAAAAATTACAAATTGACTTATTAATGTACTGAATTACCACTAAAACTAAAGGTATGTGATAAGTTTAAGGCCTACTGATAATTTAGTATTCTTTGGATCAGAGTTTCCAAAAAGTAAAACAAAGTAGTTTCCCTTGTAATTCATTGTTTGACGATGACTGGACAGAACTAAACGTATGACTTTAAAACTTTGGTAAACAATATGATGCCTCTAGAACTGAAAAATGGAAAGAATACTGTGGATTCAAAAGTGATACTCAAGATTTATCCAACGACAAAATTGAAATTGTAAAGAGGTAAAAATAAAAACGACTTACTATCTATGTTAACCTTACATTGCAATGGAAACAGTTAAAGGGGTTTACAGTTCAACAAATAATTATATTGATTCAGACGATTTTACAAACCATATGAAGCTCAAAATGCAGATACCAATGCCAGAGTACAATGACTGATTGGTGGTAAGAAGCGGCTGAATTCTTGCGGACATACAAGACAGTATTCCCTGCAATAACAAAGCCATGGATGCAATTTGTGAAGCTATAGATCCTGAACTCACATTATTAACTTCACTAATTGAGAAAAGGGTTGTGCTTTTCAGGTTATAGTTCCTGGATTAGTTAAATGTATTGGGGTCATGGCACATATAACTGCGCTAATAACTTGTAGTTGTTTAGCAAATGCATGAATGAATTGTATGGTGGTTGCTTTGTAGGTGGTTTTATTATGAATTGGATGCAGGGTTTCCTTTCAAAGAAACTGGATATTCTTGGAAATTCATTTCAACTGGATATTAGTTGAATGGCATTTGGCCTACTAGATTTTCTTCATGTTTTGGGGTCATGTATTTTTTACATTAACGTTGACTCATAGCATTCACCTTAATAACATATACAAACAATGTAGCTTGGAATGTTTCTGAGTGTAGCTGAATCGTGATTGCGTATTTTTGGAGCAAAACAAAAAACAAAACCAAAAAAAAAAAAAAAACACACACACAAAAAAAAAAAACACACAAAAAACAAAACAAAACAAAACAAAAAACTTTGTCTGGAATGTGTTTTTTGGCTGTATTAAAAAGTATGCTGCATTTTGGTACTGGGCATTATCAAATGTTTGGGGATTCCTATACAGCTATGTAAGTTTGTGTTCGCCCATGGCTGGTTGGCTAAATTTAGTTGCGTGATGTTTGTGAAAAACAATTCCACAAATACCCAGAAATACAACATTTTCAACCATGCAACTTTTTTTTTCATCTAGATATACAGATAAAAATGACTGGTTCTTGAATTAAACTGTCACTTGACTGAAATCCAATCTAGCTTGACATGTTCAATGTTTGTCTGACTTGTAGTCGCTTTAAAACACATGGACATTTTCATAGTGACATGTCTCTTTTTGTGACTAAAGATTTGCAACACTCGCTTGTTGGCTTCAGATTCTCGGTACCCAGCAACATGCAGCTTTATTTTATTTTATTTATTTATTTATTTATTTATTTATTTATTTATTTATTTATTTATTTTTATCTTCCTTGTGAAAAAATCACACACTGCGTATTTTCGCATGTGAGGTTAGTCTTACATATTGCATTATGTGTGTTTAACTCCCTTTCTCTTCAAATGTGTTGATGAATTTTCTTTTTAACGCATTATTAAGTGCCACCTCCGGCTTTGTAAAGTGGGCTTTAATGGAACAGATTTTAGTTGCTCTTTCAGAAGAGCAGTAGCTATGTATTTACATGAAAATACAATTATATGTTATCTCCCAGGTTTGGCTTAGTACGATGTGTCCTGGGCTTCATTTCCTGAATCGCTTTATGTTTTATGCCTTTTTCAGCACATCTCCTTTAAAGTAGATATTTTAATCTTTAAACAGAGACAGTTACCGTGCATTCACCTTGGTATACTATGATTGCACCATTATTATATCATTTGTATACACTCACACTCTTTGCCACATACCACACAGGTCCTATACATAAACAGTTGCTAGGGTACCAATACGTGAGTGTCATGACACTATACTTGCCAGCTTCCCAGCTTCCCTGGATTTGCAAAGTACATGTAACTACTGAGTCCAGTAAAAATGGATTTTGCTAATTACAGTAATCCTATTGTTTGAAATATCTTTAGAAACTGCAAGATGTAGACAGTACGGAAGTATTTATACCCCTCCCCCCCGTTACGTCCAGGTCCAGCATTATTTGCAGCAGTTAATACATGATTGTACATCTTATAAAAAAGTTAATTATACACTTCAAACTTGGACGTGTTCCAGATAAACAATAATTGTTTGTCATGCATGGATAAATCACCCAGATTCACTTTCTTCCAGTACACAATAGAAACCATTTCTCACATCCACCAAGGATAACTTGCTAAATGAACAAGTTAAATAGATCTGGACTATCCGTACGATCACGTTTTGCACAAAGACCATACGCTCGTCACAGAAAGCTTAAATGGGAAACTGGTTATCAACTTCTACAGTAGATCAAAATATGTGGTGCCCAGTGTAATCTGAAATATCTACATAGCTATGGGATTACCGTTAACAAAGACTTGCAATATGTCGAATATCCCACTCTCAACGTATGACGCCGAAAGATAATTCTTCAAATTGACAAACAATTCGTTCTGTGAAAAGAAAATGGGAAGCATCAGTAAATGAGCAGACACCAGACTCATTACTGTGGGGGAAAAACATGCCATATATTCAACCATATCGGATGAAAACCTTTCCACAGTCTACGTGGAAAAAATGATCTTTAATATACCTGTCTACCTGGAGATGACCATTCTAGACCTGAGTGCGACATTTGTGCATGATTTCCATGACAACTCTATCAAGAGAAAGGCCAAAAAGCCGAACTCCTATTTACAGAGACAGCCAACTTCATATGCGCGACTCAGATAAATGATTTCTTTGCCGACATAAAACCAGGTATATCCATCATATTAAACACGAGCGGTGCTAAATAATTACCACGTGTTGGTCACGAAAGTATGCTTATCGTAAGGAAATGTAAAGTAGTGAAAACTGTCGGCTAGATGGGTTATATACCATTGGAAGATTACAAGGATGCTTATTTGGCCGAAAGCCTCATTAGAGGAAGATTGACGTAATCAGAAGATAAAACCATGATGTCTTCACCGGAAATGCTGAAAATATGCGAGGATAAAAAAATAAAAAGATAAAGGTATGCTAAGAGCATGTACATATACACACGCTGATGGCTATGCACTCAAAGACACGCGTGCTCACGACATGCAATCTCGAACCCTGGTCACAAATGGTCAATTTATTCGACTTGTATGCACGACACGATTCCTGCACCTTCCTTTTTAAATAGTTCCAACTTGGCTGCAATTTGTTTTCGGGTCTGTCGATGGCGATCATTGTTTATTCATGTGGTTAAGGCATGTTTTTTATATCTTTTCAACTCTGAAAAACCGTCCAAATTTCTACTGCATTTAAGTCACAGATAACACACGTTGTTGGTGAAAAGAAAGCATCAAATATGAACCTAGGGATGCAGTTTTGTATTGTATGTTTCAAGATTTTAGGTTAATGAAGCGAAAAAAAATCTGGAACTTTGATGTTATAGGCCTACTAATTATTTAATATTTGACTCGTTGTTTTGGCTAAACATGGACATTTCAGGGTTTATTGCATTAAAATGGAATTACTATATTGGATATATTTAGACTTGGATTTTAATCTCATTGTGACACCATATTATTTGGTATAAGATGCACATGGCGTTTGAAAACATTTTTTCTACAGGTCTTTCCTGTTCTCTGTATACATTATGGCGTTTGTATCTATTAGTTATACATAAAATACTAATCTCTTATAACATGTAAATAGTGCAAGAGATAGCAGATTGTTCTTCATACTAGATTCCATTTTTCGGTAATTTGAGTGTAACCCAAAGTTGCTGTATTTAGCGCTTTGGCAATTGGACATATCGAAGCAGCCCTCCCTTTTGTGTGTGTGTGTGTGTGTGTGTGTGTGTGTGTTTCCAATATTTTTCCGCACGATGTATTGCTTTGTAAGTACAATGTATCAATTCGTGACTACCATTTTGTCTTGTGAGCAATACGATGCAATAGTTGATGAATCATTAGGGACGAACCATTAGAATCATAAGAGGGGGCTATGCATTTTAGTAAAGCATGCATTTGTTTTCTGCTGCCCATAACAATGCATAATTTTTTTCCACCCTACCTCACACTACTTTTTTTTAATACTGAAATCCATGGATGTATATATTTTAACTACCATTGTGTAAGAAACATAACGTCAAGAGAAGCACTAATATGTCTGGTCCATTTAAAAATTATGTGAACACAGAGGTTCCCGAAAGAAAGGTCCAAGGGACAAAGCCCCCGGCAGCCAGCAGGTTATGACAAAATAAGGCTTCATTTGGAGACCTATTTTGTCACTAAAAGTCTGATGTTCCTACCCTAGAAACCCTGTAAAAAAACCCCAAGACTGGCTATTCTGGGGTATACATGGGAGTAGAAAGAAAACAGAAAATATGCTGACCGCACCAGTTTTATATATGTTGCACAGCATAGTTCAATCCAGGCATCCGTATAAAATTGGGATAGCATCTTCAGCCATGACTTGCCCTACTATAATCACGTAAGATATATTATTTTGCACCATTCATATGAGCACACTTTTAATACTCTCTTTGACTCACTTAACTGAAATATCAAAGTGTTACGAATACACGGTACAACACGCTGCAATAAAAGTGTGTTCATGACCGAGGTGTTTTTGGCTTTTAATTCTGGATATTTAAATGGCGATTTCCCTGGTGATTGAGGCAACATATGTTATACTGGTTTTACATGTACTAGAATATCTATTGTACACTTATATATATATATATATATATATATATATATATATTTGTTTGAACCTGCACTGTAAAACTGACTACAGATTCAAGTTCCTTATAAAGCGACCTTTCATTCAAGTACCTGCAAACCTAGGTTTAATTCAGAAGTTTCACCAGAAAATTTGTCCCAGATCAACAGGTTTCCTCTGAGCACTTCTTGAGCCACAGCACAAGAAGTGCCCAGAGGAAACCTGTTGTCTCAGTCTCAAATGAAGCACTTTAAGGGTAAAATAAAAATCATACCTGCATACAATTTATGAAATAAGTAAGACCATATTGCCACATCATCACAACAATTGTGAGTATTCTGCATGTATATGCACATGTACTTACATTATTTATCATGGCTGAAATAAGTACACAGTTAATTACCGACAGTGCCTGACTTTGTTTAACTGAAAATAAATGAGAGAGAGAGAGAGAGAGAGAGAGAAAGAGAGAAAGAAAAAGAGAGAGAGAGAGTATCCGTGCTTATATTTAATGTACATAAATTATGATTACGAAATTTCTATTCATGTACTGTTACCTCTTTCAGCACTAAAAGTAACCGTCGTATATATCATTCCCATCAATATTATGGTTCTATAATAAAAATCTGCGAGCACCCTGCGTGTATTGCGCAGAGTTTGCTGAGGAAAAATTCGACTCAAGCTTGAATTCAGCAATGAGAAGTAAAAAGTACATGTTAAGTACATTCAAACAGCGTGCATATGTAGCAAGGAAATGGGTAATATAAGTGAACAGGAACGTGAACCTGGCAGCAAAGTCCTGAAACAAACAAAATATATCACATTTATAGCTGACTATACAGAATATTTAAAGGGTTGTATTAGCTACCAAGAGTTTTCAACATTGTCAATCGAATAATACTTTTTTGACTATAAACAGTTCAAAATTGTTAACTTTTGCAAGCGTGGTCGGATCCAGGATTTTTGCAATGTGTGTGTGTGTGGGGGGGGGGGGGGGCGTCAACGACTTGCAAGCGGAGCGTGAATGCGAGTGCCGGAGGGACAAAGCTGGGGGGGGGGGGGGAGGTCCGGGTGCCCTTCCCCGGAAATTTTTTAAAAATAGATGCTCTCAGATGCGTTTTTTGCGACTCCATTTTCATGATAACCATTTGAATTTTCCGGGATGCAAACTTCACTAAACTGGGCTCCATAAATCAAATTCCGCTATATTATCTGATTCAATTCACATGAAATGAATCAAAGAAAAAATGAGTCAGTGACAAATAGTTCCTGGAAATGTGTATTTATGACTTTTACCTGATAATATATATTGTTACTGGTTGTCAACATTATTATGACATGGTTAATTTGTGACTTTTACCTGATAATATGTATTGTTACAGGTAGTCAACATTATTATGACATGGTTAATACCTAATTAAATCGTTCAATGCCAAGTTTAAGCCTAAGTCAACAGCTATTCTCGGCGCAATTCCCACGCAATGCCTGCAGATTACGCCAAGAATAGGCTAGCTGTTTACCAGGTCCAAACTTTGTCATAAGTCTATTGTTTTAAGTCTAGCCGGGTTTGTATTTGAATGAAAGAGCTTTGCATGAGGAATTTGAATATCATTTAGTTATAGTGATTCAAATATAAGACTTAGTGTGAGAAGGAAAATAAGTATAGGCTGAAGAAAACTAATAATATGCCGACATCAACAGGTTAAAAACTTCATTTATTATAAAGTTACAGATCTTTCAGTATCAAGTATATCCAGTCGCTATAATACTTTTTCTGAAAGTGAAGTTCTTGAAAAAAAAGGCTGACTTTGAAAATGTATGATTAAAATACAGAAGCAGCTCAATTTAAGTATCGCTTGGCTTACTAAGCCAAGAGATAAAATTATCTCCAGTACTGTAAGCCAGGCGATACTCCATTGGTCCTGGGAGTAATTATATATAGGCCTATTTTAATAGAAAGTTCGAAACTATTTCAGAGTAAATTCATCAAGATCAAATCATGATATTGCCTTTTGATTTACAAGGTCTTAAAAAGTAGGAAAAACTAATTACAGAAGGAGACGTCCTTCAGATTTAAAAAATAGGCCTAAGTGATTTTTTCTCATAGCGTCTTACATTTGTGACAAAGTCTGAAATTTTACCGTAAAACAGACTATACATCGCCGCTTCAGAAGCCTTAGCTCTAGGCCTAACTTATATTAAGATTAGTAATAGATGAATACAAAAGTTGACATAAGTTTTCCTCTGCCTATGCCTATAATTATAAGCCCAGTTATTATTCCTATGGCTTTAGTACCGGTATATCTATGATCATCATAACGATGGGCCAACACCGACTGTAAGTGATTCTTTGTGTTATCGAAGATATTATCTACTTTTCTAGCGCACAGAGTACATGCCGATATGGTTAACTTACGTGAAGCCATAGATATACCGACGTCAGGAAGTATCGAGATTGGCATCAAATAGTGGCCCGGTTTTGTGTCACACTCTTGTTCATGGTATAGAAAAAGTTCAAATTGGGGGCGCAAGATCATGATATTTGCTCATCCACGCGGGTAGTATGCCTCATCTTCCCTGGTTTAGAACAAGACTGAGTCAAGAGCTTTCTTCGGCCCATGTTCAATGACCCATACCAGCAGCAGGAAAACCCGTTGACCCTGGAATGCTACCATCATCGAACGCATTATATTTTCCATGTTACATCAAAGTGTTCTCATCGGGCAAATAGTGTAAGTAGAAGACTTCTAGGAGGCTGTTTTTTTTTGTGTCGGGGAATTTCCTAGCGATTTGTGGACTAAATGGCAACAGATTCTTGCATGCAGCCTTTGGTGCAAACATATGGGAACATCACAGCTGGCCCAGCCAGGCTTGGTCCTTTTTAGACAATTTCCTGCAATCAATAGTTATGTATCCATAGAATAATATATGGCAAGGCTACATTACCGATTGACCAAACCACGTTAATGAAGAAATAAAACAGGGGATTCGAGCGTAATTTAGCTGTATTGCACTACAAGAGTCTGTTCAAAACTTCCAAAAAGATGGCAGTGACATAAATTAAAAGGGACGTGTGTATGCTATGTAAAAATATCTGCATTGTCAACAGACCAAAAAAGTGCTTTTCGTATCAAAGAACCTGAAATAAATGCTTCTGTTCGTAGATCATGATGCCCATTATCATCTACACTACCTGTCAGAACAGCTCGTGAAAAAGAATTATTTTTTCAAGATGAATGAACTTTTGATATATAAGACTTGACATATAACCCAGCTTTGCCTAGACCCTTTGGAACCTGTTGATCCTAGATATGCTTTATCATAAGACTAATCAATGGATGTAATTGTGCTTGTGACAATAACGTAATAACTGTTTACCCCGCTTATTAATAAGGGATAAAATATTTCCAGTTAGTTAGTACCTACGTCTAGTTGTAGGGTATACGTCATGATGCAACAAGTTGTGTAACTTGTGCAATACAATCAACACGGCTTCATGCTTATAGTGAAATCAGTTTACAACAATGACCATTTGAACTTAAAAGTTGGCCCAAAAGTCTGCATTAAAATAAAAATAAATTGCAAAATTAAAAACAGGATGGTAAACATGAAAACCATGTCCTAAAACTGCCAATAAAGTGAAGCTGCATTATATTAGCGTTGGAATGAACGTGCCGTGCACTGATAATCAGGAAACGTTGCGTGGAATCTGGAATGCGGAATCGGGATTTTTATTAGATCAAAATACGTACATTAGCAAAAATCATTATGTGTTACTATATAAATAAAAGTGTAAAATATAATGATCGAGGAGTCCCTCATTAAGACAAATGTATGTCGCTATCACGAGGCCACCTCCAAACAAATAGTAACAATTACCCTGATATGGCTAATGTTAAAATAAAAATACTTTCAGTTGATTATTAGGTTTATTATCATTTGAGGCTTCATTTGTGGTGATACGGCCATGAGACAATTAGCATTAGCGAAAATGGGTATTTCATGATTGCGTTCGTTTCAAATTGGTAAATTGTTGAAAGACTCCAGGTCAGAAGCCTGGAAATGGAAACAAATATTTGAAACGTGTCAGGCTGAACACGGGAGTAAGCAAAAAGCGTCAGAAACAGATATTCGTTACAGCGAGTGATGAAGTGTGGAGGGGGGGGGGGGGTTGTTCTGTACTGGGCATTTTTATGTTCCATACTTTCGTACTGGAAACCCACTTAACTTCCCGACTTGGCACCAACCATTATTTGTACATTTCCACCATTTACCATACCTTTTACCCGCACAAAATCATTGCCTGTACCAGCGTACTAGGGAGTCGGCAGTTCTGTCCAACTGAAAATCTCTGTAGCAAAATTTTCTTAACTTGTAGAATTTTTTCCCCACTTGTTCACATAAAAAACACTTATTATTGAGAAAATTTGTAGCAATTTTGAAAGGCACTGTGGCAAAATTTTGCTACAATGCTCCAGTTGGACAGCCCTGGTCGCCTCCCCCCCCCCCACACCCCTTATCCTCCCCCTATTAACACAGAGCAGTCCGTGTCTTCCTGCAGCACTCCACTTGTCTTTGTAAGACCATCTTCTCCAGACACTTTGCTTGCACTTTTCTTTTTTCTTCTTACTCGCTATGAGCTGCCGTAATTAGATATCGATCATCCCCATTGGTGGCCTTTCAAGCCCGGCTACGCCATACGCTGTCTCCCTGTCAACCAAACATATGGGTAGATCCCGGGGGTAGGTGCACGTATAAAACGTACACCTGCAGGTTAGTACCTACCTCGATCTGCCGCTTGTTGTGTCAGGCTCGCGTCACTTGTGCACTGTCGTTTACCATGTGCTGAAAAGAGAGGACAACCTCTACCCTCGTCTGGCTTCGATGTCAATATTCAAGGTGGGGACATACATGCGCCCCCTAATGCTAAATTGTTCGGTACTCTCTTGTGTTGGAGGTGCATGTTGGTATTTTCCTTAAACCTGTTTCTAACCTTGATATCTATTAATTTATGAATTATCAGTCATTTATCACATATTTTGTGACAATACACGTTAATTTTGATATATATTTAGGCAAGTTTACATGCGCAAAGTTATCGTTCTTTGTTGCCGGAAGTGAAAATTTTTGTGGATTTCCTACCTCTAACACGGGAGAGTTACCGGACAGTTTCGCTCTAGGGGGCCTATGTGTGGAAAGGGGTTCCCCGTACTGGCGTACTGAGGCTTTTTGTTTACCGTACTGGCGTACGGGAAGCCCTCTTATTTTACGTACTTCGTACTATCCAAAAAATTGAAAGATTTTTATTTTCCGTACTGCTTACTCTAGAAAAATCTTTACCTGTACCAGTATTGCAATCACGGGTACTATGAGAATTATATGGGAATTGTTTGGCCAGTTGCTCTCCCAATCTTAATGATAGCTTTTTCAGATGTCCAACATATTATTAGAATTACCAAATAAGGATAAGTATCTCATGTCAATACCGCTTGGAGTTACATGAAGTTTACGCACTAAATCGGCAGTAATAAATGAACATTATGCACCCTTGTTAAGCAAGAATTTTGTGTTAAGGCAGTTTTGTCCTGGCCAAACTAGGGCTAAAGCAGTCTTCAATAGAACATTGGAAGGAGAACAGATGGTTGTTGCATGGATAATATGAGTCTGAATATGAGCTAGGCCTATCAACTGGTTTTGGTCTTGGTCTGTTAGCACAATCCGTAGTACTAATCAGACTAAGTTGCGGGTGCGAGGTAGGCCCAGGTCCTTGTCTATGAACTTCATTAGTCATTTGCCCATTTGAATTTCCATTGCATGTATGATGTTTGTCCTTGCACGCACGCCGTCTGAACTTTGAATGGTATTCTGAAAAGCGGTGTCGCTCAAAACAATTCTGTTTCACAATAGAGGGGCGAGTATCTTGGTCCAATTCATTTGCACAATCAATTGGTGCATATATTTTTCACTTTCTGCATAGAATAGAATTGGTTTGATCACTTGCTAAACTTGGTTTTGGCGGAGAATCAGTACTGGTGAAAAAGGTTGCAGTGGATTTTGTAGATCTGACAAGAACAAATCGTAAACATTCGAAGGTAGTCGACTTGCTTCTAAAATGTCAATCTTCTTGAGGATTGCTGATCGTAGTGTTGGTGAATTCCAACTACAACTCTCAGGTTCACGTGTGAGATTTCTTTTGATATCTGTAGGAAGTGTCTCTAAGATTATGGATACCAGCAAGGTCCCGTAATTATCTTGAGATGGACCTCAAGGTTCCAATCCACAAATAGAGCTTTCCATGTAGTTGTAGTAATTTCTCGGGCTTTGAAGCGTGTTTTGACGTTACGGCAAGTCCACCATTGATTGTATACAAGCATCCATCATTTGGTGCTTTTGTCCAAACGTTCCATTCAGTAAAGATGTGGTATGCAAATAATTACTATTTGTTACAGCAAAACCAGCAATGGTCTGGACAGCCGTAGTTCGCATTTGAGCTTTCAAATAGATGAACTGTACATCAGTCAAAGTTTAGTTAACAGGAATAGGGGACTCATATAAATCCAAAAATAGTAGCCACTCTAATAAGCTGCCTTCAAAAGAAGGAAGATTTCATTTTGGAAACTTTTGTTGTTGGTACGTGTATGCATGTGGTAGGCTTAAATGTAGGTTTGTGGAGTTACGCCCTTGATTCTGATCAATTTGAACATTGCCTTAATTGTTAAAGTTAAACACATTTGACAGAGAACCAGCAGTAGTGGTTATTCTTTCTGGTGACTGCATTGATGTAGTCTGGTTCTGAGAATTTGTGAATAAATTGCTACTTACGGCTGTTGAATTGTATTTTCCTATAATGTTATTGAGTTGATGAATTTTGGTTTTTAGTCTTATTTGCAAGTGTTGAGCTTTCATTTGTCTGCTACTTTCAGTATTTCAAACATCTGTCCATTTAGTGTGGAAAAACGGTTTGTTTCTTGAGCAGAATATATATCTTATTGCAGTACATTTCTGTATGTCTATATGGTTATCTACCTGAAGTTGAGATTATACGTTCTACAGTATGCAATCAATCCTGTTGAATTGCTTGCTGGTGCCACCATTGTGTCCAGTTCGTATAGCCATCAGTTTGTTCAGTTCCATCTTGACAAATTCTCTTTTCGATTTTTTTTCCTTAGGCAGCAAATGTGAAGTAGGTAATAATACAACAAACCTATCAGGCTTCTTGTTGTGTTTGCAGGTTTAATATGACAAAAATGTGACCTCTTCACTCAATCCATAGGCATGGTCTTTGGCAAACGCAAAAGTACTGGGCGTCAATAAAGTTCATTAATATTATCATGTTACATGCAATGAATTAAGTGCATGTACGAAAACACGTGCATTAACATTTAGCAAGTTTCATTGTTGACGCAGTTACGCGGAGATGAATTTAGAAGGAAACTATCGTAATGCTAATATAGGCATTTTTCAACAATAACCAAGACAACCCACATGACAACTGAAGAATATTAAAACTACAGAAATAAGGAATATAAGAACGTGAAATTGTACCGAAACGGCATGGCAACTTACATATTATGTATAGAAAGTTTTGTACCGTCTTTCACCCATAGGGAGTTCTGACTTGCAGTCAAAGAGATTTCCCCTTTATTGAGACCTAACATAATAGACCATGTAAATTCTGCCTGCGTGGAAAAGAGGACCCCCACTTCCGCTATAGGCCAATAATTGATCAGGTGGACTGGACTAAGCCACACCAGTGTGCTAGCAGATGGCAGAGGTATCCAGACCCCGGCATTGGTCTACTTAATGTTTACATTTGATACAGTTTTATTTGCCTGTTCTATTAGGTACTATTACTGCCCAGGTGATCACAGTTAGCAGTATTGAATAAAACTTGAAGATATTTATACCTGCCCACACATTCAATTTTAGCATAGACCTCGATATATTGACCCCGCCCCCGAAGGTCAATATATCGAGGTCTTTGATTTTAGCAATATTGTAATAGAGTAATAAGCTACCAGCCAAAACCCTCTAAGTGTGTCTAGAAGAAACAGAATTTATTTTACTGTAATATTCTGTAATGACCAGTTGTCTATTATGACTGTATATAAAGTCCAATACCATAACACTGTATAACTTCAAGTGTCGTAATTTTTATGCCTTTGGCAACCATGAACTTGCATTGTACTACATGAATGCCACACTGTCATTTTTCTCTCGTAGTGGGGGCAGAACACTAAATACTGCCTTTTGGCGCCAGATGCCATCCAGTCTCTCATAAATTCGGACGACAGTGATGTCCGTTTTTAAGTGAAGACTCTTTACCCTTAGCACTTGGTCTGTTTTGATAAGTGATACTGCAGTAAATGTGTTATATTGCGTAAGACATCAATCTGAAAGACTTCATTTATAAGCTGTGACTACTGTAATGGCAGTAACTAACGTTTCATTGTTTTAGTGCCCATATCCCAAGGAAATTAGAGTGCTTGCAATTAGTCATTAGTCCTTTTTTATTTTCCACCTCAGAAACCTTTCAAAGGCAATCACAAGTACAAAACACTGGGGTTTACCACGCTGAGTACAATATGTAGATCTTGCAGATAAACGTGACTGGCGATACTTGTCCAGAAAAATTGAGCCCCATGTATTTTCATGACAGTTAAGTAAACGGACCTACCACCTACATGGCGTGATAACATTAACAATATTATTGCGCATGCTATTTTCAAAGATCAATAGAGTAGGTGCATTGCATACAGAAGTTGCTCCCAAATCATACACATCGTTACCTCCGTATACAAGTTCCCTCCATTGAAAACAACAATAATGCCCCGAAGGCAATGATTTAAAACCATGTGGTACATAAATTGGCTTCTATGCAATTTAAGGTGCGCCAGGTTAACTGGCCGAGGTCAAATGACCACAGCTACGTGGTCTATGATGCATATTTCTCAACTGCAGAAACACTCCTGTGTGTTGAGCAGACAAAACGTTTGCCAGTCAGCCACAGGATAGGATTCCAGATCAGTTTTGTGCAAGCAGTATACCCCGCAGCCTCAATCTGGTGTGTCCTAAAAGGTGGCCATTTTGAGCTAAGAACCAATCAAATAACTTAAATTAGTTTTCTTGTCATCATGTAAACAACAACTTTTCGAAACTTCTGGGCAGTATTTTTCATTATAAATGTATATTTAAGTAACATATGCTGAAATTAGTATTTTCAGATCAGAAGCGTGATCTAACTGTAAATGATATCTCTGATATTTGGGAATAAATGTTGTATCTATGGTCCTTGTTCAAAACTTACCAAGGTGTTTGTGTATAGTAAATACAAATGGTTCATTTAAGTCTGAATATGCCAAGCACTTATGGTAAGTATTACCATATCTTGCAGAAGTCTTAGTTCCCATCACTGGTCCGTCTGAGGGAACATGTAATATGACCTTATAGATTAGGCATGGAACAGGTAAGCTGGCTGGCTGACTATGGCTTGTACCACCAGTAAGGGGCGTGGCCAAAAATTGTCATTCTTCATTTTAGTTTTCCCGTACAACAGGTCATACAGATGACAGATTAGAGTAGTTAATTATCAACCATTCTATACCCGTTTTATGGGTTTGGGGTGGACCGATCGCTTGGTGAGATAATGTTTGACAGACCTGGTCATATTCCTTGTACAACACGAGCAGGTGGGGTGACTGTGTTGCTTCATTACTTAAATCTTGCTACCCGTTTACTACCAAATGGACAATCTGGGCAAGCTATAAATGTGAATTCGGGCAGGTTCCATTGAATAAATAGGGTGTGATCATGATTTCAAATGATGGCATCTGTCACATTTTCAAGGGCAAACACAGCAAGGACATACAAATGCCCGATGTGTCACCTATGGACTAGACAAAACATGACAATATGGAAATTCTTAGTACTGTGCTCATTTTCATCAAATAACTTACAACAGTATACTGACTCATAACCCACCGAGAGTTCAGAAAAGGTTAATATATTTTGACCTCTTTGCAGAAATTGCCGTGTCATCCTAGGGGTACCTTTCCATAGGGAAAACTTTATGCTTTGATCTCAATCATCGTATACTATATATAGCGATACTTTTGTGTTTGCACTTCCCAGCAGGTTCTATAGATCAGATGCAAAATGAGAATGGACCATTTTTCGTACAATAGGTTATGACCTCTTAAATATGTAATGCAGGATAAAAGTTGGAGATGCCATCATGCCGCCACGCCAAACCATGACGTCACATATACAGGCTTTCTGATTGGCTATTGGTAACTCCATGCGAAGGTGCTTAAATAAGGTATAAGGTCAGTTAAATATCGAGTAGCAGGCTGCCAGCACCTGTGAGTCTTGCTATAGTCAACTGAGCCCTGACGTACAATACATGTAAACGAGGCTAGAGAAGACAGTTCCAGGTACAAGGTATGTAGTCAATGGCTTGTCATTCTCATAAACCAGAAACCAGAATAGGAGACATTCATATTTAACTGCGATCCTGCTCACTTCCTGTGTTGGCAGGCCAACAGACTGATGCTTCCACCATGATCAGGGCAGATTTGTATTATTTACTACATAAACATCCATAAATAACACCTTTTCAACCAAAAAGAGCCCATTTCTGATCATTTTAGGCATCCTTTATGTTTCAAATATATTTTAATACATTTTCTTAAGATAATTGTGTGTTTGTGTTGTTCATTTTGTTGAGAATGTACTTTTGACCATGCTAAATCCATGGATCTGCCCTGATGCAGGTGGCTCCCCCTTTGTGCAATAGGTATTAGAGTAGGACCGCATTTAGATATGAATACATCCTATTGATGACAGCTTGTAATTTCATTGTCGACTTTAGGTCACAACAAAAACACACGGTGGCTACCTGAAATTATCAGAAGCTAAGGATGGCATATTTTAAGACACAGAATATTGCACAAATTGACCTTTTTGTGTAGAAGAGCCCCATCATTTAGCATCATTATCTTTGTGTCATAATAAAACAACCTGATCAGCGCACAATCTATTTTGTCATATTAAACAAGTAAATCTAAAAATGTTGTGTTGTTGTTGATGACGACGACGACGACGATGATGATGATGATGATGATGAAGATGATGATGGGAAATAACTGTGTATTTAAGTACTGCAGAGACTAAACACCGCAATATAATAGTGTTGCTATGAGCGTAAAGTTCTGTACAGAATATCTAATCCGTCTCAGAAAACAAGCCATTGCCCTTGTAGTACAGCAGCTAAGCTACTAAATCGTCAATTTGGTGATAGCAGCACTAAATTTGGCAGAGATGTAGTCCATAACATATGTTTTCATTAACGGATAGGAGTCATCAAAAATTATTTGTCCTTTACGTTATTCAGTCTTCTTTAGTTTTTTTTTTTTTTATACTTTTGCATTTTTCTTTCAATTTGTGTTTTGAGTTACTTCAAACTTTGCCAAATATTTCTTATTGGAGTTTGTATTATAGTCACAAAATGTATGTTGTAGCTATTTTCTCATTTTTAAATTAATTTAATACAATCAGTAAAAAGTCATGACATTGTACTATAATTGCAATGGCCAATTCCCATGTTGTAGAAATAGTTCCGAATATGATAAAAGCTCCAAATTTACCAGATGCATTATCAAAACAATAGTCTGGCTTTATATGAATGAATCTAGCAGCAAAGTTTGAATGTCAAATTCTGCAATATGAAAAACGATTAAGTGACAAATCAAAAATCCCATTAAGAAAAACTAACAATAGATTTGCATACACTTTATCTCATTGTTTGCTTGTGTTGAGGTGACTGAAAAAATACACCATTTTACCTATATTAGACACTTTGAAAAAATATTTTGTCAGTTTTACATAATCTGACCTAATATATGTTGTTTGCATAAAAGAAGACAGTTGCATCGTTATAATAGTGTACGGTTAACAGACACTGAAGGGCATATCTCACAGAACTTGTTTTTATAATAAAAACTGGCAGAATATCTTGCTTTATTTAGCAAGCTGAACAGCAATCCCACACCTCTGCAGCATCAGTGGCACTACCATCACCACCACCAATGACGACAGGGTTACCATAGGGCTGTCTGTGTGTATCAATTTAATTCACTCAGCCAAAACCGTGTTTTCACGTATTGCCCATTAAACATGGTCTGGTAAAAGATAACATATACATGCATAAACGAATAAACGTTGTGTAATACATCAAATCAGGTGAGTATGTTAATGGGTCAATTGATGGTATACAATGTGTAGATGTTTCTTGAAAATTTGGCAGTGCTACCATTGTGCCAATATTTCTAAATGTATTGGACATTGTCACATTCCTGTCTGGTGGCTACCATGAAACATGAGTGACCTTGAACTATTTTGCAAGGTGAAAGACGCCCTCTAGCATGTCCAATATGACATGTAAATTCTGCAGTGATATCCAATGATTCCATTTTTATATTATGTGCAGACAGTCCATTATTTCGCACGGTCACTTGTGTGGAATGGGTGCTTTGTGATGGCAAACAAAGAAATTCTGAAGTGGAATGGAGAACAATACAGCTAGAACCTTATATCTGACACTTTATTTGGCAAATGACAGATATTTTATATTGGCCAATATGAAATTTAAAACTTTCACGTCTCCAGTCTGCTGCGTTGCCCATCACAGGCACAGAGAACTGTGCATTTAAGATTTGATTGAGAGCATTTGCACCTTCCTCGACATGTTGCTTTGCACCCACAAGGAATTATCTCATAAGAAGCTCTGCTGCTCTCATTCAAGTCTGTACATTTGAATTCCCACCCTTGCTCTCCCTTCTTCCAAACCCAGTCACTAGGGAAAGGCAATTATGGCATTGAACCTAAAGTCTCACAACACACGCTGCCTGGAAATCACTTCTCATCACATGGTGTATCAGAGCTTTTTGTGTTGGTGGTATGTTCGCTAAGGGTTAATATACACTTTTGCAAAACACTTTTTGTCAAGCCTGATGTACATAATTTGCAGCAGATGTTTTGAAATATATCAAAACTACATAGCATTCCAATGTTTGAAGGGTTCTGTAAGAGACCTCTGTGGCACATTTACCAAGGGAAAGAAAAGCCTTTGTGACCTGAGGGTAAACTTTGAAAACTTCCCATGCAGCTTTCCCCATCTCCCAGCAAAATCTGATGTTGTTTTACATCCACTGAAGACATGAAATAAGGGCAAAGCAGAAGACTTTTCAGGACCTAACTTTGCTGCCATTACATGAACAGGTATGCAGCGATACAGTTTGCCTGCCCTAAATGCAACCCATGTTTCAGATGCATTGATGTATTGTGCACAGGCCACTGCAAGCACAGCAACATCTGTGTCAATAGTCCTAAACAACAACTTCACGTGACATTTTGCTGGCATGGAGTGCATAAAGTAACATCCTGGTGTCTGCTTCTTCATAATTACAAGGATAAATCACGTTGCATGAAGTAGTCACTTTGGTGGGCTGTACGAACATTGTTAGCATATAGGTGGTGTAAAGCTGTTTCTTGCCAACATCTATGTCTGCCACTTTTTCTGCAAGAAACTGGAATATTCATTTAAGTTATGGCTGTTGCGAAGGAAAATATTCCAGTTTGCAAAGATGGCTGTTTTGGCAGTTACACGCATTCTGGATCCTGACCCACGAACTTCTCGAACTTGGTCTCTCATACTGTTTTCTAGATATTGATCCTACACACTATTTATACTCTGAACACTCTCAAGCTGCGGCCTGATGTATGAAATGAATTTTTTTTTGTGCATACTTATGAAAAGTTCAAACAGCTTTGACCTCCTCATGTTTACAATGGCTGCACCATCAAGAATCTTGAACATGTAACACAATTCAATTGTATTAGACCTAACAAGAATGACAAATGTTTTGATTGAGATTAAAATTCTCCGTAATCCGAAATGTATATATATGGGTTTTGGAAACATACAAATTATATATAAATTCTAATATCCATGGGTGCATGCAAGTCTCACAGAGGAATGCATAAAATTATGCATGTTTTGCCTCATGTCCTCCCGTAGTCATATATTGAATTTGTATACATTGCTAATGTAAGTGAGGTTTTGAAAATCACATACATGCGGAAATGCATTCACCACGTGCTTCATAATGTCAATACAGACTACCACAAAATATGTTTTAATAAATTGTGGAGTAAATGAAAGCGACGATACGAGAAAAAAGACAAAAATACCCCCTCAAAAAAACAAAACAAAACAAAAACAAAACACACACACACACACACACACACACACACACACACAAATTAATTAACTGAAATATTTTGTGGCTCCTAACAGTATCTTTAATTGAAAATGCATGTTGTAAACTACATCTTGCACCAAATCTGGTGCTTTAATCTCAAAAGTAACGAGTCCGCCAAAATTTGCTGCTTAGCTGCTGCACTATTGCCTTTGCGCAGGTCCAAATAAACCAGACTGTGCTGACGACTGCCGTTGTGTGTTAACTTCCATTATATTCCATTCTGTATGATAGGCCAATGTCACATTCGTTGCTTTGAACATAAACCATCCACAAGCAAGTATTTAAATCTTATACTGCAAGGAAAAAAACCTACTGCTAGAAACTGCACCAAGTTTCTCTATCCAGCAGGCCTATGTCTCAAACATCATTTCCATTTCAGAGTAGCTTCACAGCAGACCAAGCAGGTTAGCGCGCTATATATGATGATGTGGGAAATTAACTGGATCACAGCTTCGCAACCAAGATGCCGTTATACATATGACCAAGGAGTCAGCTTTAAATGGCGCAATGTGTTTTTGGTTTCTTTCAAGGTTGGAAGAAAATAAGTTCATTGCCTAATTTATTATTTTCAAATTAAGCCGTTTAAAACATTCCAATCAAGCTAATGTAATCATAATTTGACATACATTCCTTTACTCGTAATTGCTCATACTTCCGAAAACAGTCAAGTACGCTGAACCCGTGAAATATCCATTCGGCTGACCACGTTTAAAATAGAATGTACTGTGCAAGCTTACAATAATTGTTAAACAAGACCTACACTTTCGTGTTCTGCACGCAAGTAGGACACTTATTGTGTAATAGTAAACGATCCAAAACTGTTTTCGAAATATTTTATGACATAAATGACATGCTGTCTTGCTGACCAAATCCTTTTACTGATCTCTTGCTAACTGTTTATTCCTCCTCGTGATATTCCCATCAGACGGTAGGCAAAGCCATGGGCTACCTTTAAAATAAAGCAGTTACCTGGGCAAAGGGATCGCACATGGAAACGTATCAATCGCCATAGCATTATGATGTGTCCAATTATTCTCTCTAAACCTCTCAATCTGAAACAACTTAATGTGTTTTGCAAGCATAAAGTGACACTGTTGTTGGTTCAAACGTATTTTATTCGCAAAACTGAACACAATGGGGAAGGAGGGATCCGCTTATATAAAACTCTCTGTTGGAAGAGACACACAAACAGGACTAACTTAACACACAGAGCAGCAGCGACGCCACTCGTCTAGTGCAAGAAGCACTTAAAGAGTGGCATCGCACCGACAGAAACAAATAAAGGATAGACGTCGACTGTACACCACAGGTATTGAGACATGTAGAATTGATGATATTCGCCCTTTTCAATCTTACATGTATGATAATGTGGAAATCTCAGTCACACTCTAGCCATTAAGTTGCGTCGGTGTTAGAGCTCTGAAACGCTCACTTTTCTCTATAAAATCATGTACTGCTGCAAAAATAATGGCATTTTGGTCGCGGTTACTTTCACTGCTGTCGAATTGTATCGTGTTTGAACGGTACGGTGCAACACCACTGATGGTGGTATGCAAAATATCTCGGTCAACAACATAACGCAGGCAAGTTAAAAAGTAATGCCACACACTTTCTGATGCAGCACCGCAAGAACACGCTAGTGATTCAACTGTGCCGATTTTGTGCAGATGTTCACTTAGCTAACTGCGATCCATACATGGCCATGAGTGTAAGACAGAAGTAACCTATTGCCAACATTTAAAAGTTCAGGGTATTTTACAGAGGGCATGCATGGGTTTTAAATTTTCCGCTTGAATTGTGCCGAAATAGTTAAATAACGAATTTCAGACGCTAAAAGTTTCCAGAATTTTATTCAATTTGTTAAAGGCTCCAGTTAAATAATGATATGGCATGCCCATCAGGGCTCTGTCTTAAGTTGTAACGAGGGCTATCTACTGGTGGATCTTGCAGTATACCAAGTAGGAATTGAGGTGTTAGTCTATTGACATTCTTGTACATCAGTGCTAGTTTGGATCTTTCCCATCTCTTCGAAAAAGTCTCCCAACCTGTTTCTTCATATGATTCAGCTGCAGGGGTTGTCTTCGTGGCACCAGTTACAATGCGGGCCGCAGTCAGCTGATGATCTTGTAGTAATTTCGCGTCTGCATGTGCGCAGCCATCCCAGACCACATTGCCATATGCCATCATGGGTCTTCAGAAGGATTTACAGATAGTTTCTCGGTCCAATGTATACTGTAATGATTTCATTATATTGAGCTGCTTAGAGGGGTTAGTAACTATATATGGTTGATGTGTATATTCCATTTTAAATCCGATTTTAGTACAAGGCCTAGATGTTTATGGCCTGGTATATATTCCGATGGGTGTCCTTGAAAAACAAGGGGTGGGTGATGGGGGGGGGGTCTCTTTAGTGATATAAGCATTGAGGGCATTAAAGGAAATTATCCATTTCTTGGACCACACGTCAAGTGAAGAGAGTTCTCTGTTTAGAGTAGTTGCGGCAAATTCAATATCGTCTATGGTGAGGTAAAGGGACGTATCGTCAGTAAAAAGCTTGACTTAGGAGTCACCCACGTCAACTATATCGTCAATATGAATAGGAAATAGGAGGGGGCCTAGCACAGAAACCTGGGAAATCCCTGCAGCTATTAAACCCAACGTCGGGATTGACCATTCAAAACCACCCGTTTCCTCCGGTCATAAAGATAGGTGCCAAACCAAGATAACAAGTTATTGGTTATTCCATTTCTTTCGAGTTTATAAAGAAGGCCGATGTGCCAAATTTAGCAAAGAACTTGTTCGTGTCAGGGAGCACAACTCCTACTTCCTTTTGCTAATCGACAGGAAAAGACAATTCATGTTATAAAGATAATAACTGGTCAACTGTAGAATCGCTTTGAATTAAACCCGAATGATCCGGTGAAATAACAAAATTATTGCTAAAGAAATTACATGCATGTTTAAAAACTACTTCTTCGAACACTTTACCTGGGCAGCTTAGAAAGGATATAGAGCGAGAGTTAGAACACAGATTTTCTTTTTGTACACAGGAGTCCTATAAGCTTCTTTCCAGACAAATGGAAGCTATTTTTGACTTAACATTTTCAAGGTTTATAAATTATAGAAGCAGCTTCCTTTAAAAGTTTAAGGCTGATTCCGTCCGGGCTGGAGCCTTTAGAGGTACCAAGACATTTGAGAATATCAAGTACTGCCTGTTCAGATACATGGGGTTCTCCCATTGTTCTATGCCGATGAAGAAAAAATGAATATACTAGCTTCTGTTGCCCAGTCCTATATATGCTTGGCTTCGCGGAGTAGAGATGGTAATGTCTGACGATGCTTCTGACTAAAGAAATTGCTGACTGTCCTCCACCATGCTTTGTTTTTCATTTTAGAATATAATTTTTCAAGGAATTATTCATTGTTTTTCAATGTGCTTTGCACGTCGACCTATCACTAAGAGGACAAAAAAGTACTGAATTTTACCTTTCTGTACTGACTTGTCCTTTTTTCCTCTTAATTGTACTGATTTGTACTGAACCAACAATGGTCAGTAGAAGTAAGTACTTTCACTTGTACTGAAATGTACTGGAATGTACTGAGTCAGTACAAGTAAGAACTTTTCAGACATAATGAGAGCTTGCCTGGGCTCATTGTTTCTGCCAGTACAAATCTAGAACAAGTAAGAACAAGCAGACATACTTCATAGGATTGGCTCACAGCAGGGCTCTTTTAATTGACAGGGGGTCCTAGAAATACCCCGTCCTGCAGTAAGAACATATTCAGCAGTTGTTGGAGTGAAATCAACACAAAGCAAGAACATAAAGCTTACTTGTCTCTTTCTCTCTCTCTCTCTCTCTCTCTCTCTCTCTCTCTCTCTCTCTCTCTCTTCTCTCTCTCTGTCTCTCTGTCTCTCGACTGAAATAGTACAAAGCAAGAACGTAAAATTTATTTGTGTAAAATCTTTCTTCTTTCTTTCTTTTTTCTTTCTTTCTTTTATTCTTTTTCTTTCTTTCCTTCTTTCTTTCTTTCTTCCTTTTTTTCTTCTTTCTTTTAGGGAAAGTGCTCCACCACCAGGTAAAATTATGAGGTTTCCAGCACAGATACACACACGCACGCACGCACGCACGCACGCACGCACACACACACACACACATATCCTACATAAATACAAGCTAAACGATGAAATCATACATGTACTTGTAAGTCTGTTTAACTTGCAATTCTTAAATATAGTATTAGTTTATTTAGGAGCAATGCATGCGTGTGCAGCATGTACATCAAACCAGAAAAATGTGTGGTCTCAGATATTTATGTCAATAAAATGTTGAAAATCTTGAAATCTTGGTCTCTGACCAGGATGTATTTCATGCATTGCAGTCAGTTACAACATAAGTGCTGATAATTGAGACAGTGATTTACATAAGGTTGGTTTCATGACTCCATCCACACCTCATACCATATGGTTTTCATTTTAGTTGACCATGCACAGTGTACTATCCCTTAACAGGGAAGCGCTACAGTACTTCCCTGCCCCCACTAACTGTATTGGCCCCATCACCAGGTTGAGGCAGCTTTTGACCAGCTCTATCAACACCAACAACACAACCAATGGCCCAGTTTACCATTTACACCTCCATGCAATTGACAGTGGTTGACTTGTTTACACAGTGGCCCAACTTGTATGTAAAAGATCACAGTTGGGACTCAGATATATACTGGATAGACTGTAGAGCGAAGGGCAGGTGGGCTGGGGGGATGTCCCAGTACACCAGTACAGGAAATAATTTTGCCATAATAGAGTGTAGAAAATAATAAGAATATTCCAAAATAATGGCCAGTATGAACATATATGATGATCAGAAAAACAGAAACTAGAAAAGTGTCCAAAGGACATGGATGCCCCCACTTGTCATTGCCCCCATCAGCATCGGAAGAATATGGCATGTAACTGTTGTGAGAACTCAAATACTTTTTGAGATACATGTGACACAAATGTGACAAGCCTAACGTCAAATCAATATTTTCCCTAAGTTACTTAATGATTAATTAACGCAAGATAATTAATCCAATGGAGAAACATAACCCCAGGTGCACACTTTCATATATTGATAGATGTTACCACAAACTTTCATGGTTGTACCTCAAATGCTTTTGGAGATATGTGGGACACAAATGTGACAATTTTAATGTTGGATGGATGAATGTATAGACAGACAAGGGCAAATCTATTATTTGACCACGAAAAACTAAATTGCACAAAGCATAATGTACAACAGGTACTGGCCAGGAGACTCATTAAGGCTATCAAAGCCGCCAGCATGAGAGCCACCTTAAAAACACTATGTAATATACAATATCATTATATACTCTGTCAAGAATGGATGCAGCGGTTTTTAAATTATTTCAATATATAAATTGTTATGTAATTATAAATCATTACTTTTGCTGTAAAAAACATTCATTTGTTTGGAGGTTCTGTGACAGTTATAAAAGTATTAGTTGTGTACCGGACCCCACCCTCATACAGTATTTGGCTGCGATACAAGACCCGGCAAGGTAGCTCACAGTATTGGATAGAATACCCGATCTAGCTCGCCATGTAAATTGTCTGCGGTACTGGGCCCAGCCATGTAGTCACTTCAACATCCAAAACCGGACACGGTTCAGTAGCCACGTCCTTAAAATTATGCAAATTAGGGGCAATCAGAATTATAAAACCTCCATATCTTTCAAACTCTTGCAGATAGACACAAGATTTCAATGTGCATCTGTAAGCTTGTGGTAAAATGGACAGTGAATCAAAGTTGTAGCGTTTTAAATTATGCAAATTAGGGGCACCAATAAATTTAAAAGTTGAATATGTCCACAATTTACATGTATTTCACAGAGACGCCATTTCCATCTTCAATTTACAGGTTTGTGGCAAAGCTGCATCCAGTGAACCATGCACCAAAGTTGCAGGATTTTAATTTATGCAAATTAGATGAATATGCAAAATTTTAATCTTTGAATAGCTTCAAAACTACTATAGATTGTGGTGTCATTCAAACTTCAGTTTATAAGTTTGTGATATGGCCACATCCAATGAACCCAGAAAAAAAGTTACAAGTACCATTCTAATTTATGCAAATTAGATAATACAGAAAATTTAGATTATGTTGAACTATAGCAGTGTTGCATTTCACACTGTTCTCATTTTGAAGGCACCCAGACAGACTTGCTGTGAAGCAAATATTCTTTTCTAGTTGCAGTTTATTTCAATGTGGTTTTTATTAAATTGCCTGTCTAGCAGACCTGGGTCCCTTGACTGATCGCATGACCGTGGTCCACTGACAGGCCACCAGCCACAAAAATGCCCTGAGAGTCAGCTAAGCAGGCAACCATATAAAAAGGTTACCTGCTGAATAATGTAACAGTACATAGTACCTGCTATTAAAGACCACCCTTCAGCCAGCCAAAAGTGGTCACATATAAAAGGTGGTCTTAAATTGCAGGTAAATTTAGAAAAAGAATTTAGACTGTTATGCTATCAGAAATGTTACAAGTCACATGGTCTCTCACAACAGTGGTCTTGAGTTGTTCTTCTGTATCTCTGAGATCAGGAATTACACAGTCTTGGTCTCAATTTAATTTGAGAGAGAGGGTTCACAGGGTGTTCTAAATGTTTTAAAGTGCATGGCACCATCCACAAAGCTGTGGGCACCAAAAATTTAACCGAGGTGAGCAATATAAATCATCGCATCGCACCTTATATTGAGTATAAGGCAGAGTAGCCAGCACCGCCCTGGAAGCAGAGAGTAAAGTGTGCTGAGTGCCGGTGTCAGAGAATATTTGGGCCCCCAAAACGTTTGGGCCCCCCTACGAACATTTGCCCCCCCCCCCAATAGAAATTGGAATAACTTAAGTTTTTGGCCCAGTACACTCTATATGTACATCCTGTATGATATTTTGCAAACTCTAAAAGAAATATTTTAAAAAGAATTTGTTATCATTTTGTAAAATCAATGTAAATTAAACAATTGAATAAATATGCAAGGCTTAATGTTTGCCACTATATATACATGTATATATTGGTGTATTTTACATGTAATGTGGGTGCATATACATGTACCTTGTAGGAATTATCTCACAATCCGCCAAGTATATACCAAGTGTTTTATATATATATATATACTTGTGCAACACATATTTTAGCACAAATCTACCCCACATGTATAGATTCAGGTGTCTCCATTTCCCCCGAATTCCTTCTTATCTGAATTTCTGGAGAATTGAAGTATTTGGGTCATGCAAGTGCAAACATAGGATAAATAAATGGGAGAGGACCCTGTTGTTCCAGAATATTTGGGCCCATTTGTAAGTAAAAGCATTGCAGTTAATATATATATGGGGAGGGGGCCCTTTGGTTTCAGAATATTTGGGCCCCCTATTTGTAAGTAAATACCTTGCAGTGAATATAAATGGGGAGGGGGCCCTTTGGTTTCAGAATATTTGGGCCCCCTATTTGTAAGTAAATGCCTTGCAGTGGATATAAATGGGGAGGGGGCCCTTTGGTTTCAGAACATTTGGGCCTCCCCATTTGTAAGTAAAAGCCTTGCAGTGGATATAAATGGGCAGGGGGCCGGGGCCCTTTAGTTTCAGAACATTTGGGTCCCCTATTTGTAAGTAAATGCCTTGCAGGGGATATAAATAGGGAGGGGGCCCTTTGGTTCCAGAATATTTGCCCCCCCCCCCTTTGTATGTGTCCTGAAGTGGATATATAAAGATGTAATATACATATGTAATGTGCATAATAAATAGAAAGGGGGGGGGGCTTTCGGTTCAGAATACCCCCCCCCCAATCTGCTGTTACATGTATACAATTTATATCAACTTCAAGATGGATACAAATAGGGGGCCCAATAGTCTGGAACCAATCCCCTCCCCATATATATCCACTTCAAGACACATACAAATGCGGGGGGGGGGGAAATATTCTGGAACCAAAGGGCCCCCTCCCCATTTATACCCACTGCAAGGCATTTACATGTACTTACAAATAGGGGGCTCAAATATTCTGGAACCAAAGGGCCCCCCTCCCCATATATATCCACTTCAAGACACATACAAATGGGGGGCCCAAATATTCTGGAACCAAAGGGCCACCTCCCCATTTATACCCACTGCAAGACATTTACTTAAAAATAGGGGGCCCAAATATTATGAACAAAATGCCCCCTCCCCATATATATCCACTTCAAGACACATACAAATGGGGGGCCCAGATATTCTGAAGCCAAAGGGAACCCCCTCCCCATTTAAATCTACTTCAAGACACAAACAAATAGGGGGCCCAAATATTCTGGAACCAAAGGGAACCCCCTTCCAAATATTCTGAAGCCAAAGGGAACCCCTTCCCCATTTAAATCTACTTCAAGACACAAACAAATAGGGGGCCCAAATATTCTTGAACCAAATGGAGCCCCCTCCCCATTTAAATCAAGGAATTATTCATTGTTTTTCAACGTGCTTTGCACGTCGACCTATATATAGTGACGACTACTGACCTAGTTCGCAAAATGTCTATGGCTGGAACATACTGTAAACATGAATCGAAATATTGAAAACGGAATGTGCTTTTCCATCAGCAGAACCACTGTCGACAACATGAACTCCCCAATGCTTTCAGGTCTGGTCATTCGTCTTTTATGCATTTATCTTATTCAATTAAATTGTCGTATAAAGTTTACTTGCTTCCTTATCTGAAAATGTTGAAGTAGAACAATCTTTCAATTCATTCCAGTGGCCAAGTCGGTCGTAATTTTACACAGCCACGCGTTGTTATGTTGGATTTCAACAGAGTAGCTATATGCCCACGTTTTCAATAAACGGGAACCAGACAACATTTTATAAACCGGAAATCACTGTCACAGAAAGGTTGGGCATACGTATGTATCATGGGACCATTTACCAGATCGCACCAAATCGTATCGAATACAACGAATTGCAAAGAATTGAGGAATTATATTAATCAATGACACTGGCATTCTGAAACAGGGTATGGAAAATATTTCCAAGCTACTTTTAATAATGACGTGTTCCTTGATTCGGCAGTCGTACCCCATAGGCCTACATCCAGTAAATGCAATTCATGAAATACACTATTCTTCCATTACAAATATCATCTTGGAGAGAGAGAGAGAGAGAGAGAGAGAGAGAGAGAGAGAGAGAGAGAGAGAGAGAGAGAGAGAGAGAGAGAGAGAGAGAGAGAGAGAGAGAGAGAGAGAGAGAGAGAGAGAGAGAGAGAGAGAGAGAGAGAGAGAGAGAGAGAGAGAGAGAGAGAGAGCATAAGTTCCAAACCCAACAATGACAGCAAAATAGATTCCAGATTTGCCAAAGCAGCAACATTTATCTTCCAGTACCAATGTGAAGAAACAAATTTCACTCCTGACTTGAGACAGGCAGTCACCTATAAAAGGCAACTGGTGGTTTTAAACCGGTCCTCTCAACATTAGAAATATTCTTCATTAACTACAAAGACCAGTGCTTTAAAATTGTATAGGCCTAACCACCCAAAAACAAATTTCATTACTTCTCATAAAGGAAAAAAGAAATGGTAGGCTTATCACTTTTTAGTTCTCCCAACTTGGCATTCATCTATTCTAAGTTTACAGCAAAATAGTAAAGTAGGCCTACATCGTTTTTGTGATATTTATGAATTTGACTGGAACATTACAAACACACTGTACCTCCACTATAATTATGAGTCAGAAAACAAAGCCCACAGCACAACATAGCCAATGAAGTATTTATCAGATATTACAGAAAAACTTGATCCATATTCATAAATTCCAAACCCAACAATGACAGCAAAATAGATTCCAGATTTGCCAAAGCATCAACATTTATCTTCCAATACCAATGTAAGGAAACAAATTTCACTCCTGACTTGAGACAGGCAGTCACCCATAAAGGGCAACTGGTGGTTTTAAACCGGCCCTCTCAACTTTCGAAATATTCTTCATTAACTACAAACACCAGGGTTTCAAAACTGCATAGGCGTAAGATAAAGATAAGATAAGATAAAACTTTATTTTCCGTCGGGTGTTTTACAAATAACATTAGCCATTATAAGGGCTATTTACCGACAATAAATATGAATATGTTGGTACATAAAAAAGACAGATATGAACTGTGCCTTATATACATTAGATACAATGCATGATAAAAATAAAGATAGATAAATGTTATATAGTCATTAAAACTTTATAATAGCAATAATCATCATCTCATGTATAGAGACCAGGTACACTGAGTTAAATAAAAGTATGAACATGAAGCTACATTACAGCTTCATAGTATGAATAATGTTGTGATGTAGGCAGGTGAATGTGACTGTTGTGAGTCAACAGTTCACCTGCAGAAGTTACAGGAGCAATTTGTTTGTGACCATGTATCTATCAGAGATTTAAATTCAGTGAGTGTTAGTGTACCTTTAAAATGATTTGGGAGTTCATTCCATATTTTTGCCCCAACGTGTTTGAATGATTGTGTGCCATACTTCTGTGTATTGTGACGACCAATCTTCAAGTTTTGTTTGTTACCTCTTGTTTCATATCGTGAGTCTTGTAATTCAAAGTACTTTTTTAAATAGACAGGGGAAAGGTTGTTTGTTATTTTGAAAACTTCTATTGCAATTTGTTTTAGGCGGGATATATGAAGGGTTTCACAGTTTGACCTTGTAAGTAGGGACTGGTAGCTAGATTGGTAGTCACAATACACAAACCGTAGGGCACGTTCTTGAATCTTTTCAAGTTTTTGTGCATCTTGCTTGCCACAGAAGTGCCATACTGTAGCACAGTAATTAAAATTTGATAAAATAAATGATTTAAATATTGTTAGTTTGCTTTTTGTGTCCAAAAGTTTTGAGAGCCTCCTCAAAGCATTTAGTTGTTTGCCTGCTTTGCAGCAGATGTCACTGATGTGTTGTTTGAAGTTAAGTTTGTCATCTATGTTTATTCCAAGTAATTTGACTATTTTTTCTGAGGTTATTTCTATGTCATTTATTTTCAGTGTCTCAGGTTCACATTGCTTATTGCCTGGTGCTAAAAAGATGCATTGAAATTTGTCTATATTAGCATGCATTGAGTTGTTTCTGAACCATATGGAGGCTTCCTGAGCTTGGTTCTGCAAAATATATTTTACTGTCTCTAGTTGTTGATGGGCATAGGATATTGTGTTGTCCTCTGCATAATTATGTATGTCGCATTCTGTAAAGATGTAGAAGATGTCATTCAGAAAGATGTTGAAGAGGAGCGGACCCAGGATGGAACCCTGGGGGACTCCTCTTACAACATCTCTCCAAGTGCTAAACGTTTGTCCTATTTTCACTCTTTGAGATCTGCCGGTTAAGTAGTTTCCGAGTAATGATGTTGCCGAGTCTGAAAGTCCATATGCTTTTAGTTTATTAAGTAGGATGGATCGGGAGAGACAGTCAAATGCTTTTGAGAGGTCCATGAGTACTGCTCCAACATATTTATTTTGGTCCAAAGAACTTTTCCAGCTTTCTACAAGATTGAGTAAGAGAGTGTTGCAGCTATAGCCCTTTCGGTAGGCTGATAAGTAGGGGGAGAAAATTTCTTAAAGTACAAGCTGTTCTGTGAGGACGCTCTCAAAAATCTTGAGAGTAACCACCCAAAACACAAATTTCATTACTTCTGCCAAAAAGGAAAAGAGAAATGGTAGGCCTATCATTTTTTAGTTCTCCTAACTTGTCAGCCATCTAAGTTTACAGCAAAAGAGTAAAGTAGGCCTACATCGTTTTTGTGATATTTATGAATTTGGCTGGAACATTATAAACACACTCTACCTCCACTATAAGTTATTAGTATAACTATGAGTCGGACAACAAGGCCCACAGCACAACATAGCCAATGATGTATTTATCAGATAGTTTTCTGGGATTTTAACTACCACACGATTCCAAAAAGTAAGTATTTACCAGCAGTAAATTGTAAATGAATTTAAAAATGACGTGAGAATAGTACTACGTAACAGTAGTCCTATCACACAGGATGATAGGCATGCACAAATAGGTAACAATATAATATAAACACTGCAGCAACTATATACAATAATAAGACAACTTGATTCAAGTGCCCCCAAAACAAAAACATATTAAAGAAACACGATCAGCGACAAAAAACATGATATAACATAATGAATAAATACGTCCAGTGCTAAAAAAAGTGGAAAGAATGTGGATCCAACCTCGTATTAACGCATGATGTTGGGATGTTGGCATCTGAGTGTTGGTTAAAATATTAAGACTTACATAGGCAATGATTGAAAAGATTACGTATGCGCAAGTTGCAATTTTTAACGTTGCATAGAACAAAATTGACAAATGTCGACACAGCTAGTGAGATCTGAAAAAAAAGGTCATAGCTGGGCGT
This sequence comes from Hermodice carunculata, assembly GCA_964020975.1. Lineage (NCBI taxonomy): Eukaryota > Metazoa > Annelida > Polychaeta > Eunicida > Amphinomidae > Hermodice > Hermodice carunculata. The sequence continues at coordinate 11,785,075 of OZ026625.1, read as the reverse complement.
TGGTGAGATCTGCTGACAATACTGAAAATGTGTTGTATGGAAAAAAAATAAAACTCCTGCTGTAGCAACATTGGGAGTCAAACAACCATACAATATACATTATTGAGACGGACAAACTCCTCAGGTAACCGCATAATGTGACAGTCCAGTTCACATGACATCTATTAACGTATTAATGTCCATTTGATAGCGTTACCATATTGTGGTTGGGCCTGAACAGGTCCGACACAAGTCGCAAGTGGGGTTAGGCTCAGCGAAAAATCGAAGAGACATTGTCGTAAAATCGCCATTTAGACAAACAAGTTACCATTATAAGTTAAAACATGTTAATTCAGCTTAATGTGGCTAGAACATTCACTGATTCAGAGTACATAATAATCCTCGGGTGACAAAGCATTCCCACAATGTCTGATTAAGAACCAAATGTCGCATTGCCACAGAACAAATTAACGCACTGGTTGATCGAGACAACCAAATTACACCTTAGGACGGTATTTGTCCAAGTCTGATTCTTTGTTAACCAGAAATGCTCTTAATGGCCTTCGTAGTTTGTTTAAACATATTTTATTCTATGAAAATACAAATCCAGGTGCCGGGATGGTATAAAATTTCACTAATTATAATAATCATGGAAAACAATTGGGAAGGAGGGCTAGGCCCTATTACATATTTATTTATATTATTTGCATTCTGTGTGGCTCAGGGAAGAGGATATTTTCCACGTCTTCTTTACATGTCATACGTATGGCGATCTCAGGCAACTATATTTCGCTTATATAGAGCAATACCTCGCCATTCACAGTGTTTCGATAATTTGGCAATACTTCATGGCCTCTTCCTTGTTAACAAAGTTAGGATATCTGATGGACGATACAGCCATGCACTTTCGGGAAAGTATATTTCATGTTTTCAATGTGGCAGGACGTAAGTTTCTTAAAGATGCTCTGAAGCGTAGAACCAGCTATATAAACGCATAATGACTCGTTCTGTGGCTTTTGTTTAGCGGGGCCCGGATTTAATGCATATCTGCAATATAGTTCTCATGGCATTTTAATATATAGGCCTATACCTTTCCTTGTTTTAGACGTATTACAGGTAAATGCGTTTTATTGTTAATATACGATTTTAATGGATGTATCATTGTTGTTGCCCCGACAATGTGTGCCCCTGTGTAAATAAGAAAGAAAGAAAGAAAGAAAGAAAGAAAGAAAGAAAGAAAGAAAGAAAGAAAGAAAGAAAGAAAGAAAGAAAGAAAGAAAGAAAGAAAGAAAGAAAGAAAGAAAGAAAGAAAGAAAGAAAGAAAATTATTGATTCTACTACGGTGCATCGTGGTTCATTGCCTCAAGTGACCCAAGCAATTTTTGGGCGTGGTAATGGTAAATATGCAGTTTGAACAGCTGTGAATAGGCCTACCAACTATACACTTTTATACAATGAGACACATGGATGGATCGATTCTTGCAAAAACAAGCATGTAGGCAACCAGACAGACAGCAGAGATGCCAACTACCACTCATCATCAGGGACAATCCTTGAAATTAGCTGAAAATTTGATCAATTTACTGTGTGTGTTCCTCATCCAAATTGTGTATTTGCTGCATTTTTGTTTGTTAATTATTTTTTGTCCCGGTTGGTCTTGACTACTTGTCCTTGAAGTTGAAATGACACTTTGAGTGTTGGCATTCCTGAAACAAACTGACGAATGGATGGACAGACAGACAAATTTGGTTTCTTCGTATGAAGATTGTGCGTGTATCTTTGACTCTTAAATGACAGTTTTCGCGCTGAACTATATGCCACTTGAAAATTCAAACCTTCTACTGACTGTGTACCCGCGCTTCTCCACCCATTGAAGGCCTCACCAACTTGTTCGAGTTCTGTGCTCTCCAACGCTGGTGTATAAAATCAGGAACACACGTCATGTGACTTGACCTACTTCAAAATGGCAGCAGTGAGACGTCTGCTGTTGATTTCCAACTCGACACAACACGGAACTGGCTATCTAGAGCACTGTGAACAGCAGATTAAGCAGTTTTTATCGGAGTAAGTACAGTGATACTCGTAGCAGCGAACAGGTAGAATTGCTGTATGCACTACAGTCAGTGGCCACATTCGTACATACAACAAAACATTATGGTTCACGCTCAGGCGTGTACGGTGTATCTGTTGTACCTGGTAGCCGAAGGGCCATGGGCTAATCTACCAACATCGGAGAGTAGGCTTCAGCCTTCAACAGTAATTGGGTTGTGTCAAAAATTTTGCTTGTGAACAGGTGTACATCCTCGTAATTTTAACAATCCACACATGCATTTTATATGGCCAATCTAATAATTGATATGTAACGATCATCATCTTGACATAACAATGCCTTTCAACGAAAATACTGAACAACTTAATGAACTGGGTTTGAAAGATTGTGACCCATTTATTTATTCACATTCAACCTGTGCTTGATTGATAAAGGCGACATCCATGTATCTTTTAAATGTAGACTCGAGGTCCTAGGTCAGGTTAAGAAAGTATACGCAATAGCATTTTTGTGGTTACTTGTGAAAAATGTTATTGTCAATGAGCCGACAACTAACTTACTAAGTACATAATTAGAGGTTGTCTCATGGCTAAGTCAGTATCCCTACCGGGTACAGACTGTACTACAGTTTCCCTGAGAGCCTGTACAGTCCCTTGGGAAAATACTGGCTATTATTGCTAGTGTAACATTACCCATGTGTTCTAACTGGATAGATTCTGTATCCTCCATTAATGGCCCATATTTTGGTGTCGGTATGTCCCTTGAAAGACACTGTATGTTACAGGACTAAAAATGCAGAATGAGGGCAGTTTTAGTACTATATTAATCGGATACTCGTCGTGAACTGTCGGCGTAAGACCATGCTTATGAAGCGTGACTTTTGTGAATACTTGAGTTTTAGCACGTGAACAATAATACGTATCCATCTTCACCTGTACAATTCATCTGAAGTTAACCAGTGTCGTATGAGAACATATCTGATTTTCTTTTCTTTCGTATCCTCCTTCAAGGCCAAGGAATCAGTCAAGCAAACCGAACAAACAGTAGCCAAAAATGCCCTTTGCAATGAAACCAGCCCGTGGGGACCCACCACAAAGACCTTTGAAAAACAGTCCTTTGAGATATAGCAGCTACATGTAGGTGGTGCGAAAGGATACTGATACTGGACTCAACGTCTGGTAGGGACTGAACCTTCATGATAGGTGGGTCCTAGGGAGAGGTGGGCGTCACGCCCCGGGTGTAAGTTTGACCGTGCACAGGGCATAAGTGTTTACAGCATGCATGCACTAAACTTTGTCACCTATGAATGACAAAAGGTGTATGAGTTCGAGAACTAAGCGTGTTCCTGTGAATTACTAGGCTATAACTTCGCTCTGCCCATTTTGACTTTATCGAGAGTGCACAATTTTCTGTTACATGCCCCATGTGACAGTGAAACTAAATATTGCGCCATGTTAAAAATTAAAACATTGTATTGGGATGTATTGATAATGAAGAAATGGAAAAGGAGTACAACAGGGCAGTATACAGGCCTTTGATTTCTGTATTGGACTGTGTTATAATAAGCAGAACCATGTATAAATTTCATATGTCAATCGGGGCTGGAACGATTCATATTCGCCACAGAAGTGAATAGGTCTATGGATATAGACTGGTCAATGTAATTCCCACTGCCATTCTTTCGTTTGCTGGCAGGTATAAAAGAAAGTCGATGTAGTCTTTATAATCTTTGTCTTTTTTATTAGGGTGAGTTCATGTTTTCGGTACAAAACTTGATTTCTGAGATCAGATGCAACTCACACATGGGTTTATATTTATGATCTACATAGTATCGGCCACAAGGAAAGTTTCTTGTCACAGACACCCTCTAGACCCATTTCCTCTTTGCGAATGGCAGGTTCTGTGTGATCTATTGTTGAATGTCATGGGTTCAGTTCAACATGTGTTCTGAATTTTTTTCACATTGTCTTGTGAATGGAAGGTATTTCTATGACTGACCTATATTCATGTCGTTGTCTCATCACAAAAACGCATTGAACAACTCAATGCGTATCGGGGTTAAATTGCCAGGATTATCAACACTGAATTAGGGCGCGAGTTTGATTAGGAAGCAAGCATCTTGCTTGATCAAACAGCATGACTTCAAATTACGACTCCACTGCATCGATACTTTATTTCCAACAATTTTCTGATGGCACGCCTTTTAAAGTTCAGCTGGTTGCAGCTAGATATCAGTCCATTGGTAATGTTTCTTATATATAAGTGACGTTATTTGCGCAGTGTAATCTTTGGTGAATCCAAGGCACAACGCAATGTTCCTAGCACCTAAAGGGAAATGAAAAGTTAACCCGCATTTTATTATGGTGTCTGCGTTTTCCTGACATTTCTCGCAAATTAAGCAGGTGTCCAACATTTGGTATCGTCATACAGTGTATATTAATTCCACATATATGTATATATTACATGTGTTCTAACTTCTTTGTTCTACACACACATACGTATATATGTATATATATATATATATATATATATATATATATATAGTATGTATGTAAAGCAGTTGATACGCACCCTTTCAGTTAACTTTTCAAACATTTTCTATTTATTCATTTTGTATCTCTTTAGATGTCCTTTTAGACTTCAGTTGCCCTGCCATCTTGCTGATGGAGGCAAATATAATAAGTTAATCCTTTTATTAAATGCACCACGCTTGACCCCTTCATACCTTTGTAACTGCTCGCCGCGTACCCCGACCGACCAGTCGTACACTCCTCAAATTCAACTCAAGGGTCTGCTTTAGGTCCGCTACTTTTTGTAATCAATATTCAAGACATTATCGACGTTGCTAATGTTGAAATTAAATATTTTGCTGACAATACGTCTACTTATCTTATCATTGATAACCCTGAATATGCTACAAATGCCCACAATGGCGATGTTTCTTCTTTAGACGAATGCTCTAAAGAATGGCTAACTTATTTTAATGCCTTCAAAACTGACTCTATGCTCCTTTACGTAAAGCAGAACCCCCCACCCCACCCCAACCGCCGATCATCCACCCCTTATGTTTACAGACCACAATTTTGATTGGTTGGTTGAGCATCCCGTGCTAGTTAGTCCGTAATTGCAAAAATACTGTGTTTTCAGCATGTTGTTGCTTCTGTTTAAATAAAGTTATCTAAGTCAGGTGTGCTGCATCACAGAGTTGCTTCATTGGTTGTCATATAGGTGCACTGTCTTCCAGGCCAGGTGGGAACTTTATGTTGGGGAAGGACAATGATGTGACCCTGGCAAGAGCACAGTTCATACACCTGTATAAAGCTGACATCCAGGTGTTGTTTCGTATTTCAGTTATCACAAATTAACGAGCTGGGAATTATATGACAAAAACCCATCCGTGTTTTTGTGACATTTTTATCTGTTAAATGCCGTTCACGAAATTTTTATATACCAAAATGCTGATTTTTTATACTGAAAAATGCTAATATGAAGGATTTATAATTGTGGTCGGTGGCCTTATCATTCAACAGCACCATTTGGAGAACGTAACCAATCATAAACATTTAGGTCTCATTTTAAAATCCGATCTAAAATGGAACGTGCATATTAAACACATTACTGCTAAAGCTACAAATCAATTTAAAATTAATATGAAATCTCTGTAGTATATCCTAAATCATGAAACCCCGGAAGTCATTTACAAATCGTTCATACAACTCAGTATGGATAATGGTAATGTTGTCTAGGATGGCTGTGGACAGGCTCATGAGCAACTTCTGGAGGACATGCAATTGACTGCTGCCCACATCGTAACTGCAGCCATGATATGAAAGCCACCCCCAATGTTAAGTTATACGAAGAAACTGGCCCCGAGGCCCTATCCGATTTTAAACGACAGGAAAGATCAAAACTAATCGTGATGTACAAAATTATCCATAGAGTAACGCTCGACTATTTGTGAGATATCTTGCCTGAGGCGCCAGGTAAAAATTAAAAACCCTTATTATAATCTCGACACCATGGCGACTTGCCCGCACTGCCACATTTTAATACCAGAACAGTCTTATGTGAAAAAATCTTTCTTTCCATGTGCAATCAAGTTAGGGGCCATGTCACTTGTCACGCTTAACGGCATTTGACGTTAGGAGGTGTGTGGGGGAGGGGGAGGGGGTCATCACTTATTGACGTTAACTTGCTGAAAGCGTGATAAAGAATATGAAAGGGAGAATAAAGATCATAAAACGAACAGTTTCAGGTCGAAATATATTGCACTATACACACAAAATACAGAAGTTGCCACATTACCATTCGTAGGTTGTATAGTCCTAATGTTAGTGGCACATTTATGGAATATGTTCGACTGAGCTTTTACATTTTCAACTTTATTATAGATTTATGCCAATTGTGCCTTTGAAACCGAAACACGGTCTCTTATCCTGAACTTTTAAGAAAAATATTTGAATGAATCTTGCAAGGAGGTTTTAAGGGAATAATTAGTCCTCAGTCAACAGCTTTCCTTGGAGCACTCTGAGCATTACGCATCCTGAGTATGCCCAGGAAAGCTGTTGATTAATATATAAAATGACTTTTTAAGGGTAAAAAAAAACAATATACGCTTCATAAAACTCACTTTGGTAGGTCTTTCCAACTTTTTGTTTCATTCTAGGGTAAACGGTCGTGGACTCGCGCTTTCTATGTATACCACACGCCTATACACAAGCCACGATTTCAAAGAGGGGTGTAGGTGTATTTTCTCCAAGTTTCAAATGCTCAGTGAAAAAATGTTAAACAATTGGGTGTAAAGATGTATTTTTAATACAGTAACAAAAATTGTAAATCATCTCTCGCTGCTAAAAGCTACTTTAGTAGTGAAGTTGATTTATACCCATGAGATAATTTGATATTCAAATTCTACGTGGGAAGACCTTTCATTCAAGTACCAGCATGCCTAGTCTGAATTCAGTTTCAGAAATCATGGTCTCAGTCAACAGCTTATCTCGTCGCACTTTGCGCAGTGCGCAAAGTGTTTCAGGGCAAGCTGTTGGCTCAGTCCGGAATGAAAGAGAAATTTGTCGTTTTTTGTTCATGTGGTTAAATAATAAGGTTTTATAACCTAAAAAATAAAGTTTTTCTTTCTAGTAAAGTGTAAGATGTTGAAATTAAAAGGTGCTGTTAAGGCCTTCTCCTACACCGTCTCTTTATAGTGCACAGTGACTTTTATTTTTATCTTAATTGTGTAGGCCTACGCAGACTTTCTTCGCGGATAAATGTGTATATGGTCAGCTGTGAATTTATGCGCTTGAAGTTGCGCGATGGTTTTGAATGAACATTTGCAATCTTCAAATCCACATTGATGTTTCTAGGCTTACTTGCACTACTTGTAGACTGGACCTCAGCAGCTTTTTTCGAGTGCGTTAGCGTTTGTTCTGTGGAGGGGGCTGTAAAGCTCTCTTTCTCTGCTTTTGAGTGGAATTCGTGGAGATCACAAATTGTGCATTTGTCCTCATAATTAGGATGCGCACACTGGTCAGGCAAGGAATGCAAATCCTAAAAACAGTAATATATATAAATATATATATATATATATATATATTGGTGTCGCCAGCTCAGAAGCAGACAACCAAAAGGGCACAGTAACCATTGAATCAGATTTCCCTTCTGGCGTGAGTCACAAAAGATATTTTGGTATGCAGACTGGTGACATGAGTACTTGTATGCCTATGAATGACAATGAAACATACACACAAACCGAACATTGTTTATTTCCCCGTTCAGACAGACGTGTATCTCACTCAATTGTGTCAACATTCCTAGCATTGTGGAAAGAACCCAGAAATACTTACAACAAAATGAGTTTGCGGCGAGTAATCGCATCATAAAGATTGGCAGTGAGCGTTGACCCTCAAAAAGGCGCGTGCATGGATTTTCTCTGCTTTTATTTTGACTGGCGATACATGCATTAGTTTTTTTGAAAAATTGCATGTCCTGTTTATCATTTTTATTGTTTCCGCTGTTTCCGGACTGTGTGCTATGTATTTAATTGTATTTATTTCCCCCGTGTCTCAGCGGCAGTTCAGTAAAACTAGTATCATACCGTTGCTCGTGAAGTTTTACATACAATTATTGGTGCTTTGGCTCCGGTTTGTTACAATACAATATTATTTGGCAACATCGATTGTGATCTAGATCAAAACATCATCGTATTTTTAGCGGTACAAGAATTCGCTGATAAGAGCAAACGCTTTGGAACTGAAACGTCTTCTTAGTCATTTTACATTTTGTGAGCCCGGCCCCCCCCCCCCCACCAACCCCCCCCCCCCCCCCCCTGTGCTTCGAACTGTGGTGTTTTCTTCATTTTTATATTCCTGGTCTGTGCCGCTTCTCAACTTTGTTTGCTGAGGAGCGGCGCAGCTCCCACGTGTCGTTTCGGCAGTCTAGTGCAGGCCTTTTATTCTCGCAAGAAGGATCATATATATTACTTTGCCCTTCCTCCTAATTGCTTTCTTTTTAATAAAATATGTTTAAGCTAAATCCAACTATCAAGCCCCATCAAAGGTAAAACTTCCCATCTCGGACACTCCTTTCTTACTGATGTGGTCAGACAATGGAAAAATCTGTCTTCTGACCGAAGGGATTCTCTATCTATCCAAATCTTTAAATCTAGATAAAAAATGTTCAGCACTTCCAGCTACAAACTTAGTTCCTGACCACCACTTTCACGGACAACGACAGATTGGCCGAGATTCATCTATTTGGTAACAATGATTTTTCAAGAAACCTAAACTCACATATATGTGAATATTTTCAAATTTTCATAGCTGACTGAAAACATTTCAACTGCAGCACACACACACACACACACATACACACACACACACACACACACACACACACACACACACACACACACACATATATATATATATATATATATATATATATATATATATATATATATATATATATATATATATATATATATATATATATATTGCAAAACATGGAACAGAATGATGATAGATGGCCGGTCTTACAGGATGTACATATATCATTTCAATATCATTATACTGAAGTTTCTGTTTGACAAATATGTAAAAACAACTGTGTGGAACAGAACCCAAGTTAAAACGTTTACGTCTTTGGGCTGATTTGTCTAAAAGAGTTTGTATTGACGTTTGCTTTTGCTTTAATCTTTTTAAATGAGCTTACAGGTTTTCATGAAAGAAAAATAAATTTGAGATGAAAGTTTGATCGTAAATTGTGACCCCTCCGTACGCTGTGCGTCGTCATGTATTCCTGTCTTCCACAGTTACCGGCCAGTTGACCAACAATACAGATGAAGACAATTCGCAGTTGTAATTTATGTTTTTTCTTCTATGTTCAGCAAGGTAAAGCGAGTGCTCTTTGTGCCGTATGCGCTCCATGATCGTGACCAATATGCAGCAAAGGCCAGACAGAAATTTGAGGCAATGGGTATGTATATTAAGAAGAGAAACAAACGCACGCAGGGGCTGTGATATCAGCTGTTGCACTATTTCTCATATTGAAATTTCTTGGAGACGCGTGCGGATTTATGCCAAATATAACGCTTTGTTCTTGAAATTAAAAGAAAATGACACAGGTACAACTTCATAAGAAACGTGACTTCTGACATGTATGTTTAGCCTTATAGTGAAATGACACCACGGAATGATGATAATAATAATTTATTTCGGAAAAACTACCTCTTTGACACCGGGGCACCGTAGACCGGGGTATGTCCACGATGCGTCCATGATAGCATAAAATGGTAACTATGTAAAAACCAACATACATCTGAGACATCCATGACAATATACAATAAGGAATATATAAAATCTAAAATACATCTAAGATAAATGTTCCACACAGATACCAGCCTGATGTGTGAGCAGTCCGGAGACGATGCGCAAGAACACGCACCCGTGTGTTAAAAGTGATGAAAATATTTACATTGTGAGGTACCATTATGTAGTGTCCGCGGCTAACCATATTGTCTAGATACTCTTTTCGGCGGGACCACACATCAAGCAGGAAATTTTTTACATACATTGTCAAATTCAGAAATGGCGGTTTCATTTATGTGTGAACTATTGTGTCCCAAAAGCATGCATAGTTTGGTAAATAATGAGCCGTTCATGAATCCTTGCCAAACATATGTATTGCCACTCGTGGTTAGTCTGGACTGCAGTAATTTAAAATTCTTTATTGCCACTCGTGGTTAGTCTGGACTGCTGTAATTTAAAATTCTTAATTCGCAGGTCAGTAAAGTTTGGGCACAGAAAAAGAAAATGTTCCAAGTCTTCTGTTCCCGAACCACATAAAGTACAACTATCATGTTCCGATGTGCCCCATCTGTGCAAGATGGGGCACATCGGAAGTGAAGACGTGCTGAAGTGAAGACATCATGGTAACAAGGGAAGTTTATTATCGTTGTTGTAAAAATGGAAAATAAATAAGTAAAATCAAATAAAAACGTTTAAAGTAATTGGACGGATAACGTCATCAATATGCACACCATATTATGAACAACCTCTGTGTTATCTCTGCAGTCGTTCAGATTAAGTTGCAGAAGCCAATGGGCCTAGGATTCAGGGCCCTGAGTTCTTAATGCTTACACGAGACCCTCCCGGTGCTTAATCACGAAAACAGTAGACGACTGCTCACAGCGATGTGTGCAGTAACGATACATCTCAGTCGCACGCAAGAAGGAGTCATGGTTAGACAACTTTACGTTTTCTTGTGGAAGGATACACGGCATGATAAGACATTCCATTGTACCTTAACTCTTAATGAATTGAATTTACCATTTAGAGAAATTTTGAATTGAATTTACCATTTAGAGAAATTTTAGAACTCCAATATTACAACTACGCATAAACTGTCATTACCGTGAATGTCATCTTTCCGAGAAAATACCTCACATACTTTAAAATAAACTGTTAGTTAAGTGTAATTCCTGTAAATATTTAACTGACCGATACATGTACATTCAATTTGATTAGCCATTTACAAAAACGGTGGACAGGAATGACATTTTTATTTTTTGACAAGCCATGTTTAAAAAGTAAATAATCATCGCCAACAGCTTGTTTGGACGTGCAATATTTATGAATTTTTCATGCACGAGTTCATATTCTAAGGCAAAGCATGTATTTAAATACGAGACATTCATATTTAACTGCGATCCTGCTCACTTCCTGTGTTGCCGGGCAACAGACTGATGCTTCCACCATGATCAGGGCAGATTTGTATTATATACTACATAAACATCCATAAATAACACCTTTCCAACCAACAGAGAGCCCATTTCTAAATATTTTAGACATCCTTTATGTTTTAAATATATGTTAATACATTTTCTTAGGATTATTGTGTGTATGTGTTGTTCATTTTGTTGAGAAAGTACTTTTGACCATGATATACATGGATCTGCCCCGATGCAGGTGGCTCTCACTTTTGCTCAATAGGTGTTAGAGTAGGACCGCATTTAGATATGAATACAATGTATTCGTGAAGCGGTATAATTTAAGGTAAACAATAAAGTTAAAGCGGTAATGTGACTGAAAGAGCAACGTGATCTCTCGGTAGCTCGAACCACGCAACTATGATTCCTTAACCTAATTTGCTATTTCAGTTGCAACCACGTGGATTCAGTTACAGATATGTACTAATGTCTGGAAGGGTTACTTAACCAACCTATGCCACCGAACTGTCAACAATTGGCGTGCAAAGACCACGTCCTGAAAGCATATTTTTGCGTGTGCAACTGAAACTTCGTATTTTACGATGGGTAACACATACGTTTGACAAGCGACTTAACAGCCTTTAAGGTATCGTGTTATATAGTAATAAAACTCCTTTACGTAGGCCTGCTTGGGGTTCATGTGCCAGCTAGGAGGGCTGGCTGAAAAGTTGTAAGCCTTGTTGTGAAAGACCCGTGCAAAACGATGGTTTTCATTTATTTCTCTTCATAGTCCCCTTCCAGGTTTACAAACCTTTGCCAGTGATGCTGCAAGGCCTGGATGCCTGTCAAGCAGAAATTTTCTTCAGACACCCTTAAAAAGTCATCCACAGCTGAAATGACGTCACCATTACTAGGAAAATGGCGACCGGCTGGTTCCTTTTTCAATCCGTGAAACAGGTGGAAGTATGACGGGGATAAATCAGGTGAATAAGGGGGATGGTCAATGAGTTTGCAGCTACAATCATGGATCGCTGACATGGCAACCACAAATTTATGAACAGGAACATTGTCTTGGTGGAAGAAGACTCCTTTAGTGTTCATTCCCGGTCGCATAAGTCTGATAGCTTTACACAACTGTCTCAGTAGGTCAGCATAATATCTTCCAGTGAGACTGTCTGGCCTTTTCCAAGATAGCCAATAAGCAGAATACCCTGGGAATCCTAAAAGACTGAAGCCATCACCTTTCCAGCAGAAGGAACCGGCTTGGCTCTTTATGGGGTGATGATCCCAAAAGCTTCCATCGTTAAGACTGAATTTTGGTCATTGGTTCAAATTGATGAATCCAGGTTTCATCCATTTTTACAAATGTGGCCAAAAAATCAACGGGATCTGCTTCAAAATGGCATTTATTGTCACGGGATGCCAGAAATCTGACACGTTTCTGAGCCGCTGTCAAGAGCTTTGACACCCTTCTAGTAGAAATTTTTGTCATTCCCAACCCCTTGGTGATAATGTGCTCATGAGAAACGCATACAACATTGGCTAGTATGTCGAGTGGTCAATCGTCGATCAGCCATCACCATGTCATGCACCCGGGTAATGTTTTCCGCAATGGTTGCTGTTGGAGGCCTTCCTGGACGTGCGTCATCGTTGAGGCTGTCTCTGCTACTTCTGAACAGTGGAAAAGGAAGACGCATCATCGCCTAAAGTGGAGACCATGTCGGCATATATCTGTGTTGGAGTTAGCTCTTTTAGTTGCGGGTACTTGATGACTGCCCTATAGCATTTTTTTTTTTAATTTCTGGTGATATTGGTAGGTTTACAAGATGGTCTGGTACAAAGACACTAATCACAGTACAGCTGCAGTTCTTATGTCTGTGTTCATTAAATGATTGTACTTGTTGGTGACAAAAATTTGTTTCAATCCGATTGAGATATAGAGGCTTAGAACCTTTCAGCCAGCCCTGGTATATTGCTACCCACCAATTGCAACTTTTTTAAAAATTGGAATGGTGAAATGAAATTCTGTAGTCACGTCCAACGCGGGACTCAGCATGTATCATAGAGGAAACCTGGAGGCTTTTCTTTTTCTTTATTTTTTTGTCAATATACGCTGCCGTGATGTTTGATAACAGGCATCTGATATTGTGTAACCGAGTCTTGTGCATTAGTACTGTTCAGCATAGTTTTTTTTTTTAAATACATATGAAAAAAACTAGAAGAATGAATGGCAATTTAAAGTTTTCATTTATTTTTTTTTATCGACCTTATACTTTTAAAGCGATTCGTCACGATCTATTTAGAGGTTTTACTGTTCGAAGACCCGTGATACGAAATGTAAGTCACGTAATGAAAACTTGACAAGTTGAATTAGAAATGTCACATGCGTCCATGTTGGTTCAGTGGTTTCCCAAGATAAAGCGTGCAATGTGCCGGAATTCTTCAATCTTTTGTTTGTAGACAGTTGCGTTTGAATTCTTTCAAGTAATATGCAGATGAGTGACCTTCACTGTTGATTTATTTGTGTTTCTTGATCAGCGCCAGGACCTTATTGACTAGGTAGCGGCATTACCTATATGGACAGTGCTTTCAGTGACCGGCATGCTTTGCGCCATCTTGGATATCCGTCAGTCATCTTGTATGCCATGCATTTCAATCTTACGCCCACTGAAAGTATTCCCGGGGGGAACTTGAACTCCCTTGGAAAAAGTATGTGTTTAGTGTCTAGCTTGATAAGGTTTCCGATGATTAATTTCGAATATGATAGAAGAGTCCTGGTTTGTGATTTTTTTTTTTTAATTGTTATCTTCGATAGTGTGATCCATGGTGGTTTAATTCTGGAGACTGTTTCTTTTCGTTGCAGGTTTCCAGTTGGACAGCGTGCACCAGGCAACAGACCCGGTTTCAGCAGTACAGCATGCAGAGGCCATTTTTATTGGTAAATATATTCAAATTTATGAGCTCAGCCGAATTTCAGTCATCTGAGCTTATAGGATGCCCGTCCGTAAGTCCGTCCACAATTGCATTTTCGACGAACTCCGTTCAGTAGTATCTCATCAAACTTGATGGAGATATGCCTGGGGCTAGTGTCTACTGATTTGAATAAACTAGTTACACTATACACAAACTCACAACCTGTCCGTTATGTAGCTACGCGTTGACATCATAAACAGAAAATCAGGAAAGAGTAAGAATGTGTGCCTTTAATGTCATCCCACTATAATCTCCATACACCATCGCTGTCGTTTGTTCATTAAATGTGATCAGTAGAAATGGCGTAGTATCTTATATCGGGTTGGATGCAATATGAGCTTAATAACTGCAGTCTTTGAAGAAAGGGAATGTCGCCTGCAATATAGCAATAGAGACAGCATATCAGGTTAAAGACAGAGAAGCCTGGCATGATAATTGTGCTTTCCTATGGTCAATACCACTTAAATGCATATTGTGATTGTAAATGTCAATTTGTCACCGTAAATGTGTATTAAAATTAATGATTAAATTGTGATTGTCCATGTCACATAAACCCGGTTTATCTGGTGTTGTGGTGACTGCTGAAGTCACATGAATCCAGTTCATCTCATGATTTGGTGACTGCCCATGTCAAGCAGACCCCCCCCCCCCCTCAAGTGGTGACTGCCCATGCCATGTAGACCTAGATTATCCAGTGTTGTGATCGCTGCCGATGTCATATGGACCCAGCTCATCTATGGCGACTGAAATTGTGGAATTGCATATAGACTTCTCACAAGTGGCGTATTCAGAGCTGATTTCAGACCACTTTTTGCCGTGTAAATACACCATACCATTCTGGTGGTTCATGTAGTGACTGCGCAGCTGTAGTTTCTGAAGAGGATACATCCCAAGTTCAAGGGATTTATCTGGAATCCTGCTTTTTTAAATCCCGGAGCGAAGCGTAGGGATTCAAAAATTCAGGATTCCAGATAAATCACGAGAATAAGGATGTATCCTTTTTATACCATGCCTTCTTTGTTTTCATGAATATAAATGCATTTTAAAATATATTCACCAAAGCAAATCAGTCCTGTGTTGAAATTTAGCCATAGAAATTTAAAGGAGGGATATATGTGTAAGCAGGTGACATACATATCCCGTGAGAAAACAAAGGAGGCATAGTATAAATCGGGGTATGTGGAACATGCCAATAAAAGACAGTTTATCTTCCTTTCTGAAATTCAAAGCTTAGTATTAAAGTCCCCAGAGGCAATGAGGCCCACATCTTTGTATTTAAAGTAGGTATTCTTTGTACTTACTCGTTTTACAAAACGTACTGTCATCCTTATTATATAGATATTATCATTAGAGAAATACACCAAACCTATAGCCAATATTTTCCGGATCTGTATTTTAATCACCATTTTTCTTCAGTCCTCCTGTGCATAGGTGACCTCACCTTTTAAACTACTGGTCAACGAGCAGATCCACTGCAGTCAGGCACTGACCAAGGCCTTTGAGGTCGCTGAAAGCAGTAGAACCCATGATACAGAGAATGGACATCAGTTGCTCAGATCTGTTCTTGTTTCATACAAATTTAACTTTTAATGGACCCCAGGGGCACGTCACTTTCTTGTATTGCAAAGTTATTATATTTTAAATCGTCTTTACCATTTAAATCAATGTTTACAGATGTATTCTTATATAACTGTACTGCACACGATATTTTATCGGATTTTTATACAGGGCCTTTTAAATTTAATAAGAAAGACATCGTCGTTATACTAGGTCATTCTTTTTAAATAGACTTCAATCAATCAAATCAGGTTTTCTAGTTTCACATATCACGATCCGTAGGGAAGAAGAACGAAAGGAAGATATATATTAACTTTTTGACAAAATGTTGGAATAAATAATGAAATTGTTACTATATGCATCTCAAATATATGAAAGACTGCTTCATTATTATAAGGCACTGCACAATGAAGCCACATGCATGCATCAAAAGCTCCTCACAATCTACAAAAAAAAAAAAAATGTGCATGCGCATGTGTATATTCATGTAAGTCACAAAAACGTTTCTATTGTGAAGGATATTTTACTGGTTTGTGCAAACAGACAAAAAAAATTGTGTTCCCGTGCAATTAACGAAGCACAGCGGTCCTTATTTCAAAACGAGGCTTCAATAACAGATTCAGTCTTCACACGCCTGTGGTTGCTTTATAGGTCAGCACCACAAGCGCTTAACGTTTAGTCAGTCAAGCTTCCGTGCTAATATACGCGGTGGGCGGGGGGGGGGGATGAGCGGGTGAAGAGGTTGGACTTCGAACATCCATGTGTTCAATAATTCACATAGGGCCATATCTGCAATGAAATGTTGTGTATTCATCTGTCGTCGTGACATGGAGCTCCTATATAGGAGCTCCATGTGACGACGTTGTGGTTTTAGGCCCATCCGCCACCATCTTATTAGCACAATTAATTGACTGCACAGATGAATACACAATATTTTATTGCAGATATGGCCCTATGTGGGTTATTGAACACATAAATGTTCCAGGTCCAACCTCTTCACCCACTCTCCCCCCCCCCGCCCACCGCGTATATTAGCACGGAAGCTTGACTGACTGAACGTTACGAGCGCCTGTGGTCAGCACTACGTCATATTGTGATGGATAAGCATAGCGTCTGACCGCTAATCAGCAAACCTAGCTATACCACCCTATCTACATGTACTTGCCAACTTACCGCTATCAATCCACCTACTCACCCATCCAGCAAGTCACATGTCTAAAATTGTTTTCTTATGTCCACTTCTTTAATGTGACTAAAAATGTGAAAAACTGTGGAGAAGAAAATTTGTTTGCTGGTTTTTTTTTTTTTTTGTTTTTGTTTTTTTTCCCCTGTTTTTGTTTTTTTGTTTTGTTTTTTGTTTTGTTTTGTTTTTTGTTTTTTTTGTCTTTTCGTTTATTTGTCAGTCAGATATCTCCAGCTCTGTGATTAAAATTGACGTAAATGGTCCACCTCACTTAACAAAGCATTAGACTTGAACCTGAATCTGTGGACAGGAGCGTGCCCAAATAGCGTTCCACCAGCACGTGCACGTACACAATAGCTTTGATTAGTCCAGAACACAGTAAGCGACTCTAATGGGTCAAAGATATATACGGATCAATAGACACCTTCAAATGTAGATTTATCAACTCTATAATTAATGGATTGTGGCTTCATGTATTAACTATCTGGATGCAATTTTGTTTATGCCCACCAGGTGGAGGAAACACTTTCCGGCTCTTGAAGACGTTGTATGACGAAAAACTTGTGCCAGCCTTGAGGAAACGGGTCTTACAGGTGAGATAATGTTCATCCTGGGCAGTCCCGTTTCCATAAACATCCAAAGCATTTGATTTGATTTTAAGAGAATTTAAATGGTCGGCCGTAGGTGAATTTCATAAAATTTTTGTTCCTTTACTTGGGGAACTGTTCCGACCGGTAAGCAGGTACGCGTGCATCCAGGTGACAGAGCGTGACAACGTCATACAAAAGTTCCCCGCATTGGTAGAGGCGAATCATGATGTCAAGCGGATCCAGTCTACGCTATAAAGACAACGGCGCATTCTATTCACGCAAACGTGAAATGAACTCTTTGATTTATAGTCTAAAGTCTGAGTCATTATTCAGGATTGTTTATTTTATTGTGTATTGCATTTATCTAGTCGCAGTGTTTGTCTGACTTTGAAAGTGGTCAAATTTCGAATAAACATATCGAGCTTTAAATCCTTTCAAGGTTAAATGCAAAAATGTACGGACATTTTTGACAGCAGAAAAATGGGGACGTTCAAGTTTATGACGGGCTTGCTCTCGATTTCCACACTTATGTATGCCACCGGATGAAGTATTCCGCTGGAATAAATTCGAAGTTGGAATTTCAGCTAGCGTTAGATTTATATTTTCTGAAATTAGATATTCAAAACAATTTTGTAACGATGGTTTAGACTATTGTGCTGTGCAATTTTATCCGGATACAAATGTAGCTTTTGTAGGTTGTCTATACGAGATCAGTGCAACAAATATCACTCACAGAGTAGATGCCCAAGTTCTGCTTGTTGAAGAAAAAGCTATGGCGATATTTAGTGGGTCTCAGCTACTTGTATCAGGGCCATAATGGAACAGTTATTGAATTTCAGACCCGTTTAGTTTGGTACCACGTTTGACAACTTGTGTAGATTGACAAAAACATCCCTTGTGAAAAAAGATGAGGTTCGAATCGTACACAGTTCCAGATCAATTTGAATACCCAAGTATAGATGTATCAACCATCGCAGTGTACACGACCAGATTCTCCAAGTTGTCGTTGAGTGGAGCCACAGGCACCAAACATCAGCATCCATCCATATTTTGGAGCGAAAGCAGCCGTCCCCTTACTATACGCATTATTGATGACGACATGCCAAGGCCAGTATTTTGAACAGTACAGGAAGACATGAATGTAGAAGCATTCATTTTGTACTGTGGAGCAAAAATCATTTCATCTTTCAATCATGTGTACCTCGATCCCTTGATTTCTTCGGCATTATTTTGTCGATTCGGGTACCTGCCTTTTTAAGTCAACACTGGTATGTCCCTCCGGGCACTACAGTACCCGTTAGAACTTTCGAATCCCGAAAAAAAAAAACAGTTCCACATATTGCCATCTACCACTCTATTTTGGTCGTCATTGCGGGTGTACTTCGCCGTGCAAGGGAGAAAGCGTCGATTACCCAGGAACACAAGACATGGAAATATAACTTGCTATAAACAATGACCTTTTTGACTTCCCAAATAGCATTTTTATGTATTGCAACCATAAAATTTGCAGACCCAAAATAGCTTTTACTGCTTTCAGCAGCTTGTTGTGAAGCACACGCTTTAGGATGCTTCATATTATGTCAACAGGTGGCAGCAGCTTCCATGTTCCTGAGAAACAGTCCAAGAACTTTGGAAGAATTCTGGAAAGGGCGGCCTAATGATAATCCCACCATGTAATACAAACTGTCGTAAGCTGGTAGTGACGAAATGATAATGGGGAGGAAATCCCGCGCCGCTGCGCGGGGCGTGGTTTCCTTCCGCAGATTCTTTAGTCCCAACCGGAAACACATGCAAATGATGGTTTGTATTTATCCCATAATATATTTCCATGGAATATGCTATTAAACAACAAACGATAGTTTTTAAGCAAAAACACAGGCCAGAAAGGATAAATACGTAGAAAAGCATAACCACCTAACACTGCCATGCGCGGATGAATCGGTGTATTTTTCTAGAAATGTAATGCGGTACTATATTATACGAAAAGCAGACGTGATAACCGTAACACATACCTTTATTCTATTCCCAAGGGTTCAATTATGGGATAAAGTCCTGTTCATCATACTCACTTTCTGGTTACCTCTCGGCCCATATAGGCTGGAGTGGTCCCAGGGGCGGGACACTACCCATATTTTAGGGTGGGTATGCTCCACTGAGGGTGTGAAACCCAGACCCAATGGGAGCTAATCAATAAGAAAATAGGGGGGGGGGGGCTTTGGGAGCTGGCATTGGCAAAGTCCCAGAATAGAAGTGCACATCCCATAAGGGAAAAAGAGCCACAATTGAGCTCGAGTACAATTTATGGGGGTCTATGGGAGCGACAATTTGAAAAACAAAGGGCCTTTAGGATCGATGGTCTGAAAAAGGGTGGTCTTTGAGAGCAACAAGTCGTCAAAAAGGGGGGTCCTTCCCGCGGAGTCTACCCGTAATGCTAAGTAATGGGAGTACCCCCTTCCCTGGGTATTGTCGTTACCTACGCGTCCGTCCGTCTATGCCGTGTTACTGCCATATCTCTAAAAAACTCATTCTACAGACACCAAATTTTTATCACAGGGGCCATTGATGTGTTACAGATGTCTCTTAAAAAGTAGGTCACTAGGTGACATATTTAGGTCACAGAACTACATTGAAGGGAAAAAAGTGGCGTTAACACAATACTTAAAAATATTGAATGTAGCTTCATCAGATATTTATGACAGTTGGTCCGAAGGATGCCTCAGACACCAATCAAAAACTAGGTCACTAGGAAACATATTTAGGTCACAATGCTGCATTGGAGAAAAATGGCCATACCATGATATCTCCAATTATGAAATTATTCATTGATGCTACACCAATTATTTATGGCAGTTGTTACTAAGGATGCCTCAGACACCTAGTGAAAACTAAGTCACTGGGTCACAGTGCTCTATTGAAGAAAAATGTCCATACCATGATATCTCTAATTATTGCATTTACACCAAAGTTTTGTAATTAGTTCAAACAGGAGTTGCATTGACCTACATGTGACATACTTCAAGGTCACAAGCAGATTAAGGTCACTCATCCGTATGGTTGTCCCTGTGTCTGCCTATTGAATATCAGTGACCTACAGCAACTCCCATTTTTGTCACCTATGCATACTTAAGGTGTATAATCTCGTGCTGACACTACAGGAGTTCGCAGATTCAAGCAAAGTTCACCATATTTTTGCCACCTATGGAATTTATAGGTTAATAGCTCTCCTCCTGGTCTCACATGCAAGTACATGGTCTTCAAGTACCATTTCCCAGTTATCAACCCTGGCCGGGGGGTTTTAGGTCTCTGAACGGCTTTTAGTTAATATGATGCGACGCTTGCACCAAGACCAAGCAGTTTATGGGTAGAGAGTGCTTTGCTTGCCACTGTCTTACTATCAACTGTCAACCTGCTTTCTTTGTTTGTTTGTTTTGCGATCTATTGTGTCATTTCTTGTATTTTTTTGTCGTTATCCGAGCAGTTTATTTTTATTTAGACTCTGAATTTCGTTGTGTTGCTACATTTCACCCCACCTGTTTAACGTTTATAGATTGTGCAATTTGCTGTATCGCTGCATTGTACCCCAAACTCTTTTTCTCCCTTTTGTACAGATGGGGAGGACCTTTGGAATTCTTCCCGGAACCAGTTTAGTCTGCACATGAAGCTCATAAAAATACTGTGTCTTCACTCCTTAATGCAGAATTGTGTGATCGGGTTTTATCCGGGAAGAATTCTGAAGCACAGCCAGTAGATGGTGCCATCTTAACTCAAAGATACTGTTGTGGTGCCATTCTATTACTCAACATTTATGCGGTTTTTTTGTTTTGTTTTGGTTGTTGTATAGTTTGATTGTGCCATCTTGCAGTATTAGTACATAGTCACGTAATTTTTGGTTTATTTTAACCTTACAAGTTTTACTTGTGGTTTATTGTGCGTAACTACAACAGAAACCTATACATTAAAGTTGGAATGATTTACAATGTGTGAATGGTACCTCTCCCTTTAATAGTTTTGAAATGTTCAACATTTGATTTTTTTTTAACTGCCCTTAGTTAGCATTAATTAAAAGTCTACAGCTTTTACTTGTGTGCCTACAGTACAAACCTACACATCGACTTTGGAATGGCTCCTCTACCTACAATAGTTTCGAAGATGTTCAACATTTAAACATTTGCTTGTGGTTCACTGGATGCGCTAATAGTAGAAACATATATATATATATATATATATATATATTGAACCTGTACTTTCAATAGTTTGGGGATTTTAAATATTTTAAATTTCAAATTGCCCTAATTTGCATAATTTTTAACAACTATTCCAAACCGGGCGCTGGATTCCACTACCAGTTTATTTACCATGCCAAGTTTTGTACTTTTTGGAACAGTAGTGCCCAGAGAAAGGGAGATCAAAATTCACAGGGAAATAAATAAACTAGAGAAATTGGATTTGCTTGTCGGCAAATCAGTCCTTGTACCTAGAAATCTTTAAAGGATTCCCTCTTCAGTATTTTACCCCAGCAACAATAATTCTTATTGAACTGTTCGAAAGAGACATTAAAAATTGAGCTGTGTCACAAAGTTAGGAATCGAAGTTGGAATGGTACCTATATTGATAATAGTTGTTAAGTGACACAAGATTTAAATTTTGCATATTTACTAAATTTGCATAAATCTAACTACTACAACTTTAATTCATGGTTAATTGGATGCAGATATCTGACAAACCTAACAATTGAAGTTAGATTGGCACCTCTATGTATGAAAATTTTGAAGTTGAATATTCATGATCTAAATTTTACGAATTTGCCTGATTTACTTAAATTTGAACAACTTTGGTTCATAGTTCATTGGATGCAGCTGCGTCACTAACATCTCAATTGAACTATGAATGGCATCTCTCTCCGTAATAGTCAAGAAGTTGTTCAAGACTCTAATTTTGTTGGTTCTTCTAATTTGCATTATTTAAAATATTACTTTTGGTTGTGCCTATACCAGAAACCTGTGACGATTATCAAAGCGTGAATGGTACTTCTTGCTTTGATGATTTTGAAGATATTTACATTCAGTCTTTTCAAGTGCCCCTGATTAGTATTTGTTATAGTTCTGCAACTTCTGCTTGTGGTTCATTGGAAGCGCCTATAGCATCAACCTGTAAATTAAAGTTTGAATGGCCTCTTTCATCTTTTATAGTTTTAAAGATATTCAACATTTAAAATTCCAAAATGGCCCTAATTTGCATAATTTTCAGCATTGCGACTTTTCCAAACCAGGTGCTTCTTTCCACTACTAGATCAATCACCATGCAAAGTTTGGTACTTTTCGGAACAATACTGTCCGAGAAAAACTAAGGACAAAATTCACACGGAAATAAATGAATAAATATGAAAATTAAATAAATAAGTAAAATACTTGAGTGAAAACAAAAGTCTTAGTTTGCACACAGACTTAATAAAAAAAATAAAGTATTTGAGGAAAAAACAGAATGTCTGTGTTTAATAAATAAAGAATAAGGGTCGGAATGATGAATAATTTTTTTTCCGGCCGCCTGTATCAGATCTGATACAGGACTGTGGCAAATGAGCGGGGTGCCACAGTATTACTATAAATATGAATGACCCATATTTGCATCAAACCTATTGTTTACGTGATTACAGGATGGCGTTCCTTACATTGGCACCAGTGCTGGTAGCAACGTGGCAACTATCAGCATCAACACCACCAATGACATGCCCATTGTCTATCCCCCATCCTTCGCTGGCTTGTGCTTTGTACCGTTCAACATCAACGCACATTACATAGAACCCCCGCCAGGGAGCACCCATATGGGAGAAACACGCGAACAACGGCTACGGGAATTCCACGAGCACTTGGACACACCACCAGTATTGGTAAGGTTGAGGTCTTTCAGGTGGTCGATCTGAAGCCAGCACCTTTGGATAACTTCTAATCACTTTTTCATGTTTTTGGATAGTTTGATACTTAAACTATATGCCCCCCAAAACTCAGCTGTTTGAACATAAAATTTATATGAGAAAATTGATCTCAAAAGTTTTGTTTACACTGAAAAGTTTAAACAGTGCTGACACCATGGGGTTTGTTTGCATGGGCATCATAATGAAGCATGTTATTGTTTGCACAATCATTAGTGCACGACCCCTGGAAACCAATTGACAGGGTCACTTATAGGGAACAGGAAGCCATTAGCCGTGGAGAGAAGAATGGGCCAGTTCAGACTAATCACTACCATTGTTCTGATTACTTTGAAAGTCTCTATTGATGTAAAAACAAATTAGCACAATCCACTTACTGGGCCCCAAATACAGAAAGTGGCTTGTGAACCCACACCCAAACAAGCCAAGTGGGATGTTCCCAAGTTAAAAAAGCCTAGATTTAAGCCACAAAATATACTTTTTTTAATGACAACATCACAGAGGTAAAGCTTCAAGTTTGTTTCACACAATAAGTAAAACACAGGACAGAAGGCATGAGTAAGTGTCAAATAACAGCCGTAAATGCGTAAGAATTGGCAACTTTTTCTTTTAATGCAATTTTCTTGGAAGTGTTTTTTGCTCAACATCTGCAATTTGTATCTTGCCTCACAAAGTACGAATTGCCCTATCATATTAAAATCAATGGACATCAAAAAAAAAATATAATATCCAGGGGCGGTTCCCATGATCTTTTTTCTGACAACCCCATCTGTGACATACGGAGCCATTTCCAGATGGAAAATGAACAACCTGTCAGGACAAAATTAAAAATTTTATAACTTTTTATTTATGCTATTTCAGGACTCTCCATTGAATTTGATCCTGGACATGGATATATATTTTGAATTTCTTCTGATTTCAACTTGAAAAAAAAAATGTGTGACTTATGCGCGAAAAATGCGAAAATCCTACCAAGTCAGAAAGAATGCTATAAAATCTCAAAAATATTAAAAAGCTTGCAAAAAAGGCCCCTATGGATGTGTAGTAATCAGAAAATATATGTAGGTTTAATGAACTTGTGAAAAAATTAAATGGGTAATATCGATCCGAAGTTGCCAGTCTCACTGTACACTAGCTTCACAGCTTCCGCCTTAGAATTTATAGAAATAAAGACAACAGGCCGATGCAGTTGCTGTGGAAAAATACAGTTGTTCATGGTGTGAAAGAAAGGGGATCGCAGTTTCACATGATGGAAATGTAGACACCCATTCCTCCCCGAAAATGATAGGAATAGCCTATGTTTGTGCCATGATACATTACCTATCCACTGGATTTAGTAAGGTCTCTTGGAGAATGCAACTACTTTAAACTTTATCCCATCAGAAAAACATTTCTTCGTTCATATTCCTCGGGACTAGAAGCCCTTTAATAGCTCCTTCATGCGTTTGACCCAAGCGTCCAGTACAAGACTTCCGGCATTGCCCAATCACGTCAGTTTGCTCACTTTGGTTGTTTTGCATCCATGTCGTTTTCTATTCCTTAGATCATTTTACGTTATTTTATCCATTGACAAGTGTCTTCTTTATCTGTTGTTAACTATGTTGTTTTTACACATATATTCTGGTGCTCTAACCATATGTTGGGAGTTCGGATGGAAGGTGCTCCCCATTGTTCCTGCAGGTCCTTCGTGTTGGTGGAACACCGGCCTCTTCGTTTCGTTGTCATCAGGATAAGGTCTTGTGGCAGCTTTAACAAGAGATGCCAAGGGACATGTAATGGCAATCTGGGATTACCACAGACATTGCCAGAGATACCTGGGGTCCTTGGGGGGAGGAGGAAGGAGGCAGGTGTACAAAAGAGCAACCTTACAAGGCATGCCAATCCTGACACCAGGAATTTTGGGACAAAGTCACGAGAAGCGGACTTCAGAGTGAAGCAAAGAAGAAAGATGAAGGCTTCGCAGGCACCTGCTCCTTCCCTGATCATGGTACCAAGCATGGACGTGTAGACAGCCTCATGTACCTGCACCAAGTGTCCCTGCCCAATACGACCACTGCTGTCACTATACCAGTCTCTAGCTTAAAACCTGTCAGCTGTGGGGGACCCTGTTACCCACGCAAGTGGCAAAGGTTCATATCCGACACCTGCATCGTCCTCCTGTCACTGTCCCAGTGATGTCGAAGCTGTTACCCAGAGCCAGGTACTGTGTCATCTGGCAGACTGCTCATACCGGGACCGGCATGTTTGCAAGGTCTTCAACATCATCAGCCAGCTCGAGCAACCCAACGCCATGCTGCTTCAGCGACGGGCTTGCTTGCTTCACGCCTGCCTCAACCAGTGTCTGCCATCCAGACTGTTTTGTTCGCCCATACATCAGTCCTGGCTGTTTATCCAGATGTCTGTTACTCAGGACAGCTGGCAGGAATCACAAACCCTGCAAGCCTTCCTCCAATAGCATCGCTGGAAAAAAAACCCGAGGCGAACGGTGCTGGGTGCTACACAAGCTGTTTCCAAGCAGAAACTTTAAAGATAGTGGCCCCTGAAGCAGTGGAAGAAGAGGCATTTCACGCCCTGGTCTACAGCAGACCAGTCGGCAAGCCTGACGGTGCCATAGCATTCCTATGTACAGGAGGCCCAACAAGCAGGGCAAAGCTACCGTACCACTGTAAATTGCTTTAATTTGGCTGTATTCTTAGTTTCGTTTATTTCGCTAATGGCGCAATACCGTGAAAATAAAAACACAGTGAAATAGTACTTTAACATTGATTGAAAAGGAATTATGTGCAAAATAGTGAAATCAAAACTACATTGAAATGTCAAAAATACAAAGACCGTGAAATATTGATCACGTGAAAATAAAGCAATTTACAGTACCTGGATGGATGACGCCGATGCACCGAAGATAAGTTTATTTTGTCTGGCAAGTATAGGTTAGGCTCTGACTTTTGCCGAATTAGGGCCACTTCCCTTATCAAACTCGCCTATTTGCTGCCCAGCCTTGCAGGGGACAGGACCGCTGGAGGACTTCTGGATACCACAGCAAAAGGGGTGGAGAGAGTTTTGAACCGACAGTCGCCAGGGCTTAAGGGACGCATAGTGTCACGAGGGGATAGCTGAGGGGTAGTACCAAAGTTTTTCGTTGAACAAAGTCGTGTATTAGTTTCCTGCGCTCCCGTTCGACCTGGTCGCAGCACCTCTGGTGTTCACATGGTGTTCACTAGAATGATGAGCATAGTATCGAATTATGCTTACCGTTTAGGCACTGTTTACATATATGACTAGGTATACCAGGACGACTGGTTGATTTGCTCCCTTTCACGCTCGTTTGTAATGTATTGAGTTTTGTACTGGTTTTTTTTGTTTTTTTTTTTAGTTTTTTTTTGTGTATTTTAGTGACATATTGTATCGTATTGTATAATTTGTGTGTGTGTGTGTGTGTATTGACAAATTAGCGTGTTTCGGGTGAAATGGTGTAGTCATTCATTCATTCATTCATTCATTCATTCATTCATTCATTCATTCATTCATTCATTCATTCATTCACGGGAGGCCAAGGGCTCCGAGCGTACACATCCTTCATCTTCTAGACTCTGCCTCGTCAGCTCCCGAAGTCGAACCTAGAACCTCCTGAGGAGTGGGGAGACTTCGTCAAATGTGTGTTCAACAAGCGTCCTTTGCGTCGACAGGGTCTTCCGTCAACAGTCCCTGTCAATACCCAGCGAAATTCGTGAAACACTGCTGTGGTGGCACAACATGGACAACGTAATGGGTGGTCATACTAATTCTTTCCACCTGCAGGGAATGCGTCTCTCCAGGGTTGGGCTTCCATGTACCTGGAGTCTGGCCTCCTTGATACTGGTGTTCTCCAGTCAGCTAGCTGCAACTGGAGTCCATCTGTCTCCCGGGATCTGCCTGGCCTTAGATAGGTTTCAGTAGGATTTGTCTTCCAAACATGTCCACTCGGAGACAATTGGACGGCGGTTGTGTACGTGAACAAACATTTAGGGAGCAGGTCAGAACCCCGTTGACGTTTTATTTATGTTGGCCTTTGCGGCTCGCAGATGCGATTTACGCTGGTCGGGGGGGGGGGGGGGACAAACAGATGTGTTTCTAAAATTTAATCCTTTATTCACGAGTAAAGCACACGCCTCTGATCGGCTGATCACGGTTTTTATGGGCTTTTCTATCAGGGCTTTATCCGCTTATTCGGATAGTAAGGATTCCGAGAGTTTGCTTTGCCCAATTAAAGCTTTAAAATTAAATTAACAGATCCTATCATAAAAGACAATCATTATTTCTGCCTTTAGAAAACAAAAACGAAAACAAAACTAAAAAAACAAACAAACAAAAAAAACAAAATCAAAAAAAAAAAAAGAAAAGAAAAGAAAAGAAAAACCATCCCACTTCGGTTCTAGTTGCATCAAATCAGAAGTGCCGATGTCAGAGACATGCCCTCGTCCTGGGATGCTCTAATATTTAATCAGGTCGCGTTCGGGATATAATGGCTGCATGCTGGCGGAAGTCGCACAATACTTTCTCCGATTTTTACTTGGGGGACCTCTTCTCTCTCATAAAAGCCATAGCTCCTCCATATGTAAGCTATGAGCTGGGCGCCAATAATCTGGCTTATTGCTGTCCTCTGCCGGCGGTTCACTGTTTCAAAGCGGCAGCTTGTATCCACCGATCTGCTCTTTGAGTCACAGGCGTATGAAAATATTCTGAGTGCGAGAGCACCGATGCTGCTTGTGTAGTAATACCACAAGGCCAGTATCCCACGACCAACGTTACTCATACCACTCCATATACATGTGACTAAAGTACATATTCCTTACTTGAATATGGTAAAACCATACATGTATGTGTTCCTTATTATATATTTGGACCGTCGGCGCTTTGATGTTCCCCAGAAAATATCCACCGATACCCAGTGGAGCTACAGTGTATTAGCAACGCCCCTTCCCTGAATAAGTACCAGGGTAAGTGAATAACTGAAGGGGCGTGGCTAATACACTGCGCTCACCTGCGATGGGGATCTGTAAGCGTCCACGTTCCAACTGAAAAAAGTAACAAAAATACAAGTTTCAAACAATTGCATTTTATACACAATCGATAAACAAAATACAATCTTCTGGCCGTAAATCCACCGTAGCTTCGGCAACATATCAACACGAAAGGCTCGAAAGGCCTAGAATTGTCAATCATATTAATTTTAACGAAAAAGAAAATCCAGTTGTAGCAAGTCTTTCCTGGTCACGTAGTTTCCGGGTTTCTTGAAAAAATTGTAGCATAAAAAGCGCACAAAGTTGTAGAATAGTAACTTACTTTACTTCTCCAATTTTAAATGAAAATCAGCCTCGGGGACGTCACCGTCGTCAGCCATTTCCACTTGTTCCAGGAAATCCAATGTTTGGCTCAGGCTGATCTCATTCATAAAATAGTCCATTTCGGCCATGTTTGCCACTTGGGACAGTTTCAGGTCGTCAATATCCTCATCCCAAAAAGTCATATTAGCGTTTTTAGGCCTTCTCTTCAAAACGTGGGACTGGGAACGAAGGCTACGCCACTCTCACACTCGATCAAGCCCTCTCCGCCAACTGGGCAGAAATCTCGTTAGCCAATAGGATCACTGATTTCCAGTCAACCAATCACATTACGAATATTGTGATTGCCAGTAAAAATATATAATAAATCAGTTACTTGATGGACACTCGCGCGTATCAGTGTATACACAGAGGGGGTGGGTCTAATGGATGTGAGGAAAGGAGGTCGCGCTGACGCGCTCGCTCCTTTCCTCACATCCATTGGAAACGCCCCTCTGTGTAAACACTGATACACGCTCGTGACCATCAAGTAACTATCACTTATCTGTTATTCCCCATGTTGAATAAAGTTCCATTGCGTTTCCAAGCGTAGGGTGCACAACACACTTACATTACTGTCGCCGACGCCTATTTTGTCCGGATACCTTCGCTATTTATCTTCCGTTTTCATGACCGGGAAGAGTGAAAATCGCAAAGTAATAGCTGGTGTACCAATGCAACTGCAATAAAGGCGTTGCACCTGATAACCAACCTGGACAACTTTTGTGAAGCCACCACTGGGTACCCATGAAGAGCGAAGTGCGCTTGCATCGGCACACCAGCCATTACGTTGCCATTTTCACTCTTACCATATTCAAGTAAGGAATATGTACTTTAGTCACATGTATACGGAGTGGTATGAGTAACGTTGGTCGTGGGATACTGGCCTTGTGGTATTACTACACAAGCAGCATCGGTGCTGTCGCACTCAGAATATTTTCATACGCGGGTGCTTTGAGTAGAGTGTTTTGATTAATTTAGGACCTCCATGTGTCCTGGAGTCCCAATGATCTCTCTCCTCCACTCTGCTGGTACATGTTCCAAATCAGGAAATCTATTTTAATTTGATCTTTGGTAGTAATACCAACCTATTGCTTACACAAAAGCCCACGTTGCTGATCCCCGCATCAGATAGTTCCGAAGTTTTAAGTCCATCGGGAGAAACCACAGGCGCTCGTAACGTCCAGTCAGCCCAGCTTCCGTGCTAATATACGCAGGGGGGGGGGGGGGGGAGGAGAAGAGGGTAAGGAGGTGGAAATAAAAACAGGATTAAAACGCGCGTGGATCAAAGAATACGGTTGGATTGGCGATTGAAAAGTGTTGTCATACGGCTAATGCCACGGAACGAACAAGATTCAGGATGGGATACTCGTTTGAATTTGGCACTTGAATGTCGGACTTTTTGCCCGAAATGGATTTTGTGGGACTTTTTCGACAATTATAGACCTGTTGCTGTGGATATATGCGAATTTCAATGGATTATCTGTGTGATATACCTGTAGAAAATAATTTTGGAATAAACTGGTGAGTTACAGCTTGTTGATGTGTTCAGAAACGGAGAAATCATGCCAAACGCGAAGCGGGATGGTGGTCTAGATGTGAACTTCATTTCAAACCTTCCTGTGTAGGAGCTCCATGTGACGACGTTGTGGTTTTAGGCCCATCCGCCACCATCTTATAAGTGTAGGTTAGACGCTGAGTAGAGTTTTCCAATTGAATTAGAAGACGAGCGCGCAGCGCGAGTCTTCTAATTCAATTGGAAAAGTCTACGCGGCGTCTGACATACTTATACTCCAAAAGATGGGTATTATAAAAGTATTTCCTACTTGAAACAAAGTTAAAAGACTTGATTTCGAAGAGAAAAGCGACAAGTAAGAGTACATAATGTAACGACCTTTGACACTTGACCTGTCACGCTCCCTGACCCTATTCAATGCTGGAATAAATATTATGTTAAATCAGTGAAGAATCCTCTCAGCTGTTTAGCGTAATGGACAGCACGCTCAGCCGTGGATCACAGCATTCCTGGTTCGTGCCCTGCCAGGAACAAAATATTTTTTTCATTAAAAAGTGTAGACAAAAATTGTCGAAGTTCCATTGCAAAGTCCCGTCATGAGGTCACTTGCACTTCAGCGGATCTAATTCAATTAGACTCCTAGGAGGAGAGGAGCTCTATGAAAATTAGACTCCGCTGAAAACAATAGAAATTGGGCGCTGAGGAGTATAAGCACAAACAATTGACTGCACAGATGAATACACAGTGTTTTATTGCCGGTATGGCCCCATGTGGGTCATTGAACGCATAGATGTTTCAGGTCCAACCTTTTTGCCCACTCTCCCCCGCTCACCCCCACACCCCCCGCGTATAGTAGCACGGAAGCTTGACTGACTGAACGTTACGAGCGCCTGTGGGAGAAACTGACGTGATTGTTCAATACTGGAGGACATGCATTGGCCTTCCAATCTAGATAAATATGTACGGTATTGTGTTTTTTCTGGTGGGATGAAGTTTCGAATAAATGTAGTGGATAGGTAATTATTACGAACGAATATGGAAATTAAAATAAATTTCGTAGGTTCCGGCTGTTCGACCGAGCACCTGTTGTATATCACGTGATTCTTATTTCTACAATATTTCACTTCCTTGTGTACAATTTGTGTTAATCAATAAACAGAAAATAACATGCCCAAATATTTTCACAGTTGTCACTGGGATATCATGCAATTAATGGGACTATCTGTTTAAATTGTGGCACAGGCACAAGATAAAATACATGTCGTTTTAACCTCAACAGTGAACACCTAAAATGTGTCTCAACTGTTTTAAAACGCCTAAAACATGAATAATAGTCTTGTCTATGGATATATCTGGTGAGTTTTACCATATATAAATATTTTTCATGATATAATAGGGCTTGGTTGATATATCTACAGGGAGTACCTGCTACAGTTTATTTATTTTCTTTTTTTCTTTTCAGGGTATCCGCGAGGGAGCTATGGTGTTAGTGGAGGGCAATAAAGCCACGCTACTCGGCACAACAGGAGCAAAGCTTTTTATACGGTCGGTCATTAAAAGAAGTTTTAAAAATACGTGCTTTTAAAAGATTTTACAAGTATAATTTTCAAATTTTAAGTCCAACCTTTTCTCAGCCAAGTTGTGTCAGAGTTTTAACTTAATTCTATACAATATCGCAAGACGGGTCCAGTGCCAGGACCATGTTGAAAGTAACTACGGTAGAATCCTTAGTTAAGACCACCTCTGCAGATTTACCATTTCAATATACAGTTATTTTTTGTTTGTTTTGCTTTTATTAAATTATATCCGTAAAGATCCCATCGCCCTTTAACCACATTCTTTAGCCCCTGAGGTGGTCTTTATAGGGAGATTATACTGTACAACATAATTGCCTGGTGCACATGTATTGTTTATTAAGGTGAAAAGATCAAGACGGAATATTTAATTAATTTATTAATTCAAACATTTTTTTAGGGGGAGGGGGTATGCTTTCGTCTGATCTCAGCACGAACTCTGGTGCCATGCTACAGCGGCGAAAAGCGAGAAAGCACTTTAAATGGTTTTATTGATTGACTCGTTGAAATATCAAGATGAACTTGATGTGAAAGTGGTGAGAGAGTCAAAATGGTTTCAACAGCGACGTGGCTTCACACGGATGGCTTTAAACTCAGGCATTCTGTGTAAAATGAACCTTTTCATGAAAGTTCAGACATATTTAAAAAAAAAAACTGAGGATAAATTTTACATTTTTTTCCAATGCTGATCTATAATGCTACAAAAAAGAGTCAGATCTATTACTATCTGCCTTTTAACAATTAATGGACCAGTTCATCCTTATTCAAGAGAAGACCCAGCTTCATGTTAAGATTATGCAGATCAGATCTCGAGAACAACCGGTAAGGCACTGATAGTTCTAACTGTCACATACGTTGTAAAAAAAAGTCTGGCATGAAAGCAGCCATCTACGCAGCAGTGATGACGTAGGGACTTGTCAAGACTGATTTTAAAATTTTGAAAAATAAACGTTTGTGACTGTTGTTTAAAATATAAATAAAACACAATTGGGACAGTAAACACCCGGGACCACATACGATCAGTAAAACAACATAAAACATGGAAATTTTAATGGTCAATTGAAAAATTGATAATTTGCCTGTGAAAACATCAGGTCATCAGTGTTTCATTTTGGGATTGATATTTGACCAAGATAACTGACTCCAACGTTCATGCAAAAATATGAGGACGTTGTTTTTCATTTGCTACAACTGTTGTTAGTGTCTGTGTCTGTGCTGTAGTTGACACGCGTTTTTAGCTTGGCTGACTTGTCAGTCAGCTAAGCTTATAGGATGGTCCATCATCCCTCCACAATTCACATTTTCCACTTCTCCTCAAATCACGTCAGCCATATGTACTTCAAACTTGATGGGGATGTACCTTGGGTAGATGTCAACCAAGTTATTCAAATAGTCACGCTCCAGTGAATTTTTGGATTTTTTATGAATTTTTGTTTCTTTTTGGGGTAAATCTTAGGAAATCTTCTTCTCCGAAACAGCTCACCCAATTCCTTTGAAATCACACAGGAACACTCCTAGGGACTCACAGTTCTCACTCTATTCACCAGTGGCACTGCAATGTTTTTCCATTTTTTATTTTTTGTGTCTTTTTTTTTTATTTTCGACTTTTTCTCCAGAAAAGTCATTCAGATTAACCTGAAATGTTGTGGATATGTTCCTTGTGGAAAGGTCAAACAAAGCTGTTCACTCGGTGGCACTGCTGTGGATTCCTGATTTTTGCGATTTTTTTTTTTTTTTGTAATTTTGGTACTTATTGGAAAATGCACCTTTCCAATAGATTACTATGTAAGTCAAAGACAGTTTCAGAGAAGAAGTCGAAAATGTGAATTAGCATTAGAATGCCCATTGACTTACAGAGCAATCTATAGGAAAGGTGCATTTACCAATAAGTTCCAGAATAAAAAAAATCGTTAAAAATCAGAACCGACATCCAGATTGACTTTAAACTTGTTCAATATGTATCTTAGGTGGGTCTCCAAGATATTTGATCAAATGGGCGTGCTCCATTTGATTAATTTTTGGATTTTTTATGAATTTTTTTTTTTTTGGGGGGGGACAAATCTTTATAAAAATCTCTTCTCTGAAACTGCTCACCTGATTGTTTTGAAATCACACAGGTACACTACTTGGGACTCCTAGTTCTTAATTTGTTCACCAGGTGGTGCTGCAATTTTTTTCTATTTTTTATTTTTAGTGAATTTTTGCTATAGAACTGTCACACAGATGAAGCTGAAACTTAATCTATATGTTTCTTGTGGAAGGATCAAACAAAGTTGTACACCAGGTGGCACTGCTGTTGATTCCTGATTTTTAACGGTTTTTCAATTTGGTACCTATTGGTAGAGTGCACCTTTCCTATAAGTTCCTGTGCAAGTAATTGGACATGCTAATGCTAATTCACATTTTTTACTTCCTCTCCAAAACCGTCTTCCAGATTGAATTCAAACTTGGTTGCAATGTACCTTGGGTGGGTCTCTACCAGACTTGTTTAAATGGTCACGCTCCATTATTTTTTTATTTTGTTTATGAATTTCTTTGTTCTATTTTGGGCAAATCTTTACATATCGCAAGAGTATATGTACATGTCAGCTGCGGGTTGTCACAGGCCTCTTGTTCCTCAGTAGCTTGCATCTTGGGAAAACAAAAGTCACTGTTAATGTATAGTAATATTTGGATATTCATCTGTATGTTACAGGGATCAACCGCCCACAGATTATGACACCAACGCAGACCTCAGCTTTCTATTGCATCTGGACCCATCAAAAATGCCCCTTGAACAGATTGGAAAGCCAGTCACGGACCAATGAATAACAAGTGATCTGAAATGCTTGAATGACGTCACTGAATGCCAGTTGGAGACCAATGGGAAGAAACTGGTTTTAAGTGCCTTAGTGGTGAAAATGAACGTCAACCGTGGACCAATGAGAAAAGAATGAGGGATTGCTTCAATGATACCAATAAACGTTGATCACGGCCAGTGAGTATGGCGTGATTAAAAATGCTTCCATCATGCTAGTGTATACAAATTACGAGCCAAAGAAAAGAAAGCGATTCATTGTGGGATTATATGTCAGCAATAAGCCAGCGAGAAGGCAGGAAACTTGTGTTTTGTGCTGTGATTATCATTTTGCGCTTTGTACTGTTTGTAAACGAACTAATTTTGTCCTTGTACATTTTATGTTTACATTATGCAGCTTCGCAAAGACCTTTCTTGTGCATATCTGCTGCATAATAACCCCAACTACAATGTTTATAAACACCATCTTGGTATATTTTGATCGTCACACAGGACTGGCTTTGGCGGAAAAATGTCTGTACAGCGAACAATATGGATGTGGAATAAAGTTGCAAAAAGTTAATTTTGTGTTCAACAGACCTCTAGTTGGTCATATATGAATTTAATCTTCCCTCTTGCATGTCGGTTTATGTGGAAAAGGTTAAACAATAATTACGCGTATCTTTCACAAGTAAAGTCACAAAATTTTAGCAGAAGAATACAGGAGGTTTGCATCAAAATACACTAATACGATTTTAAATACATATATACCTATGGATCAGAGATGCAAAGACATTTTACCCCAGTAACTTGCAAAACGGATGGTCCGCTATTTTTGGCTGCAAAATTGTTTACATTTTTAATCGAATAGACCAACACAAAGGAAATGAAGGGTTGCCAAACAATGATATCGTGGCTGAAGGCAGTTGTCCCCTCTTTCCCTTTGGGCTCCTGTATGTCAGTTAACGCCTTTGGCGGACCGATATTATCGTGATTCTAAGGACCATCAATCTCCGACCACAAATTTACTGTTATATGTTAGTGGACGCTGATAGAACAGCTAGACAAATAAGTTTAGGTAAAGGCCCATGAGGGTTTTGATATAAAGTAATTGAAAAAATTTTAAAGCGAGCCAACCACAAACTGATACATGACCCACTCTCTCAATGAGGCCTGTTAATGTCCATCTTTCACCTGCCGTTGTACAGGTGGCAGTAACCTTTACTAAATATGTACCTGCCATGACAGTCCGTCCTGAAGAGGGACTGCCAGCTCATCCTGTTGTTATAATTTCTCTCATAACCATAACATATTCTCCATAGCTGATCTCTGTGATCTGTGTTAAGTTATTATGTTTCCTTAGCTCAACACGACATACCTTAGATTTATCCAAAGTCTGTGCAATTAGGGTCCTGGGGCAACCCCATCTACTGGTAGTATAAAGGGATCCGGTCCTGCACACCATGTGCTTCCACCCTAAACAGGATGGAATATGTTATCCGTTTCAGTGTTTACACCATGTCTTTCTCACTGACCATTATTTGAGCTGCATAACCCCTGCACTTGTATGGGACAGGCCAGGTGGCAATCTGGTAGCGGTGATATTTTTGCCGGTCTACCAATGGTAACTTGGCTTGGTACACCAGGGTATCCCCACCCCACACAGGGTAAATATGTGCATGTTGGTAGTACCAGTGAATTTCTTTAACAGGATACATTGTACTAGTAGCTGCCTTGGTCAAGACATCCTTTATCTGGGCAATCGGGAGAATGTCTTCAGTTAACTGGCCCACCTCTAACAAAGCCTTCTGGCGATTATATCTGTGTACTGACCTGATATAGGAGGTAATAACATGTTCCAATAAAGATACAGTTCTTTCAAAATAAAATGCTCTTTCCAACAGTGAAATCCGATTATTAGTTCGGTTAAGGGATACCAGTGCTAAGTTCAGTTTAGGCACCAACGACTCAGAGATAAAGGAGGCAACTAGTTCTATGTTATGCCTGTTCCAGTCAGCTGCTTTTTGAGTCTGATTGAGCACAGTTGTTAATTTGTTCACCTGGTGAACTATAACTTGCTGCATTGAGCGAGCACTGTTCACTGCTCTCCGGCACTCATCAACATTACTATCCATGGCCAACCCAAACAAGGTGCTCCCTATCCCACCAATGATGTTTAGCAAGCCACGTCTGGTATGCCTAGGCCATGCTGATCTGCCTGGGATAAATAAGTAGTTATGGATGTAGGCTCTTAAGGACCTTAACCAGCCCAACCAAGCTCTAGTGTCCAAAGAGGAAATAAGACCGCTCCGTGATCCCTGCTCAATTGTGTAATGAGAGCATTAACACTGGCTAGAATAACTGGATCATCTTTTGGTGCATCAGTGACTACAGGTACTGTCCATTCAGCTGACTGGACCTGTAGCTGATCCACTTTGGTAATTAACAAGCCATCGTGCAAGGGTTCCACAGTGGCTGAGCCTAGTCTCAAGATCATTACAAAGATAAAGCAGCCATAGCAGTGGCTAAGTCCACCACTGTCAATCGCTGGCATTTCACTCCCTCGTCGGTATGTGGGCATCTTGACGCATGTCGTTTGGTGACTACTGAAGGGGGAGGGGAGGCAAGTGGGTTTAAATATGTGGTAGGGTGAGATTGTCCCTGTGACCTTGTATTATCAGGATGGCTGGGTTCCAGTGCAGACTGGTTTTCAGTGGGCTGAGCACCAATAGTCTTGCCATCTGGAGGAGACTCCATAAGTTCTGGTTCTATCTGGCTAGGTCCAGGCACTGATGGTTCTGAACTCGAAGGGCTAGACACTGTCCATTTGTGGTCAATGCCCCTTCGCAGCCGGATACTGAGAGGCGGTCTCTGATCTTGTTGATAAGGCCCCTCCAGGTACATGCTCGAAACCTGGTACGACAGGTAAAAGGGTCAGGGGCAATATTTGGGTCTTCTGGGAGGGGTGATCTTCGGGTATTTAGGCCGGTACAATACTTATGCTGGAACCGTGGCACTCTTGGCTCGGGTTTAGCTGCGTTAGAGTTGCGGCCACAGAAGTCCAATCAGGTGGGGTAATGGGAAATGTAAGGGAGGGTGGTTCAGTGGGCTCGACGGTTGGTTCCTGACTACACACAAAATTCCCTGCAAGTTGGTTGGTGTCTGGCTCACTTTGGCGAGTCTTTCCAACAACTGCACCTTCTGCATCCAAAGATGGCTCCTCTACAGGCACAGGATCTCTGTTTTTGCCAGTTGCCAGCCCCTGACCTCTCCCAGTGGGGTCATTTGCAGGCATTCTATCTCTATTCATCTGGGCAAAGTTGGCGGGTGGCACCCTTGTACTGCGGCGGGCATTGCGCACCGGACGGGGATTAACCTTATCCCAAACTATGTTGGGGTCCACCAGCAACAACTTTGACCTGTTGACGGACCGTATCTTGCCCAACTGCTGGTGTCTTATCCAACACACAGGACCTCTCACTCTGGGGACCTCATAGTGGGGGTCCCAATCAGAAGTAAAGGTCATTTTTTCCTGGGCCTTTAGCACTACTGTGTCTCCTGGCTTGAGTTCTCCAGCATTGCCCTAGCATTAATTCTACCTCTATTATGCTATCGACAATCAGCCAGGTTTTGGCGTGCAGTGATTAGGCCATCGGACAAGTCACTCAACCTGCCTGACAGGTCAATGCCATCCCTTGATGCATTCAAACATTTATTCAGCGGCAGACGGCCATGCCTGCCATACACCAGATAAAAGGGGGTATAACCAGTGGACTCATTGACGCTATGTCTATAGGCCATCAGGGCAGTGGCTAATTGATTCTGCCACTCACGGGCATCATTGTTCACCAACTTCGTTATCATTTCTTTCAAGGCACGATTGAAACGCTCCACCTTACCATTAGTCCGGGGATGATAAGGAGTGGACTGGCCATGTCCTTGAGGAAGGTCTTAAAATGCCCAGAAGAAAATTATAATCCCCTGTCAGTGACCATTACCTTGCTAATGCCATGCCTTGGAAAGAATTCCGGTGCTATGGCACCCTCCAAGGCCTGTGATGTTTTATTGGGTATTGGGATAGCTTCTG
The DNA here is from genome assembly GCA_964020975.1 of Hermodice carunculata. NCBI lineage: Eukaryota > Metazoa > Annelida > Polychaeta > Eunicida > Amphinomidae > Hermodice > Hermodice carunculata. The sequence goes on along the minus strand of OZ026625.1, from coordinate 11,746,296 downwards.
GTCCACCAAGACTAGGGCATACTTATTACCTTGCTCAGTGGGAAAGAAGGGTCCAATGAGATCCATGCCTACCACTTGCATACAGTAAGATGGCAAGGGCATTTCACTCATTGGAGGCCGTTCTGAGCCTTTCTGGGTGACAACACAAATAGGACAGTTTCACATACTGTGTTATGTCCTTGCACATGCCTGGCCATACGTAAGCCTCTCTGACTCTACCCATGGTCTTCATAACTGCCATGTGCCCTACATCCTTATGGCACCTCTCTATGACTTGATTACGAAACCCTGTGGGCAACAGAAGGCGTGGATACCAGAGGGATGTGTTGGCAGGGCATTTGATTGAATACAACAACCCTATGTGTACCTCATATTCAGAATGCATGGCTTCTGCATCAGAAAACAATGGGGTAAATTCCTCTAGTTGGCCCTTTTGAATGCTTGCAGCATCGAATAGGTCAGCCTCTAAGGGAATTTGATCTTGCACACTCTTCCAAACCCACTGCATCTGGGTCAATCCAGTCAGCAGTGTCCAACACCACCACTTCTACTGGAGGGGAAACACGGCTGAGCATATCAGCCCTAACGTTTTTCTTTCCCTCGATATACTTTATAGTGGCTCCAAACTCAGCCAGGAACACCCCCCAGCACTGAATTTTGGTGTTTCTCATTTCTTTTGTAAAAAGGGAATGCAGAGGCTTGTGATCAGTGTACACTGTAAATTCAGCACCATATAAATAGGCACTGAGCTTATCAATGCAGTAGACCACAGCATATGCTTACTTTTCGATCGTGGACCATTTACAGTGAGTAGTGGAAAGCTGGTGGGAAATGTACTGGATGACCCTCTCAGTGCCTAGGTCATCATCTTGTACTAAAATACCCCCAATACAAGTATCTGAAGCATCAGTATACAATTTGTATGGCCTATCCGTGCATGGATAGGCCATAACTTCACCTGACATCTAAAGATCCTTAAGGTTGTCAAAAGCCTGGTGCTGTTCTGGTCCCCAAACAAAGGGCAGATGTTTTCGTGTCAATTTTACCAGGGACTCACTGATGTTGCTGTACTCTGGAATTGTCTCAGAATAATAATTTACCATTCCCACAAATGACCTGACTTGCTTCACTGTTGTTGGGAATGGCATCTCAACTATGGCCTTGACCTTGTCTGGATCACCACATATGCCATTAGGGGAATGATGTAGCCTAATAGTTGTATTTTGGTTTCCCATAGTGGCATTTTGAGGCCTTCAGTTGCAATTTTGCTGCACACAACCTCTCAAACACCACCTTGAGGTCCCCGTCTGTGCTCCTGTGGATCTCTAGATGCAATTACAAGGTCATCTAAAAATACCCACACACACTTTCCAAGTAGGTCAGACAATGCTCTTTCCATAGTGCGTTGGAACAGACTTGGCATGTTTGCAAGGCCAAAACAGCCAACAGTAGAATTGAACAAACCTCGGTGACAGATGAAGGCGGTCTTGTCCTGGTCCCGCTCTGTGACCTTGACCTGGTTGTATGCAGCCTTGAGGTCGCAGACAGTGAATACAGTTTCCCCCCCCCCCCCCAAATGGTCGAAAATGTCCTGGATGAGGGGGAGAGTATAACGGTTTTTGACTATGATGTCATTCAGTTCATGTAGTCCATGGGTCGTCTCATCTTTCTTTGGAACCAAACAAACAGGGGACGCCCAAGTTGAACTACTGGGCACCATGACACCATCCTTCAGCATCTGATCAATGCACTCATCCACAATCTTCCTTTTTGCCAAAGGTGTCCTATAAGGCCTCTGTCTTATGGGGCCATGACTGCCAACATCTATGGTCATCTCTGTCGGAGGGCACTGTCCATAGGGTTTGCCCTCCTCATAAAATATGTCATGGTTTTCCCTGATTACATCTAGATATTCAGGGCTTGCTGTTCCACTAGAAAGCCCCAGACCTTCAGGTGTGGAGTTTGCATCAAATTGTAACTCGTGCTCATGCTCACATGACACTGGGTCATCCAATGATGCAACAGTTGAGGGTTTCTCATACAGTTGTAGCCTCAGCCTCTGGCCCTTCCACTGCATAGTTCGCTGGTCATAGTCCAGTATGGCCCTGCCTGCTGACATGGCATTGTCACCTAATGTACAATGATGAATAATACCTTCTACAATTAACATAGGCAAGTTACCAAGCTTACCGAATTTTACTTCAGTCTCCCCATAGACTTTTATTGGCTTACCAGACACATTAAACAATGGGGGAGCTGGTTTCAACAACTTAAACCTACCAGTCCTTTCACAGAGTTTCCTAAACACATTATTGTGCAGAAATGACACGCTAGCTCCAGTATCTAATAAGCATTTTATCTTTATACCACTTAAGCCAATTGATAAGCCCAGTCTGGAGCCAGTAGTGCCCACACCTACAGTGTCTAGTTTCCCTGCAGCTGCTGTTTTTGTTGTTGTTGGCATTGCGGTAGGTTGGCCGCACTGCCTTGCTGGCCTCGGAGCTGACCTCGAGGAGGGCGTAGTGGATAGCCTACTGCATAATGTAGACCCCCACAGTTAAAACTGGCCACTGGGCCTCCTGATGGTGGTCCCTGTTGTGGTGGTTGTGCCCCCTGCAGCTGGGAGCCTTGGCCTTGAAGGTCTCCAACATTCTGCCACCTTGGTCTCTGCCCTCCATTCTCCAGTTTATGTAGGCAGTTGGACAGGCTATCCTGCCCCTTTTGAAGGGTCTGCAGGATCTCTGTAAGGGCATTGAAACTGGACATTGTGGCGTGTACCGCTGAGGTGTCCATGCTTTCCTCTCACCGTAGCCCTAAGTACTGCTCTAGGCTTGCTTCGATTCCTTCCGTAAAGGTAAGGGCCGCATCGAGGGTTTGTTGTTGTAGCTCCAAACTTGCCTTCTTGGCCACGACAGAGCTCTTAAGGCCCTTGAGGTGGTGTCGCAGGACAATATGGTCTGCATTTGCTGACCTTGGTGTGGGGTAAGCCTGCTGAACAGACTCCCTGAAATGACGATTACATGACGCTAGGGTTTCCCCTGCTCTTTGACAAAGATGCTCGACATCTACCCTAAGTTTTTCCTGGTCATCTGTTGACATGAAAGACCATTCCATGTGGGCCTTTAACTGGTCCCAGGGGACCTGGTCTCTCTGCACTGCTTGTGAAGACAAGTAGCACTCCACTTCCCGGCAGAGGGCACCACAAGCAGTTTGGCTTACTATGTAAATTAAAGCTCCATTGTCCCCCACTAATTGTGGCTGTAAGAGCTCAATGTCATACATAAATTGCGTGTTTGAGCACTAACTTCACCATCACATGGAGTTATGTGCTTACAAAGCCCCTTTAGTCGATCATTCCGCTGTGTTATTCACCACTGGTTCTCTTGGGCCGCGAAATGTTGGGTCTGATGGGCGTCAAGACCAGTAACTAAATCACTAATGCCTTGCATTAATCCAGCCATCTGATTGGGATCCATATGTATTTTTTTTTTCTTTTGTAACAGGTTCAAGTTTGATTTTATAATCTAATGCCCCAAATTTCACAAGAAACTACATTCATTGCCACATGATGATCGTGCTCTTATTTTCACAATTCTTAGTCTGAAAGGCTACATAGAATATTGTTGCATACCGTTATGTCCAGTAACAGCAATGTCTCCACGAATTCTATGGGTTAAATACGTAATTTCTTAAACTGTGTTTGCTTGGCTTGCCCTAAAGTCACAATGTGCACAGCTTGCTATATAGATGTAAAACAGCCCACAGTCTTGAATTTTGGCATGTGATCTTAGGCTTCCAGAAGACTCTTTTTTTTTTTTTCTTTTCGCAAATAACGCTACCATATTGATTTAAGCAGGGTGGCCTAATAGTACATATAGCACTTATTCAGAGGGTCCCCAGCAATAATAATTACATTTGTGAATCAATAGATGAAGAAAGCTGAATTACATGAACAACACATTTCAACCGAGCTTCGATAACCAAGCAAGGATGTGTGTGTGTCGGGGGTGGGTGTGAGGGGGGAATGGCTTGGTAGCAAGCTGCATAAAAAAAAGTTTGGTTATTATAAATCTGTGTTCTATGTTAAGGATGCGGTCCCATTCTTATTTTAAGGCCTGGAAAAGCTTTTGTCTCCTGGTTGGGTGGGGCATCCTTGTGGGATGTCGCTGCCCATCTTGGTCTCTGAGGTGCTTGGACTCGTGTCCGGGAAAATACTGGCCAGGGAAAAACACCAACATTGTTTGACTGTAGAAAAATGCTATGGTCACACATACCATGTGTGGACGTGCATTTTCTTGTTGGAGCACGTCAGTGCCTGGATGGTTGACAAATACCTAAGTTCCAAATTAGTTAATACCGTTGGTAGCCGCTAAAATGCCAGGGTCATTTTCCGGTGCACCTTGCGGCAGGTTCGGTTGTTTTAATATAGCAGCCATATTTACAAGTATTTACAAGCCACAATGACAGTCTACAATGGCAAAGTTCCTGACTGTAAGGCAGACACAAGAAAACTGGGTAAAGTGGATAAATACTCCTGGATGCGAGGGGTAGCTTTCCACTGTTTTCCTCCAAAAAAACATAGAAACGACGGGAGTGGTTGAATATTGTGAAAAAACTAGACGATTATGAACCACCAGGCAAATTTGACAAAATTTGTTCGAGACATTTTGTTGGGGGTAGAGGTCACACACCAGAACACCCAGTGCCCATGTTATTTTTTTATAACAACTGGATGATTGCAGAAAAACAAGGCACAACAAACCGATGGCAGAACCGTGTAAGACGGCCGAGAGTGACCTACCCAGCAATGGAAAAAGGCCAGTTGCCAAGTAGAGAGCTGGGGTGCAATCATTGCATTGCAGTGGTAGCTCACAGTACTAGCTAATTTGGACCAAAGCTCTTCCTGGGAAATACCCCTGAGTGGTCAATTTGCCATCCACCACCGCCAGGGGAGCTCTGTGACGCATGGACACCTCAGCCCCAGCCATGTTGGCTTGACACACACAGCAGTCGGCAAACCTCTCACCACGTCTGCGCCACATAACACACGTTGCTGGGGGAGATAGATGGAGGATGTACATGGAGAGTTGAGTGCTCCCCCATCATTGGTCTGCTGGGGTCTCCAGGCTGCAAATCCCAATGCATAAAAAATAGGTTATTTGACGTGCTCCGATCCTGCCACCTGTGAAGCACATGTACTGGACCCTGACCATTACTTCCTTTTTAACATTTTCTTTTCTTGGGCAAAGTTTTGTCCTTCTGGTTCTGTTGGAGCTTCAGGTAAAGCCCACAGAATCCAGTCTTCATTTTTTGAACATGCGAGTTGCATGTTCATCTTACAGTTTAATATACAAAACTTCCATATGGGGTAGTACACAGGGGATATATGTAAATGATGTTTGCTTCACTTTTATAGAATATGGCTAAGAATTTAGGAATCATGTCCTTTAATGTTCGGGGTATTCAAGATTTCCAGAAAAGAAGAGAGATGTTCAGATGGTTTCGGAACAAAAGGTATTCCATCTTTATGCTTCAAGAAGCACACTGTACAGAAAAAATAGAGAAACAATGGTATGCAGAGTGGGGATTTAATATTTATTTCTGTCATGGCCAGTCAGACGCTCGAGGTGTGTGTATTTTTTTCAAAAATGATTTTGATTATCAAATCCATAATATAATAAAAGACAGCTCCGGCAGATATTTGATATTAGACATAACTATTCATCAGCAAAGATTAACATTAGCGAATATATATGGCTATAATGAAGATAAACCTACATTTTATGAAAAATTTATAGAACAGGTAGAATCCCTCCCGAATGACCATCGAATCATTGGAGGGGACTTCAATTTTGTCTTGGATATCATGAAAGATAAATGTGGAGGAAACAGTAGTACACACCTAAAAAATCAACAGGTTATTTCAGACTGGATGGAAGATACTGATCTTTTGGACATCTGGAGACAAAAAAATCCTGATATGTATAAATATACCTGGAAACGAAAGAATCCATCTTTAATTCAGAGTCGTTTAGACTTTTTTTTAGTATCTTTTGGCATTGTGGGTTGTATTGAAGAGGCCGATATAATCTCAGGATTCAAATCCGACCATTCAGCCATAACCCTCAAAATAGGAATAAACACACAGCCTAGAGGACCAGGATTTTGGAAACTTAATTGTTCTTTTTTGCAAGACAACGAATATGTAAACATGGTTAATAATATTTTCGAAAATGCTGGACAAATCGTTGAAACTGAGGACCCAATACTAATATGGGAAATGTTAAAACTCAAAATTCGCTCGGAAACTATGAGATATGCAGCCAAAAAGAAAAAAAGCAGGCAAAATAAAATTGACAGTTTAGAAAAACAAATAAACAGTATGATATAGATACTATTGGACCATTGAGCATTAATGAGGAAGCTAAATTAAAAGAGATTAAACTGGAACTAGAAAAAGAATTAGAATACGATACAAATGGTGCAATACTCAGAAGTAAAATACGTTGGTATGAAGAAGGTGAAAAACCTTCCAAATATTTTTTTAATCTTGAAAAGAGAAATTATAACAACAAAGTAATTAATAAATTGAATATACAAGGTAAAATTATTAATAATCCCAAGGAAATACTGCAAGAAGAAAAAGAATTTTATCACAAATTGTATACTACTAAAGTACAAGAAACAGATATAAATATCCAAGCTATAGAAGATTTTGTTAATAATGCAGATATTCCAAAAGTTTCTGAGTCAGATATGTTACATTGTGAGGGTGAACTAACAGAATCTGAACTGCTGAATGCTCTTAAGAATACATCAAATAATAAGTCTCCAGGCTCTGACCGTTACCCAGCAGAATTCTAAAAGTTTTTTGGGACAAATGCAAAAGCTATCTATTAAATTCATTGAATACAGCTTATGGAAGAGGATTATTATCTACAACCCAGAGACATGGAATAATAACACTGTTACCAAAAAAAGACAAAGATCCTATGGAACTAAAAAATTGGAGGCCTATTACTCTTTTAAATCAAGATTATAAACTTGCTGCAAAATGCATTGCTTTTCGTCTGAAGAAAGTCCTTTCAAAAATAATCAATGAAAACCAAACAGGCTTTTTAGAAAATAGATACATAGGGGAGAATATAAATAAAATACTAAATTTGATGGACCTTGTTGATGAAAAAGATATCCCTGCCCTCCTGGTGCTGATTGACTTTGAAAAAGCTTTCGACTGTTTAGAGTGGAAATTTACCAAAAAATGTTTAGAGTATTTTAAATTTGGCCCCTCAATCCAACAGTGGATAGAGGTCCTTTATACAGACATAAATAGCTGCGTGATTAATAACGGTTGGACTTCGGATAAATTTAACCCTACAAGAGGTGTTCGCCAAGGGTGTCCTCTCTCTCCATATTTGTTCATTTTATGCGCTAAAATTCTTGCAATTGCTATTAGAGAAGATAGAAATATATTAGGAATTGATGTGGAGGAAAAAGAATACAAGATTTCGCAGTATGCTGATGACACTTCCTTCACCTTACTGGCCAATGAACAGAATTTGATTAAAGTTTTTGAGATTATGAAACAATATGAAAAATTGTCGGGCCTAAAAGTTAATTTAAATAAAACAGAAGATTTACCTATTGGAGCCATTAAAAATTCAAATATCACCTTTGCCAAAAATTTGAATTTACAGTGGACAGACAAATCTGCACTTCTTCTGGGTGTTGAAATTACACCTGAGAGAGACAAATTAGAAAATTTAAACTACCTCCCGAAACTTCAGAAAATGGAAAAAATATTCAACTCATGGGACAAAAGAAGTCTATCTGTAACAGGTAAAACTTTAATTATAAAATCCTTAGCATTGTCCCAGCTATTATATTTAGTATCAGTTATTCCAAACCCTACAAAACCACTTATGAAAAAAATTGAAACACTAATGTTTAAATACCTTAGGAATAAAAAACCTGATAAGATTAAACGAAACTATTTAATGGCTCCTACTGACAAAGGAGGTTTAGGAATTCCGCATGTTGAATCCCAGTTTTTATCTATGAAATGTGCTTGGATCAAAAGACTCGCTTCTGATTCAACATCATCTTGGAAATACTTAGTTCTTCGACAGTTTCCTATACAGGATGATTACATATGGGAATGTAATTTTCATGAAAATGATGTAACTAAAATATTTCACAAAGTAAAAAGTAAATTCTGGTTAGAAGTAATTTGCAGCTGGAGTAAATACAACTACAAGAATCCAGAAACAAAATATGAAATAGAAAATGCAACCTTATGGTTTAACTCTAATATAAGAATTGCAGGAGAAATAGTGTTTTATAGAAAGTTGTATGATAAAGGTGTTAAATATGTGCATGACCTGTTATCTGATAATGGATCTTTTTTATCATATACCACATCTGTTCATAAATTCCAAGTACCAGTAAATTTCTTAGTGTACAGAGGTTTAATTTGTGCTATTCCACCAAGGTGGAAAGACACCTTAGATAACAGAACATATGTAGAAGAAAATGAGGTGTGGGATATAGAAAAAAAAGATTAAAAAATTATTAGAGATTGGTAAAGTACCACATTTTGTGTACCCTTATTTTTTAGAGAACAGTATTGGAAGCCAGCTACCTCTGATACAAAAATGGAATAGCGATCTGAATTGTGACATTAATGAAACAGAGTGGTACACATATTTTAAAATCATGTATTCTGCTACCATATCTTCAGAAATAAGGAGTTTTCAGTTTAAATTTCTACACAGAATTGTATTTTCAAATGAGAAACTATTCAACTGGAAAATTACAGAAACAAACTTGTGTAGTTTCTGTAAGACAGAAATTGAAAGTACTAAACATCTCTTCTGGGAATGTGAACATGTTTCCCAGTTTTGGGAGCAGGTTTTCACATGTTTGACAGTAAATGGTATTAGAATTAATGAATTCACTATTAAACAGGTCCTAATAGGTGATAAAAGTTTAAAACCAATCTACAATTTGATTTTCATTCTAGGCAAAAAATTTATATATGGTTGCAGACATGGGAATAGAATGCCCAATGTTATTGGTTTTAGAACTCTGGTCAAGAAAGTAAAATTCATTGAGTATTGTATTGCCAGCAACAGAAGGAAGGTCAGTAAACATGAAAAGAAATGGTCTGGACTCACTATAGACTAGACATCTAGTCATCTATGGACATACATCCTCGAACAATCATTATGGTATACATATGCTAAAAAAAAATTCTTATTATAAATGCCCAAAGTACTTGTATCTGTAGTATGTGATGAAAAACTCGACAACTCCTGATGTACATTATGAAATTGAAACTCTGTATTTTGTATCTACCTCACAAATGGAAATAAAAAATATCAAAAAAAAACAAAAAAAAACCACACGTTGCTGGCCTTCAGCCTTTAAGCAGGATTCCTCAGAGAACAGGTCTCCTCTCAACTGTGCCTGGTTCCATTGGGCATGCTGGCGGGACCATACCAGGCGGTTCCGAGTTGTGACGGTAAGCAGAGCGAGAGGGGAACTGATTTCATTTTTTTCCTTGGCTCTATGGCTTTTTCCTTGGCTGTACAGCTCCCTGTCAGAAATTTGTGTCACATATGGAGGAGTCGTATCTGCCTACCTCATGCCGCTGGATAACCCTTTCATGCCCTGGACGTGGTTTGCTGTCTATGGACCCTGCTTCCTGATGACGAGCAACCAGCCTGCTGATGGTGTAATAATTAGGACTCATTTGACGTGTCACCTGTGAATAGGAATGCCCAGCCTGTCTCATTCCTAGGGAGCAGTAGTGATCAGCACTTGTGGTGTCGTGTCGCATGGAAGTGTCAATTCCAACTTTGGCCCTAAATTCAACTGAAAGAATTCCGCAGTATTAAATATGACGTGCTACGTTGTACTTAGATTAAAGAGAAATTAATGATGAGGCAATGAGATGATTGTATTGGATTTTGACTAATTTCCTGTAGGGCAGTGACATCAGGAAAACGTCAAACATCACACGTGGGCTCGTTCACAGGATCATTCACTCGGACCAGCAATACAAGAGGACCAAGGGTGTATCCTTGGGGTATGCTAGCTTCTGTTAGCCACCAACAGGACAGTTAACCATGATTGACTATGCAGTGAAATGGTTTGATACATACCACACCATTTATTTAACCAGCAAATGGATAGGGTATGGATAATGAATTGTGTTTTTTTAGTTCTGGTGACTTGCCAGTCTGCAGAACTGCAATCTGTTTGCGTCTGTCTGTCCGTCTGTCTGCAAACTTTTTGCTGTTTCAACTTCCCCAAAACTGTTGCATGGAATATGTTGATTTTACTCATGGATGTTCCACAAGTTGGCCTCTGCTAAGTTTGCGAAGGAGATGAGGATCCAATTTTCCTACTTTTCGTGAAGTTTTTCATTTATTTATTTATTTACTTATTTTTTGTTTTTGTTGAAAAAAATGAAAAGCTCATTTTTTGAAAAAAAAACTGCTTGTCTAATGACTCTCATATTGCATACAGGGTTTCCAGGGTTCACTCACTTTTCATTTTGGCAACCAAGTGGGGCTACTCTTTTTTTATTACTTTTTAGTGAAGTATTGTTATAAGGCTATTTTTCGAATTCTTGTGCAAACGATTTACACCAAATTCTTTGCAATTTTACCAGAGCATTATTCAGCTCAAGTACATGTAGATTTGAGAGAATGGTGAGTACATATTAATTTTTAATGAAACTATGGATTGTCAAAGTTTGAGAATTTGTGAGTGAGCATTGTTGCAGTCAACTGTGGAAACCTTCTGTCCTGCTTTTGACATATGGCATTATGTAATCCAGCCACTTACATCAGATGAAGGAAGCTAACCGCATACAGTGAAATCTCCACAGTGTTGGGCCAGCGGTACTCTGCAGCTATCCCTAGTGCATACATGTCTGGTGTGTGTTGTGCACATGATGTACTCTTAGCCTGTACAGGTTTCCTTGCCGTGTCATTGACTCAGATACTATATGGAAGCAGTGTCCACTGCATGAGATGTCAAATGCCTCAACTGACCTTTCCCAACATAGAAGGCTGGGTGGTAATGGTGTCGGTTGCATGTCTGAAAATTTTACTCCTAGGCTTCTGAATCTTCTATGCATATAAGAGGGTCAGAAAGGGGTTGCACGGCCTTTCTTATTTTTCGCACAGTGTAGACAGAAAAAAATATTCACTGTATGGCGTACTGACAGTATACCATGTACTTTGTACTGATCAAAATTTATTACACACATGTAATATTCATACCCGTACTGAAAAAAAAAGAGCGGGCAACTCGCGGCAAAGTCAACATTATTCACTGTTTGTCTAACTGGTTTAAAAGTAAAAGTGCAGTCTGTGGAATCTTTGTTCTTACAGGTTGCATAACCATCTCAAATTTGAAAATGTATATTGCTGATGTGTTATTTTCTGTAGTGTGTACTGAAGAAAACTTAATTCCTGTACTCTGTACTGGTAAATTTTATTTTCTGTACCAATGTACCAAGACCCCCCCCCCCCCACATAACTTGCAAAATTAGTTTGATTAATTAAAATTAGTTTGATTATTCGATCACTAATGGTGACAACCGAGAATACGCAATTTTGTTACTTCATGTATCGATGTGTATGTATGGTTACAGTTGTGTCGGCACGTAAAAATATAGTAAGTACATCAAGGAAATTATATGTTTCTCATTAGAAACCCTTTTTTTTTACTTTTCTAATACGCCATTCCCGATAACACAGTCTCCCATTCGATAAATGAAGTAGAACTGTTTTAGAAATCGTTAAACATAGTACAATCACAGCATGCTGCATTAACCTCTCAGCTGTTGTGTCTTTGAAACAGTAAGTCTCTCTTTATCCATTCATCTATCCGTCTATCTAGCTATTAGGTATCGGTAATTTCACAGATACGTCACTCATGTTATTGAAATGTAGAACACACAAGTGGAATGAACGCAATTGACTCTTTATTGCTGACTAGCAATACTTTCCAGGCCCAACGCAGCATGCTCAGTGATTTGTTACAAGGGTTATACAAGCCTTCACTTCTGGGTCCAATGTTCTTATTTATTCTTCCTGATACTTCACATAATGTGCATGTTATCAGAGGCTAAGACGTTGATCATTGGTTACACCAACAGGTTGTGACAGTCTATTCTCTGAAATAATATTAATTCCGGGACTGTATAGGTTTATCCCCATGCTAGTAGAGAAATAAACTAGGATCTGTTTCACGCTCGTGAACCTTTCAATGTAACTAATGACTTTTTAGCCTATAGGTTTACGGATGTTTAAATGAATACCAACAGACACACCCCTTTTTCGGGTGTTTCTTTTAGTCTGAGACTGTTAATCATGGAACCTACACGTGTTTTATATGTGGATATTTAAGTGTGCAAAACATGCTTAATAGTTTCCTGCTGATGACCCTTTTAAAAAAATTCAATCGCCTGTTGAGGCCTTACTTTTTATAATTAATGTATCAAACGTGACAACAGTGATTGATTAATGTATAGACATTCCAGACATATATGCAGTTTTGACTGCATAGAATGTGGAGCGCAGAGTGATTCGAGTAGTAGAAGTAGTAGTAGTAGTAATAGTATATTCTTATTGTTAATTGGTTCAAAACTTTACAGAAGATACAGTATTTATGCGCCCATCTGAATTATAACGATGTATATCTGTACTGTGTTCGTATTGACTAGAGATTGGTGACAGTTCCACTTTTTAAGAGAGTAGTTCGACAGGGTATTTTGAAATATTGAAGCCAAGCCGAATTTTGTGAATTGTCAGCATCGAAATTCACTCCACTCAGACTGCCTTCCAGCATATGTCAGCGGACTTGTCTGAAAACCAAGGTGGTGCTTTTGCTTCATTTACACTATTTTTTGAATTGTCAGCATCGAAATTCACTCCACTCAGACTCCATTCCAGAATGTCAGCGGACTTGTCTGAAAACCGGGGTGGTGCTTTTGCTTCATTTACACTGTCGACGTCGATTTGTTTGGGCAGAAAAATACGGCATAAATGGGTATTTTTATTCATTTATAGGGTATAACCTACATATTAACACCAAACCAAACCAAATGACATTAGCACCCATTTTGTGGGCATGAACAATTATTATTATTGTTATTATCATTATCATTATTATAATATACCGGCTACAATAATTTTACAGTTTTTGTCTTGCCTTTTTGCTACTTAATTTAACTTTGGGCATTATTCACTTTAAGACATTCTAGGCTTACTTGGTTTGTGTCAGGTTACCCCCCCCCCCCCCCCCCCGGCTATCGGTAGCAAGCATTGGCAGACGACAGTTACAGGTTTGTCTAATTGTACTTCAAATCGTGTTAAGGAAAATTAGGTTTTGATTACACGTTTTTGACATAATACTAATGATTTTCATTCTTTTCTGACATGCCAAAATGCACATTTACTTAGAATTAAAAGTACTCAAAATTGATGGTCAGTATTTTCTCAAATGTCCCAAACCTCACACATTACGTTGAAACATTGACTCAGGGTTGGCATTTAAATAGAGCTTAATTGTTTGGAGACTTTCATAGTGAGGACAAGGTGTCATCATGGGGTTTGTTTTACATTTCTGGTGCAGGATGTCCATTGTTGCAGTACTCTTTAGGATTTTCCTTGGTTTGCACAGCTGGTCTAGCTGCAACTGTTTATTTTACAATCACTAGGACTAAATATAATGCCCCAGTTTGTTTCTACTTCACTTTTACACTGGCAGGTGGTTTAACTAGGATAAGATATCGAGCTAGAAACGGTACATACTGGTTCAGGGGTAAGTCAAATTGTTCTTATCTGAATCTGTACAATACAAATTTAGTGATCATATTTTGCTTGGCAGATTTTCCTTCATAATATAGCTCTTCATTTATAAACAAAACTTCAATTGTTCAGCTAATTCACCATTTGCCGTGTTCATATTTATTCATTATTATATAGGTTGTCTTTGCTTTATATTTAGCTTAGACAAGGCGCCGCTACTGAGAGAGACATGTACGGGTACAAGCTAGCTCTGAAACATGTTCTGACTAGTGTGCCATATGGACAGTACTTTCATATGTACATACATGTAGGTTAGACAGTGACAGGTTAGCATATTGAGAGTAAAGAGTTTGGACTGCGGAATAGGGTAATGACTACTAGGAAGTGGTTCTGGGCAAAAAGACAAATACAATTATTATTATTATTATTATTATTATTATTATTATTATTATTATTATTATTATTATTATTATCATTATCATTATCATTATCATTATCATTATCATTATCATTATCATTATTATTATTATTATTATTATTATTATGATCGTGAAACAGTGAAAAAAGTAATAAGGGACATAGTTCACACCTACCAAAGCAGTGATCAATTCAGAATTGAAAAAAAATAAGGATTGAGTGTCGGATGCCATACTTTTATAGTATGTCTCTGATACCGGATGACACATAGTGACACTATACTAAAATTGGGGAGGAAAAATTATCAAAGAAGGCTTGTTGTCCAGGTATTGATATGCTTCTGAAGGGTTTTTCACTAATTTGTAGTAGCTTGGTCTGATTTGCAGAAGCCCTGACATCAGATGTAAGGTTATCCACAAGATCATTTGTCCAGACCAGAGCAGGAATAGAAGACCCGGAATAAATCCCCAACTTCAATAAACCAGAGCACATTTCACCATGAGTATGCCTTAATCTTGGTATTCACTAACGCATTTTAAATTTAATTAGAAACCTTGAAAATATACTAATCCTTACATTTCATTTTTTATGTAGTGACGTAGTATATCCTGGCCCGAAAATACACTTAAGGCTGAAGTGTTGTCAGTGTGTGTATGCACTCCTTGTTCCTCGAGTTGATTTGATTGTTTACCTCACAAGGTCGGACCTTTTTTATCTTCCCTGATACGTCATTTGCATAACACGCCGTCTTTTTATAACATGAATAAATTTGAAATGCTTTTATAAACATCAAACTGGAGTACTGAAATAGTATACTTCGTTATCTGAGGAATTCTGCACGTGGAAATTGGAAGCCTTTCTTTAATTAGCCATCCATAAATCAGGTAATTTCGCAGACAGATCACTAGCGTCTTGTTTCGCAGCGTACACTCTGACTCGCTTCCAGAGTCCAAAGCTCTTTTTATACGTCATAGTTCCTTAACAGAACATCTGCATGTTATCAGAAGTGCTGTATCGATCCTTGTTCACACAGAAATGTGCTCATATACATGTGACTTACTTTCAGGATAAATCGAGGAGTTGCAGGGGGTTATCTCCTGGCTGATCAACGAGCAAATGTTAACCTTTTCATGATCATGAATGTTTAACTACCCCATCTGAAGTTTTAGGCCATGGTTTTGTCAATGTTTTATTTACGCACGTTCTTTTTTTCGGCACGAGTCATTTTTTCGTAGAATCCATACGTGATTATTTTTGTAGATTTAAGGCCGCAAAAGATGGTTTGGCACGGATGGCTTTATATAAATTCATTTGGCTGTTGAAGCCTTGACTGATCTGAATGTTTGCGTCAAGAGTGATAAAAGTGCTTAATGACTTGGATTATCATTATCATCATCATTATTATGATTATCTTCATCGTTATCATTAACATTATAGTTTGGAACGTTATGGAGGATGTATTACTCCTGTTTGCATGATAATGATGTAATTAGTTCCACTTGACTGGAAATTGGCCACAGTTCCACCTTCAGGGATTTACTTGCTGAATTCGTTTGTCCGGCAAAATGGGGGTGGGGGGTGGGGGGTGTTTAAATATCGTTACGTGGTTACATGTCTGGGAAGTTACATCTGTAAGCAGAAATGTGCATCTTCAACTTGTGATGTGCCGTCATATTTCCATGTAGTTCTCACAACCCCCTTTCCCCCTCTCCGAGTGTATATAAGCTCTGGGCCCTACAGTCCACGCATAGAAGCACAATAATGGAGCAGAAACAAGGTAAGTTATTCATATGCTCTCTGACCCATTTATTCATCGCAAAGGTATATCAGCCTGTCGTATTTTCGCACACCAGACCATTTGGATTTTACAACCTTTTCCTCAAAAATTGATTTATTTATATTTTAAAGAAAATTGAGAAGATTTAAAATTTGATCGACCACTTTGATGTGGCAATGGGCGCTTTCGATTATTTCCATTGTACATGGCGAAAAATTGTTGAAAAGGGACGTTGAGTTATTTTATTGGCGTCTTTTACATAATAAAGAACAATCAAACAATTGAGATGATGTGGTTAAAACTTTATTTCATAACTGATATCAACCTGCTCAAGATTTAAATAAATTCGCATATTTATTTACAGTCATAATGACACAGGTCATTAATGGCTTTCCTGTAATAAACCATGTTAAATCATTTATGCATGGGACGTTTAGTGCTGGACAGTTGTCAGTCCACATTTTCTCATATTACTTCGCGTTTTCGAGAAAAAAAATCTGAAGATTTTAACTTTTGTCGTTCTGTCTAGCTTTGATCCTCAGTCACATCATACGACATGTTAATTGGATTAAGTATCTAGCCATATTTATGGTGAAAGCCATTTTAGTGTTGCAAAAGGTACTTTTACAAATTTTTTTTTTTTGTCTCATAAATATACCTCTCTTATCGAAAGGTTTGCAAGAAGGCCGACTGTCTCGCTTGACCTTTAAATACATGTACGTCATTTGGGAACTCGGCATTCACCAACACAAAATCTTAATCTTGGATTCTCAGTGATTTAATTTGTCATGTCATAGGCACATCGGACGCTCCTCCTGCATATGGGGAGGTTATCTTGTCTACTGGAGCTGGGCCCAACTACGCCATGCCCTCAGCGCAGGTGAGAAATGATTCTATTTCGGCGGACCAGTGGTGGTGTGCAGGTATTCAGTGTCTTGTGGGAGAATTACACATGAATCGCTGCAGCGGCAACAGGGTGGTGGTTGTGGTGGTAGTTGGCGAGGGAGGGGCTTGGAGACACGTCACAATAAAAGGACCAGACTTCCTGGTTCTAACATGCAGCAGTTAGTACCTGTAAACAGCATGTATTGCATTGTAAACATATCTATTTTCAAAATCCAGATGGCCTTTCAGCTTGACAGGTGCTAATGGAGGGAATATCCAGGTCATACTAAACGTCCTGTATACAACACATACTGGACAATACAGAAGTTCTATTTGCAGAAAAAATATATAGTTTTGTAACTAAAAAAAATAGCGTCTAGTCTCCATTATGTACAATTAAACGGCATTAAAGATTTCAGTGTTAGCTTCACCTGCGAGGTCACAACAACCAGCTGGCATAATTTGTAAAGAGTCTGTCTTGAGCAAGGTTAAGCCATGAATTTGGTTGTGCACAAAGGGCTTGCAAAAATGCTGTTATACTATCTGAGTCCCTGGGAAGAAAAAGGAGGACAGATTTTAGTCTCCTACTAAAAATATAAAAATTTTTAAGTGAAGGAGGTAAATTATGTGCCTTGTTTGTTCAATTTTTATGTGCCTCCCTCCCTGCCGAAACTGCCGTCGACTATCTTTCTTTAATGATTTATTGCACTTAAAATCGTTGAAAGTGGCTTTTAAGGCTACAAAGAATGCTTTATGGTTTTCTGTTGATACAATCACATCTCTGTTGAATCCTTGAATTTTTAAACTCTTTGCATCGAACGTTATAATAGTGATAAATCACAGCCCAGGTTTGGACACAGAAACTATAACTATCCGTAGATGGAGTACGGAGCAGAGAGAGATTGGATTGTGTTGTTTTGGGTGGTTCAGACCTGCAGACAGGATGTAGCACCGTTGCACCTGCTGGTATTTGTTGCTGTAATCTGCCAATTTTTATTCATATAGATTTAGTGTTGCAGTTGTATAAACATATTTATTAAAGATGGATCGCCTTATAGTACATCAAGATGAATAATCATAGGACAGATGTCTCCAAAACATGAAGTGACACACACACAATATATATATATATATATATATATATATATATATATATATATATATATACATATATACATATGTAAATTAACACTGCTATGTTGATGCTGCACTTGTAACCTAGCCAAAACAACTTTGAGCAGGTGATTGCATTTCGAGGATGAGTAGTCTTTTTATTGACACTTAACACAGCCGTCCTTCACTGATACTTGACATAACGACTTTTTGGGGGCAGGAGGTGTTTTTGTTTTCCTATGGCCCTGTGATACTACTCTTTTCAAAGATATAAGTTCATGGAGCATGTTCAATCGTGTACTCACCTGACTCTGCTTTGACTACTGATAAGATTGTTCACACTCCACTTTGATGCACCATATTTCTAAATCATTAAACGCATATTTTCGTGCTGTTAATTCCTTGTTGTATGTTGTGTTAAATGTTACCTCATCCGACCAGCCCAAAGAGTTCACCTTTTCATTTCGCCATAGCTGAAGGACACCAACACAGTTCAATATGCAGTGACCATTGGTCTATTTCACAACAAATACTCTCGTTTCAAAATCCCTTTTCCTTCCAGTTAGATGGCCTATCATCAGATAGGTTGTTTGTATAGCCTTCTAGGATTACTCTTGCTGGTCACAATGTTTAACGGGTTCTTGTGTCTACAACATATCACTATGCTGTTTTATAATCTGTTACTCCTAACTGTCGATGTCCATCCTAAACCCGGTCCTATGTATGATAATTTCCAAAATTGTTCTCTCAGAGTCCACCATGCAAATGTTCACAGCCTGAAAAGTACTGGTCAACTTGCTAAAATTTAAATATTGGGCAATTCTGGAAATTTTGAGGCCGAGGGGGGGGGGGGGGATTGTGAACTTTTAGACACATCTATGCCTTGCCTAAGGCACTCTTACCCAGAAAAGAATGCTTATGGATAGACATATCTACATGCCATGCACAAGCTTTGGTTGGAAAGTACTACTGTCCACCTGGACAATCAGCACAGATCTGTGATACGTTTCTGAATTCTGTAGCCTTATCACTTGCTACAGCTATAGAGAGCAACCCATTTAATTTGATCTTCACAGGTAATCTCAACGACAGGCGTGCTACATGGGACTCCCCCATGCTTAAGGCAAACTCAACCTATTTCATGTTAACCTTATATCACAACACAACCTTTTTTCAGTTCATAGACGAACCAAATCAATTAAGTTAATATTCTTGTACTTAACTTGATCTCATGATCAATGACACACCAGGAGTTGTATTAAATTGTAATACCTTGGTTCCCGTATAAAATTCTAATCACTGGGTAGTCATCTGTAATTTTTCCGTTTCTGTGTTTGAAGACAAACCTTTCAAAAGACATGTATGAAACTTTAAAAAAAGGTTAATCCTCTTGATCTGAATGCGGCGGCATTCTCTCATGCACCTTGGAATACTGCCAATGATATGCTTGATTCTGTAGATGATATTGTATCTTATTGGTCCAATCTTTTTGTAAATACAGCCAAACAATTCATCCCATTTAAGGATATAACCACTGACCCAGAGATTAACCATGAATTACAGCTGATATAAAAAAGCATATACATCATGGAAATCGTGCCGGAAGCATTTCAAATATATATAGAGCCAATCCCATCCATGCAGCTACGATATTTTTACTAAAAGTGAAAGACTATACCAGCTGTACAAAAAGTCCTGAAATAAGGCTATCAATCTTGTCTGACTCTCTGCCCGTATATACTTCTGTAAATTCAGACAACAACTTAACAACAAGGACATTAACTCCAAACAGTGGGGGAGCCTCTCCAAGTCTATGTTAGGCTGTAACATCCACTTAGACACCCCCCCCCCCCACTGATGATAAGATTATTTCACTTATCACACTGTTGCCAGATTACAAGTTCTTACCTCCAATGAAAACAGCATCTACAAAGTCCAATTCCTCCCAAAAGCTTACTTCTGCCTCTTGTCCAGACAGCATAGAAAGCAGATTACTAGAGGATACTGCGTCTTCTATCTGTAACCCACTTACCAAAATCGTAAAACTTTCACTCAGTCATTTTGAATTCCCAGATTTGTGGAAGGAATGAAACATATGTCCTGCATTAAAAAAGTCCAACTAACAGTTTAAGGGTGATTTCTGCCCCATCTCCCCATTCTGCAATGTTCCCAAAGTTTTTGAAAGACTGGTTTTTCATGCCCTTTATGAATGTTTCTTTGAAAATAATCCCCGAACATAAAAAAATCTGGTTTCAAGGCTGACGACTCCACTATTGATCAACTTGTTGGTATCAGTCATAATATTTATAATGGTCTGAAGCATCACAAAAAAAGGCAAATAGATTTCCAAGACATGTCCAAGGCATTTGGCAAAGTGTAGCATCCTAGTCTAGCTAACTGGGCATCTCTGATCACCTTGTTGACTGGACTGAGAGTTGATATATATGAAACTGCCTCCAATGTGCAATAATCTATGGCCAAATTTCTTGGTGGCTGCTATTTCAAGTTGGGATTCCACAGGAATCCAGACTTGGCCCTCTCTTGTTTTGTTTATGTGAATGACTTTGCAGATAACATTAGTTGCGATGTCAGATGTCTTGCTGTTATGACTTTCCGCAGAAAATTAGTCAAAATCCCATGGAATCTTCTGATCACTTAAATACCAGTCTTTCTGCCATTCCTAACAAGGGTAAAACTTGGCCAGTCATATATAATGCCACTGAATCTCATCTGTTTTTTATTCAGCCAATGTTTCCAAACTTTGCCATCCACCAGTCTTTCTTGGTCAATCAGCTATTCCTGAAGCCAACATACATACCCATCTTGGCATTACTCTCAGCAGTAATTTATCCTGGCATGCTCACATCATCCACATCACCAACAAAGAGTCAGTGCATAGCACTCCACCTCAGGTTCAAATAGACACTCCCGTGCAAAGCTTTGACCAGGCTGTATTTCTCTATGATCCACCCATTCTTTAATATGGTTGTGTGCTCACTGACATCTGCGGTGAAGATCTTTGTGATCTTCTGGAATCCATTCAGTTCGAAGGGGCTAAAAGGTGTACAGCTACCCTAAGACTCATGCTTAACTATTCCAATAACTAGGATGGCAAGCCCTGTCAAACAGGCGCAAATGCTTAAAGTTGATCCTCTTCTATAAAATGTATAATCAGCTTACTCCCACGTACCTTTAAAGCATATTATCTCCTTCCTTCACTGGTCGTTCTCTATGTCATTCTACCTCTATACACCCTCTCAAATGTAAAACCCAGTGCTTAAGCAACTCATTTCTACTTGATAGATCCAGTCATGGAACAATGTATCCTCCGATATCAGAAACTTCCTTTCCCTTCAAAGTTTTATATCTAAGCTGAAAGCCACCTTACTTGCGCCTGATGATGTCCACCAGTTTTACTCATAAGGTGACTGTTTCCCAAATATATGCCTCACGCAGTTCCTACTGGGGCTCTCTACACTCTCCTACGAACTTCATAAGGTAAACATCATTCATACACCTTCATGTACATCCTCCTGTTTAAGTGAAGACCAATACACTTCCTCCTCCTCCATAGCCTAAAATCCTTGCAGCCAAGGCAAAAATTTTTACATTCTACTCTTTATATATTGCCCCCCCCCCCCTGAGTTCATCCAAATCTCATTATCCATGTTGCAAGTGATAGGTTGGTAAACATTTTTCATTTTGGTAGCAAACAACTATCTAATGTAGCAAATGCTCAAATTTCTGAAGTAGTTCAGAAAGTTATCACTGGAACCAGACAATTCATAGTTTAATTTTCCTTTCCCTCCATATGATCCATCTTATTCGTGTCATTTGTTTCCCCACATATTACTATAGGTCATCTTTGAACTCAACTGTTTGGAGTTCACGATGTTATGATGTGTTTTCATTATCAATATCATATTAGGTACCAACAATTTGTATCATTTTTGATACTGTCTTGGGCGTTTTGTATATACATATGTGTGCGTCTCCATGTCTGGAGAACCCATTGTATTAGTCATCCATTGTACTATAAGCTATACAGCATAAATGAATATGTTTACAATACAACATATATTAATAACTTAATAAGTTCTTGTTGTGCCAAACCTGGATGTTTATTAATATGTACTTATCCCTTTATATATATATACATAAGTACATAAGGTATATATATATATATATATATATATATATATATATATATATATATATATATATATATATATATATATATATATATATATATATATATATATATAATTGTGTAATTTAATTCACTTGTGGCGTTCAATAAAGTGTCATATTATAAGTAGCAACCAAAGAACGGTAGCGTCACACAGAAGAACATACCCATTACATTTCTGTCTGCCAATCAAAGCATGGCAGCCCAGACGGCCCATCAGTATAGCATAATGGCAAATAAGTGGATGCACGCCATTTGTGGTCAATGAAACTTCTGAAGGGGCAACATGTTTAAAGCCTGAATTTCAAAACTAGTCAAGGTACTGAGCTTCCAAGGGATTCTGCGTTTAGTCAAGATATATATGTGTTGGACACAGTAATTTCCCATGAAAGCCACTTTTTCAAGATTATCCATGCAAAAATGAACAAAATGAACATGCCAAAATTCTCTTTCAGTTCTCTGTGTAGAGAGTTCGGACTTATTGCCAATTCTTTGTCATTATAAAAGAAAGCTAGGGTCAAGAATGCTGCATAAATGGTATTTTGGTGACAATACAATATTCAAACATAACTTTGACATTTTAAATGATGTGCCATCTTTTCAGTTTCAAATGCTTGTCACACGAAAGCATCACAGATATGGAAACAATCTGCCTTCTTTTTCTGCATGCATTTCTATTCCATTTTTCCTCAAAATTGTGCAAAGTGATATATGGAAAAGCTAAGAAACGTACATGTGAAATAAAGCTCAGTTTCCCTTATTGGTATAAAACTTTAAAAACACCGAACCACTCACGTTGGCCACATGGCAAAGTAAGGGATTCCACCCTTGTCAATATATATATATATAAATATAATAATAAGGTCTGCCACGCGTGTTTGTGCTCTGTGGCCTGGTCGCGCTTCTGTGGTATGTTAAAGCATCGTCTCTTCTTCTGATTGGTAAAGAACTTGAATCATTGTTTTGAAATAAGCCACTGTACAAATATGGGTTGAATGTTGTTTCTCTGAATACATAAATCTCCGAACCCCGACCTTTAACATCCTTAGCAATACAGAGCAACTGTTTACTAGCAATTAAATTATAGTTAAACTCGTGTCAGATATGAACAAATATTCTAATTACATTATATTGACTAAAAGGGTGAGCAGTACCATCAGATACGGTGAAAGCAAAGCAAAATTAATATGGAATCAGAAAAAAACAAGATCAAAACACTGGTTTTATTTAACGATACAAAAGCGTTGCACACATTATGTGAAGCAACCGGCTTTTTGTATGAGTTGTATTATTATTTTTTCACGTATCTGCATGGTCCAATAAAAATTCATGTTCTTGCCACCAATTTTGAAAATTTGGTGCACAGATAGATTATAAAGTTAGAATTCAGCTAAATTAAAAAGGAAGAAAGAAAACTGGCTTTAGGGACTTTCTTCAGGTAAGTGTACCCCTCACAACCTTACCAATTGGTTTTAGAGACCACCTCCAAGCAAACCCAGAAACATTCAACATTTAGTAAGCAAAAAAGAATGAAATCAAAATTAAAGTAAGCACTCATTATTAAGTTATTTAGTAACGTCTTTCAGGTGCAACCCGTAGAGTACAAAACTGTGTGGAATAATTTGATGTGGAAAAGCTTTTCTATTTTTTTGTATGTCCTCCTGTTGTTTCCCCACATAATTATGGCAATACAAGGTAGGTACATTAAATTTCCAAAATATCTTCGACCCTGTCACTAGGTAACGGTGACAATCAACCAACTTGGTACGAGACCATTGGTAAAAATCCAAGGGCGTAAGTAACATGTGAATACAGAGTACTTCAAAACATATGACAACTGCTTCTTCAGGGTACATCAAGCTCATTTCGGTGTTTGGAAAACATTAATATGATTTTGAAATGATAAGTTTTATTAAAAACTGTATTTTGGGTAACAGAAACATATTTTGCTATGTTTAATGCAGGGATCCTTCCATAAATTAGGGCACTTTCTTACTGAGAGGTGAGGGCCAAACAGCTCCACACTTAATTATATTCTATGGTGTTCATTTGTAAAGATAACTAAGTCATAATCAACTCTCATAGTCACCTTTTTCTGTAGAACAAACAGTGGTCAGTAGTAAAAAGCGTGAAGTTGAAAATTATTTCAGGGGTTTCATACATATAAGTTGCAGAGGATACATGAGATACCGTATGGGTAGGCACAGTGAATGTCATGGGAACCCAATGGGCTCCACCTGATGTGGTTTTCATGATACTAGCCCACCACCCATGCGGTATCTCACCTATCTTCTGCAACTAGTATGTATGAAACCCCTGAAATGATTTTCATTTAAAGTTCTCTGGAGGCAAGTTATAACAGTAGTGAACCCAATTGCAGTCCTCATAACTACCTCCTACTGTGACATTACGAAACAAACTGTACTCAGTTGTAAAAAAGAAACCATATAATGATGAGAATAATTCCCGGTGCTTTACTTATATGATTTGAGTCGTTGAGCCATTCAGGCTGCCTCAAGTGGTTATCACAGTACTCATACGCCACTCATATGGTAGTTTCCCGCCTGAATGCTCCATATCAACACTTTCAGACTTGGTTGCCTTTAACATACTTCCCAACAAAATATATATGTTCAAAGGGCATTGATGTAAAATGACTACATCAAGTAGATGCTCAGGGGAACACCCTTTTCATCAAATATGTTTATAGATCCTTCATCTATAATCATTGTGCAGTGTTGGTATATTGTTTTGTCCTGTGTCTTCTAATAATTCCTTTGTGGCTCGTTGTAGGCCTGATGTTCCACATTTTATCCTGCAAAGTGAAAAGTAAAATTATCTGATCGAGAAAAACATTTTCATTTCACAGACGACGCAGCCTTACCCTGTTGCAATGCAGCAAATCCCACCGGTGAAGGACTATTTTGTTGCATCCATCTTTGCTACATTGTGCTGCTGCTGGCCCGCAGGCATCATGGGTATAATAAAGGCACAAGAGGTAAGTATTAGATTGAAACCATATACTGTAAAAGTACTTAGTTTCACAAAATATATTTTATAATTTTTTTGTTTTCCAATTTCCACATGTAGCTGGCTTTGGGAGTAAGCACATGAAAATAGCAAAGTGCCAGTAATATACGGTACAAATGCCAAATTTAAATTCAGACTTGCATCGTGAAAAGGATTCTGTGACCATATATTCATGAACCTTAAGGTAACTTGGATCTTCGAGAATTGAAAGGTCATTGGAAAAAATGTATTTCTTAGCGAAAGAGAACGTAATTATGATGGGACTGCATCAAATGCATGTTAAAGAGGTTGGCACTCTTTTGGGCTTCGAGGGGATATATGTGTTCTGGTGTGCGTCAGGAGACTCTGGTCAAGTGTAAAAGAAGACATGGGACACACAGATGGTTTGCTGAATAATAGGTCAGAAAGATGGCCAAAAAAAGGCATGAGACATCTGTGCAGTGCGACAGGTACAAGACATGAAACCTTATGCCTCAAATGTACAGCCTTGCATACTTATTATATCTCATCAGGTAGGATCATGAAACCAGCAAACATAATCAATAAATCAGATTTGTCTAATACATTCAGACTTAAATCATTGTAGTAAAACCATGAAAGCTACAAACCTGGTCAAAAAACTGTGCACCCAATTAAATATTTATTGTGTCGATACAATCAATAAGCTAACCCCTGACCACAATGCTAAGTGGCTATAATGGCACATATTTCCACCTTTTCCATACCAAATAAGGGCAGGCGTATACTGCTAGGGAAAATAAGATACCACCCCCTCCCCTGTTCAAGGTGTGGTTGTACCTCCATCACCCTGTTGAAACAGTAGCTCTGCATATTGTTGGATCCAGTTGTCAACTGTGGGCATGATCTTGTCCACAAAGCCAGAGCCTGTCATTCTCCTGTTTACCCTGATGAGAGCTGTTATCTATGTCGCTCTAACTGCTTCCCCCCTCCCCATGACACTGATCTTTTACGAACCTCTGAGAAGGCATTCGTTGAACTCTTGTTCTTCCATTGTGGAAATCCATACAGAATGAGGATTCATCTGTAAACATCACACTGTTCCATTGATTTCTGGTCCAGGCTGCATGTTTCTCACACCGCTCGACCCATGGTGCCTTGAGTGCAGGACTGAGAGGGATGCCATTGACAAGGCTGTACGACCTCAGTTTGACCAATACAAGTCTCTTGTTAATGGTAGACTGTGATGCTCTGACGTTGCAGGCTAAGTGCCACTGCTAACGATACCTTTGGAGGAAAGAATCCTGTATCTCTTTCCATGCTGGATCAAGTAACAGTCATCTGTCCCATCTAACAGTCTTGCTTGTCCAGATCCAGCCTTCCTGTTGTATACTCTGGTTTCCTGGAAAGGGTCCCACCACCTTTTTTTTATGATGGCCTGGAGCAGGCCATTATGCTGGCAACCTTCTGCTGGGAAAAGCCAGCCTCCAACATGCCAGTCATTCTTTCACTGTGGGTGTTGTATAGAATGATATGAAACATCAACAGGACAACTTAGGATTTGCCTGATTTAATTGAAAGGGAAAAATCATTGAGAACAAATGAAATTATGAACGAACCTTTGCCAAAAAGGATAATGCTAGGAAAACTATCACCAAATATTTTAATTCCAGGCCTGGCACAAATGTGGGAATTGCCGAAGATTCTACTATGGTGGGTACTCCTTGACCACATTGCCATAGTATTCCAAAGTAAACATCTAATATTCCAAATAGCTTGAAAATTAAGAGAAAAAAAGCCTTTCCTTTGCAGTTCAGCTTGGTTACCCCATGGTGACTGAATGGTAATGTGGGGGCAGTCAATTGCACACACAACTCCTGGTATCCTTGCAATTTCATGAAAACCTTCTTTGTGCACCCACTGTTTCATCTGCATCAGGAAAAAATATGGAGTGGCCACATAAGGATGCAATTTCCCTGGTTACCTTGGCTACTATTCTGCTTAGAGTTGAAATGTCTATGTCAAACAAGTCACCAGTGTCCTTCAAATATGAGCTTGAAGCATAAAAATGCCGAGAAACTGCAACTTGTATGAGTGGTGGTTTACAAGCAGTTGTATTGTGAGTATTATCAGTTGGTTGCTAATCCTCTCTGAAAGAAATATTACTGCTTTCTTGCTCATGCAAAATCTTGTAGTAAATTGTTCAACATTGCACTCAATGAATGGGTTGCTTCTGTCATATATATTTGCCTGCCTCAAATTTGAGCCCAACTCGTGCAACCCAGCCATAGGACTGAAGCTCAGCTTAAACACTCCATCCAAGTAAGCTAAGCCTTAGCTAAAGGTGAACAACTGGAATAAGGGATTTATTTGCCAAAGAGATGTGTGACACTAAGTTCCAACAATGGGGATTGTTCCTTGTGGAGTTTAGAGCCAAAATAGGGTATGTCCGTGGTAGTTGTAAGGTAACGGCAGAACTCATGTCTCAGCTGCCACCTCCATTGGAAGTGAGTGTGTTTGACACATCCAAGTGCACTGATCCAGACGCAGTCCAAGGAAAAAATCTGCTTGATCATCTGGATGCTGAACAACTCAGGGCAGCTCAGGAACAGGAGTTTCCTGCCTTGTACTCTGAAGGTACAACTGAGATCTCCAATCACGACATGCATGACAGGTTGCTGTACTCCATTGCACACCCAACTGTGGAATCATCCTGGTTACCTTGGTTGGTGAAGCTTGATGAGTTCTGCAACCATGTTTTTGACCGCTGTCATCAAGATATAGGGCACATGTTGCTCTTGGAGACCTTAAATTGAATTAGATAGGCTTATTTCTGGCCCTGTATGAGGCAGAACATGGCAGATTGGCTGAAACTTCCCCAATCTGTGTGTTATATCAGGTTTGCAGGTAAACGTCACTTTAAACATCACTTGGAGGATCTGGTTGTAGAGCAATAAACAGTTTTATCCGTCATGCAGAAACAAATGCTAACTTACCACGTTGGTCAATAACTCTGTCAGGAACTGGCAAGAGCACTTGGTTAACTCACAGATGGCCCATCCAAAGAACATGAACACATCTACCGGCTTCAGCCCATTCTTCCTGGTGTATGGAAGAAGGGGCAGGTTGCTACTTGTGAAATGTATCTGAGGTCATCAGCATGTGTATGGGTTGACATGTTGGTTGGCTTTCGCTGGTTAATGATAATGTTGAACTACCTGTTAATGTTCACATATGGTTTGCATAATTCAGGGTCAAAAAGGTGGCCAAAAGAAAGAAAGAAGACATGAGACATCTCTGTAGTGTGACAGATAGAAGACAAGGAGCATCATTCCTCGAATGTACAACCTTACATACTAATTAGATTCCGTTTTGAAGGGTCATAAAACCAACAAACATAATTATTACAGTTAAAGTAGGACTGTAAAGCCAGGAAATATAATTCATGATTCAGATAAATCTAATAAGTTCAGGCTAAATTATTTCAATAAAACCATAAAAGCTAAAAACCCTGGTCATAAAGCTGTATACGCAATTAAATATTCATTGCATCCATAAAATCAATAAGCTGACCCCTGAGCACAATACTAACTAACTCTTGCTACAATTTTACCCCCCCCCTCCCCCAAAAAAATCCTCTGGTTATAATGACACACATTTCTACCTTTTCCGTATCAAATAAGGGCCTGCCCTTACAATGTGTTGACATGTATTACAGAGTGAAAATGGAAATTGAATGGATTACATGATTAAAAAAAACTGTGAACTTATCTTTGCAGGTTCGCAGAGCCAATGCACGTGGAGATTATGTGACAGCCCAGTTGTATTCTCAGTCAGCTCGCCAATACGTGATTGTGAGCGTGGTTTTCGGTGTTGTGATCTGGATTATTGTGTGTGTTATCTTGGGTGTCTACATCAGTGTGTTAAGCTCATTATAGTAGACATATTCCCCCGGCAGAGTGGACAGAACGACATATGTTTGTGTTACTAATAGATGAAAGAGCCACCAAAATTGTACAGCCATGGTCATTAATGCAACAATGTTGACAAAGCCCACTTGCTGGGTCTTTTTTCACGTTGCATGTATGTGGTATACTGTGCAGGCAAATAAGAAAAAATAGTCTGGACCACACAGCACTTGACATAAATGAACATTGCATAACTTTTTTAACAAAAGGCAAGAATAAAAGCAATTAAGCTGAACTTATCTACAGAACCCTACTTTGAATATAAAGACCATATATGAAGCTGTTGGAGAGAAGAAGGGCATGGCGCTTTAATGCAGATATCAAAAATTGCTTTTGCTTTTGGAAATATACAAGAGAAGTTTATGTTTACTGGTTTCATTTGAAACGAATGAGTTACTTCGTCAACTAAAAAGGGAAAAAATGGCCAGACTCAAGTAACTCTGTGTGTGCCAACAATAACAAGGCATGGGTAAATCAAAAGGAATGGTGGTTTACAATACCTGCCGGAGAAAGGTTTACTGGGCCCACTAAGAAAGGTCGGTCTCACCAACACATTGGTCAGCCCAACATATTTACTTGGATAGAGATTTTCTTAACAGGAAGTTGCTTCCTAAGCGGACTTTATTTGGTGCCTGGTGAACCAGAGAAAATCTGCTTGGGACGCAACACAGGAGGTCGCTTCACAAACTGAAGGCAGGAAGACAGGTGGGGGCAAAACTGGTGCTGTATTGCTGTCTGTGGAGTTGGGGCCTACTGATCTTGTGCTTCTAAAGGACTAATTAGTCAATTACTCTCAATCCTTTTAATGCTTGTGAAAAACTCCAGAATTAGAAACCCAATGCATGTCTATCAAGTAAATAGCAGAAAGGGAACTGTGTGGCTCTACCAGCCATGACATAACTGATCTGATCTCCTTTTGAAGGCAGCAAATTAGCTAATTCTTGTGTGTCAAAGAGTGCCTTCGAATATTGCTGTAATGTCATTCATCTTTCATTATAAACGCATTAAACATAATTATAGTCACAATTTTACTCCTCTAATGTACAGATACTATATTTACCTACTGTACTTGCTAAGTGTATGTCAAATAGTATATATTCTGGGTATACAAAGATAAATAACTGGTCGCATTTTAGTCTACATGGGTTAAGATGTCAAAATGAATTTATTTATTTTCATGTCACAATATTGACAACAATTTATTTTAATTAATATACACAGAAGGGTGTGCCTGTTTCTAACATTTTACCCTAGTTTGAATTTGTTTATTCAATAAGCCTACACAGTGCATATACCTTGTTACTATGTTGTAAATATGCAAACTATAAAAAATAAAGGATAAAATCTGACTTTTTTGGCATGTTGGATAATTTTTACATATTACATTTTGTCATGTTGTCCCAGTTTTGTTCATTACAGTGGAAATGTATGGGTCATATGGTATCAAACCCTGAACTTGGTATTGTTGCAACACTTCAGTCTCGTGATGATATGGAGGCTCAGTAGTTAATGACCGTAAGAGTGTGGTGTGGTGTGGTGGGTGAGGGTTGCAGTATAGCTTGGAACATAACCGCCATAACCCTGAAATCCAATCATAAAATTTTAATCTGCAATAAACATTTAAATCGTCATCATCACCATTCCCAGTAGAAATAACCTGAATCAGATTGTCAATACATGACACACTTTTAGGCAGTGTTAAATGTTTTACATAGATCAAGTGTCTGCAAATCTCATTCAGTTTTGTTCATCGATAGGTCATATATGCGCATAAATTATATCATGGGAACATTAATCGACAATGTCTTTTTTTGGGCAAAGGCACCTTGGAAAACAACTGATCCAGCAGGGGATATTATGTGCATTCCCTTTGTCCTGGTCTTTTCTATTCAATAGTGAACAGTTCTGTTGTCCTCTTAACTCAATTTCTTTCACACATATAACATGTTAAATGTGTAAGAGCTAGCATATAAGAGCTACCAGTTTGCCAATTCATTAGATCTGATACATGTTTCATTGCACTGAAAAATGTCATTGAATAATAATAATTATCAATTATGTAAAAACCTGTCCGTAGCTTTGGACCTGTACTGGGCTCCTGTACGCAGTTTTGGTATTTAATTTATAGCCTGGGGGCGACTTCAGTGTTTGATAGAATGTTCCTATTCTGGGGCCAATCACTGCCACAACTGGTAGCTTCAAGGCATTGTATTTACATATTTAGGTAATGCTCACACTTGAAAAGTCCTATTATATGTTGTACATTACAGTCATTCGACAAATTAACCTTCCATTAAAACTAATCACACATATGTTTGGGATACTACCCCTTCAAAATATCCAATAAGCACTAACCCACGGATTTGGCTGTCATTTTGAAAATTTTGGGTTCCTCGCACAATGGTTTGTAAATGAGGATAATAATAGAACTATATTGGCGTTTTATAATATATGGAAAAAAGTATACATTTTGCAAATATTTCAGACAATCAATAATGACATGATGTATGCTGTTTTAAGGGGTATATTATTTACTGGGCGTCTTACTCCCATCATGCATTGCGTCATGTCAAAATGGCGCTCACCAACAGGCGCATGATTTGGCAGGGAATCATGTCGCATTTGGATTTGTAACTAACGATGATTACTGCTTCAGACACAACCGAGCGGAAAAATTAAAGTTAAGATAGTAAATCATGCATTAAAAATACTTTGCCATCTGTTTGCCCTAGTAACTCGGAAAACGGGCACCTGGAACCCAGCAAAATGTTGTGATAACGATCACCAAACAACCATGGCTATGCAACTCTGCTGTTTTCCAGCCCAAGTTAACCCTCCAGAATAAGCTGAAATACAATGCTGTGTTTGAGTTGACTTTATTGAAAAATAACGGTACAAATAAAGCTTTCAGCGTCGATCCTTTTTTATAAGGGAAGGGCTCTCCGAAACTTTTTGCGTGTTATAAAATGTATAAGGGTCTGGCCTTTTCAATATGGTTGGTCGGGTTACCGGAACCACGTATATATTTTGTTAGGCCTTAGGTAACGTGGACATTTATTAAAACGTGTTTAAAGTGGATTTTCTTTCCCCTTTTACACATTATCTCCTTTTGTGTCAGTTTAATTTGTTACCTGGGCACAGCGGGAGACACTTGTAGCAACAGCAGCAGTTGTAGTAGTGGTACTAGTAGTAGAAGTAGTAGAAGTAGTAGTAGTAGTAGTATTCATTGGGGTACTGCCCCTTTTTTCCACGGGGGCATCACTGACCGGGGCCCAACCAGTGGTGCGTCCATATATACACACAACAAATCTGTACAGTCACATAAAAATAATCACCGATAAAACCGACTATTAAAGTATCATGCCATATGCATAGCTTTGTACATATTACTGTTCACATGCATATTTGTTCTGCCAATTCATTCACATTTCTGAAACTAGTACCAGGATATCGCTGGATGCATAATTTGACTGCATCTCCCAACGCTAACAAATAGTTCTCTCAACCTTCTTCCCCATTAAACTATATCCATACAATGCACAAGTAACCGATGCTAGTAACGTTCGTTATGAAATAAAAACAGTTTCCTGATTACAGTTTTTTACACAAGATTCCGCAGATTTATATTCATACATCACAGTATATAGAACATTGATACACGCGTATGTACACAATCAACATGATGTAAAAGGACGCATAATGACGCATACTATTTAGCGTCACTTAAATCGAGCAGCTTTCTTTGGACAGCCACAGCAGCGTTTTTCTTCAGCGAGAATCTATACACGGATGATATTACGTATTCATCGCCGCAGTTATCAAGAGTACATCAAATAATCACATTTTTGTCAAGAAACGCGTTTACCCACTTTGTTTGCACTCTTCACTCATGAACAAATCACAGTACACAAACAGCCTTACTCAGTTCCCCCCCCCCCCTTTTATTTTTTGCTCAGATATGCATAAAAAATAAAAAAGAAAGAAAAAAATAATTCCATGACAGCATGCTTCCGTAGTTCACATTTTGTACACCAGACGGCGATGCATAAACAGACGACGACCTATAAATGCACTGGTGGTCATTCATTAGGGTGAATGTGATGCAAGTTGTAGACCTGTATATGTGTAGAAACTTGGAAATGAAACTGAAAGTGCCATTGATTGACAAGCTGCATGACGATCTTCAAACCTGACCGTCGCAAAGTTCAGTTTCCCGTGCAAGTTTGTTTTCCATTGTAATTTAGAGTTTATATTTGACATTTGGGGAAACTTGAATGATTTTCATTGAGTAAATGTACTGTTAGTACAAACAAGTGGTTGGGCCAGCACTGATTGTCTGTGAATGGAGCGATTGCTTTGCGTGCGCTTGACATGTTTTTTTGCCCGTGCGTTATGCACAACTATATGGCTTTTTACCTCCATTGTCTGGCCAAATCGCACAGGTCTGCGAATTAAACGTGACCGCACGCTTAGCACGATGAATTACAGTGTATGTGTGTAAAATGTTAGTCGGCGAACGAAGGGTCAAGCACTGCTTCAATTGGGCTCCAGAATTGATCGTATAATTTGTCTAATTTCTGAGTTGATGAGTTGCATAAGATTTTCATCAAAGTCAACTGATGCATCGGAGATCTTGCTGCCTCCCCTTTTTTTTTGTAAGACTGGTTGTGCTGATTACACAATTGGAGGCATTTGTAGTTTCCTGCTGGTTCACCAAGCATATATAGGACATATATATGTGTGTAGATATTTCAACCAACACTGGACCCTTGAGAGGTAAAAATACTGATGCATTACCTCCCACCAGCAAGCCTATAAGGAGAAAGCCCAAATTTCCCTGTAATGTATGTGAAAGAGAAGTTGTGTCAAGAGGGAAAGCTATTGACTGCAGGAGCTATCACAAACAAACACACTCCCGTTGCAAAGATTACATAAGAGACGAATCTACAATCAGTCAGTGAGATACACCACTCCCATCTTAAACTCCCGCAGGGAGTATATTGGAATCAGCATGTCCGTCCATCGGTAACACTCAACTTGTATCCGCAACTAGTCCCGGGATTTTCATTGGATCCCTTTCAAACTTTGCACACTTAACTGGCATGATGTGGTTTTTAATGATTCATTAAAATTTTACAGATCCTGGATAAATATACACGTTCATATCTATGGAAGAGGCTGAACTTGTATCTGCAACTAGTCCCTCGTTTTTCATTGGATCCCTTTCAAATCTGGCACACTGCATTAGCATGGTCTAAGCTAGTGCATATTACATTCAATTTGGCATAATACTGCTGGTATTTTCAGAATTTTTTAAATGATAGGTAAACATACATATTAATATTTATGGAGGGGGCTGAACTTGTATCCTCAACTATTCTACTAACTGAATACTTTCCAGTTTTTCATTATCATATGCTGTACAGCCACTCCAAACTGGACTACCATATTCCAAAATTGGGCGTATAAAAGAGACATAAATAGTTTCAAAATTTCTTCTATGCAGACCAAATTTCAAATTCTTCATTATGTTGATCAGTTTGCTTGATTTGTTGCAAATGTGGGATATATGATATAAATCTGAACAAATTATTAGTCCAAGGTGCTTGTGATGGTTAGCGTCTTGCAACGCATGGGGATATATCCAAGCTTCACTTGAGCAAAATATCGAAATTTTCTAGCAGTTCAAGAATATATTTCCAGGACGGATCGTTTTAACGCCATAGGTATTGGCTGATTTTGCAAATTCTATTGGCATTTTTATTGGTATGTACTTTGATTTTGAATCCATGGTTGGACTAATGTATCACTTTGGTGGTAAACATCTTGCCCCACTGTCTGTCTCGTCTGGGTGTCAGTCGTTTTTTTTTGCGTGTATTTGTGTGTCTGATATTGTCACTGTTCATTTGTCCTTTCCAGCAAGAGGGATTTACATAGGACTTTGTCCTCTTTCCCAATTGTTTTGAGTTACTATTGTTATGATATGTACTGTAATGTCCAATGAAATATATTTAAACTAACCAGTCTCAGGTTTTCCAGCAGAAGTCTTTGACATTTTGTAGACTACTGACATGATGTGTGTTAGTGCATATTACATTGCCATTGTGCTGCTATCATTTTCAGATTTTCAAAGCATTTAAAAATAATAAATAAATTTACAAATTAGGATTATGTGCAGAGCTTAACTCGGAGTTTTCTTTTGATTCTATTCAAATTTTGTAAGATCAAAGGGCATGATGTGGGCCATTGTATTATGTGAATTAGACTGCTCACCATGATATTTGATATTCATATACATGCTAAGTAAGTTATCAAGTATTTTATTCACAGAAACGATCATTTCTAACCCACAAGTCATTACACTTAAATCATTCTATTTCCATTATTGGTTTATATGTGCTCCCCGTTTTCAAACCATGCCAAAGGCCTTTGGGGTACACTCTTCAGGGAGGCTCATATATAAGTGATCTTGGGCGCGGGAGTATATTTTCGTATCACTCTAGTTTACCTCTATCGGGCTTGCCATGCACAAGAACTTAATACCTAAAATAAATCTAATTAGAATGATTGCGGTAAGTCCTCAAGCACCTGTGATAACTGTATCGGAAACATAGCCAAATGAATCGGCACCAGACATTGAAGTTAGGATACAGGGTTATGTTGTCGAACGAAAGGAACGAATCTGTAATGGTGGTGGCGTCTGTCTTCATGTGAAAACGCACTAGCATATAAAAGAAGGACAGATTAACATGATGAAAGTATAGAGATGGAGCGTGTAGATATTCTACTTTCAAAGTCCAAACCCGTTTTATTGGGAATGTGTTATAGACTATCTACCGAAAAGAACTTTTGCAACAAGCTTGAGGACATTTTACTACAGTCTCCAAATTTTATTCGTCAAAAGCTTTTTTCTTTGAGACCATAATACATATGTGAATGACTTCCATGAAAGAGACAATGGCTTACAGACATTTCTCAAGAACTTCATGAGCATGTTCGATATGCAGCAGGTCATAGAAGAGCCAACAAGAAATACTCCTACCAGTTCTAGTAGGATGGATCTGATCAGAGTATTAGGCTCAGACAGAGCTGTGCGATCAGGGACAATCCCTTTGCCATTAGTGACCATTTAGTAACTTATTGCACATAAAACTATACAACAAAGGTGTTTATGGTACACACAATGTATGCCAATTGGAGAGAGCAAAAACAGAGGCTTCTACTGCTTTCTTCTAGAGGGCATTTTAGTCATTCATGGTTTGAGTTATGTATTCCCATCACTTGAAATTGTAATTTACAGCTTAATGACTTTTAAACAACTCGTTGCAAAAACAGCAAAATTTGTGTGGTAAAATTAGGTACATACTGAAATGTTCACATAAATTTTATTCTTGCAGCTTGAAATGAAGTCGTTTAATTTGAGGCTAATGTGACATGCAATCCAATGGGGAAAACACGCCTCCGGCCCTGAATAATTATGTGTATTAGATTGTGTATTCCGCTGTATACACAGCTTATTGGTAACTGTGATCTCCTGTAGTGCTCAAGGAAGGATTGTAAGAATGCTTTGTGTGATTTTTGATTGAAGAGGACTGGTCCAATGTATTAGAGTGTCATGGTGTAAATACGGTTTGGAATTGTTTTAAAGATATTTTTACAGCAATTTTAGACACCATCGCTTATATAAAACAAATATACGGCTAAAGGAACGGAGCGATATGTGGTTTAGCGGGGAAATACTTTACCTGATAAATAAAAGAGTCAAGGCCTTTGTCAAGCTTCGAAAACATGACAAGAAGAAGTTTTATGACCAATACAAGAAACTACGGAATCACACACAAAGATAAATAGATAAAGCTTTAAAGATTTTTGTGTCGTGACAAATTAGAAGAAATAAAATGTCTTCAAAAAGTTATGTGCAACCATAAAATCACTTGATTTTCAAGGCAAACAAAATTCTAGAGGGATTATTGGACTAAATTACATTTCAAAATGGGCAGATGCGAACAGAGATATTTTATGTTCCAAAGGAAGAATTAATGGAATTATTATCAACATTAAATACAAGGAAATACAGTGGTCATGACAATAGTTTACGCAGCTTTACTTAAATCCAAATTTGCCAACCATATCTCTGTCTTAATATTTTTCAGTAGGTTACATACACCCTCAAGTGTAAAGTAACTAACGACACTCGAGGTGTTTGTCTTGTTTTTATATACCACGGCATTTACCCAAAGATTAATATTTTCAAGGCAAGACATCATTAAATTTTGTGTCTCAAGCAAAGATGCAAAGAGCTTGTATAAGTTTTACGTCCAGGTAATGCCTCGATAATAACTTATGATACCCTATTCTTGAAGCTGTTTAATGATCACATTTCAAGTAAATTGAACCATTGAACATTTTGACAATAGAAACTTTGAGGGAGATCCCTCCGTGGTTGAGAAATTCATTTGGGATTTTATCCACTGAGCAGGATTTCCCATTTTTTCAACTTCCGCACAAACTGCCTCAACTTTTATAAAACCAATGTTTATATTAAATAGACCAGAAGCATCACAATCACATAATTTCAACTTTTCGATTTTGTGCTCGAAATTATCACTAACAACAGACATGGCGCCAGTGGCCCCCAAATTTTGCCAGTATTTTCCCAAAATTTTCCTTATTTCTTTCGGATCGTCCACCACTTTACTACCGTCATCAGGGGCCACAATTTTCAGTTTATAGCCACTGTTGATGTTCAGTCTTTTTAGCGTTCTGCAGTAAGACCTAGTATTCTTGAAATTTGTGCCTTTGTTGCATTTTAGAATAATAACATCTGGCTACACTTAACCCTCTTCATTCTAATTTTATCATGGGCAGCATGTTTACAGTTTAAATATTCATTCCAGCTGGCTTGTAGCACCTACGTATAATCGTTGTCTACACACTCCAGTTTTGCCCAGTACCTATATACCCTTTATGCAGACCTTGTGCTTTGAATGAGGTGCCAAACGTCCATATCAATGACACTGTATAAATTAGAACGCCCTCTCACGGGTTCTGCACCAACTACCTTTTCAACTGTTGTCAGTAAAATTTCCTTGCAGCTTTTCCATATTTCGTCAACAGAGTCAAAACCATTACATTCCCAATTATACAATTTCTTGCATGGGTCTTTTTTGAAATTCAGACCAGTATGTCTTATCTTCCATCTAAAAAAATATGTGTCTCAATTTTGCAATTTTTCTGAGCATTAAAACTTGTATCATATAATATGTATACAGCATTATGAACAGTTCCGGATCCGACGTCATACAAACCCAAGTCGTCAATATAAACTAATCTTATCATCCACCGTTGTATCAACAGATTCATGCACAGTGCATAATCTGTGGTCGATTTAAGAACAGCCCTTATGGTAAACCTGAACATAAAGGGAGTCATTCAATACCTTCACGGCAGTAGTTTCGACAACATTACCAAAAACATCGCCATTGAAACTCGGTCTAGTCATCTTTCGGTAATTTAAAAGCTTACATTAAAATCACCAAAAAGTATAAAATTTTGACCTTAAGGACAGGTAAGACACCAAAAGTTTGGCATGGCCAATTTTCAGATTTTAACGGTTCTTACAAGGTGAATGTCCCTTCCATAAGCTGTCAAAATTTCAAGCTTTTAACTTAAGTAGAAATATGAGAAAAATGCCAAAAACACACAGGCATGTGGACATCCGAACGTCCATGTATCATTCTTTTGGTTTTCAGCCGCCAAGGGCAGCAGTGCCACCTGCCAATCATACTTAACAGTCTGTCACGTGGCTACAGGTATAGCAACTGCCATGGCAAAAGGAGAGTGGTATCGTGGCGGCACCGCGAAATCAGGCGGCATGCCAAAAGTATGTTTGTGGGCAGGGAAAGGATGCAAACATGCTAACATATCATAGCTTTGTTATTAGTGGTTTACTTTATAGTTATCGTGCTTGTTTTGCGTTCTAATGAAGGGACACTTTAAATGCTCAGGAGGGGCGGGAATCGTCAGACGATGTCCCTTCAAAGGCCGTGCCGCGGTGGATTACATAAGTAGCCCTGCACACCGAAGACAGGCGTGGAAAAAATGGCATTTTAATCAACAATACCCACGTACATAATAATATTTTATCGAAACCCAGGGATGAGGAAATAAAAGTACAAATAAACACATCGAAATTAGCATAAACGTGAACAGAAAAGAAAACACACAACAAAACTCAGGTTGGAAAGAGAAATGAAACTCATTGAGAAAATAACGACAAAATAATGACAAGCCAACTAAGCTAAAGTGTGCAGATAAGTCTAACAAGCTAACTCCATAAAGTGTACAGATAGGAGTAAATACAATAAAACACTATCCCTAAAAACGGGATAAAGAGATAGGGGGCGGAAGACCAAACCCACCACCCGTTCATTGCCCACGAGCGGCCGAAGACCGCCCCACCGAAGCAAGGCAACACAACTTTCGCTGCCAGGCTTTAGGCCATGGGACCCGAATGGCCCCCTCCATGACGTCACGTATTGAAACCAGATTGTCGCTGTCGCCGTTTGACAGATCGTTGGATAATGTTTTCGGTACTTCAAAGGCTCTTTCATCCATATGATTGGCCAATATTTGATTGACAACCTCACCACATGTTAAGGGACGATGTTTACTACGTCATGTACAGATATCAGGTCAACTTGAGCAAACGGTATTGTTTCAGAGGCAAATGATCAATATCAAAGGCTTTTAATTTAGAGCTTGTTTTCTCAGAAAGAATAAAAGGACGAGAACCCCACGTACGAATGGTTATTCCAAGAAAACGGCTAGGCGAACTTTAATCCGTTTAACGGCTTTTGATGCTGTAATGTCTGAACTGCAAAAACGATTAAGCGATTTTCAAAATTTTGCTTCGTTCTTTTTCTATGAAATATAGAAAATGAACATCCCGAAAATCAAAGGGAAAATTGAAACGTTAAACTTTGAGGTTGGATAACAGAAGAACAAAACCAAATATAAAAAAATCGCAGGACCTTTTTTTTTTTTTTTTTTTTTGCCAATATGTCAGGATTAAGATGCAAGTGTAATTAACATCAAAGACACCCAAATACGGGACATATAAGTTCTTTGGAGTATGACGATTTCACACATATCTGATTTGTTATCCTAACGCAAATACATTTTGAGCTAGTATTGATCAAAGTGGGATTTATTTTTGGTGTCTTACCTGTCCTAAAGGTTTTAAATTGGATGCAGTGTCCAGTAATTCATTGCATAGAATTGTAGTTTTATCTTTATCTATGTAGTCTTTAAATTGCAATGTTAAATGTAAACAAACTACACAGCAACGTTGTTCCCCCAAGTTTTTATGTGCTTTCATAAATCAATCCTTTTGTTTGCAACTGGAACGACGGTAATATCGCCACGGTGCGACACCTATCGGCAGTCAGCGCATTCATAGTATCATTCATAATGTTCAGACCCTTGCGCTGCTCCAATAGCAACAGTAAACACCGAGAATGTCCATTGAATATGCAGCCGAGTCCATCGCGGGCTTAACGAATGTAAACATTGCAGACAAAGGTCAATTTTAAACAAGACACCAGTTTTTCCAGACATCCAGCTTTATACCTGCATTTACCTGCAGCCGTCTGCAGTGATAGCAGGTAGTTGCCGTCAGGAGCTGCGGGATCATGTTGAAGTGAAGGACCATTGTGTCGTGGATTGAAAACTGTGCCGGCGTCGGCGTTGTGACCCTCTAAGGTTTCAACTGCATACATATAGTGGTCGCAGATTGATAGTGTCATTCAACCGTGTCATCAAATGAGTGTACCTTAATCGGAATTCAGGCCGTTGCCAGAGACAACCGCAGTTTTCTATATTCTGCATTATCTGCTCGCAACTCGTAAACGGGGTGGAAAGTTGGGACCGGACGTGAGTTTTTTGTCAGTATAACCATGGGGGAGAGGAATAAATACTCCTCCAAGGTATGAGCAACAGCTTTCTATTGCATATATTTGCATTGAAAGTTTTGATTACAGTGGAACATTGCGGTCATTTCGTCGTTTAATTAACAGGGAGCAATTCTTTCTTAAACTATGGATGCCAACTCTTGTAGCGCGTGCAATCGTCAAAACTCGGACGCTGGATCCCTACAATGCGGGCACTCATTCTGTCATGAGTGCTTCGCCAAATTTGTCAACGGTAGCTTGGACGAACTGTTTGGTCGGTTACGCTGCTGCGTGTGTGGACAGCAGACAAAATTGACGGTCGAAACTAAAGAAGAACCGTTGCTCTTCAGCTTTGGTCGAGAGCAAGATCCGCGCTTGGAAAATCCAAGGGGCGTTGCTGTCAGACAAAATGGAGATTTTGTGTGTGTAGACTCAGCAAGGAAGAGAATTTTTGTATATGATCGCCAAGGAAACGGAAAGCACGACTTTGCCTTCTTGCATTGTAATACATGTACTGGAGGTGTCGGAATTACACACGATGACGTAATCATGATACCTTTGCGAGACGCCCAGAACAGTTGCGTCAGTTTCTTTTCGGTTGATGGATATTTCCTGAATTCTGCCTACATTCATGGAGCTGGCTCTATCCAAGCTATTGCAACAACCGCCAGAAATAGTTTCGTTGCAACTGACCGCGACAACAACTGTATCCATTTTATTGATGAACATCGGCGATACCAGAGAACAGTGAAAGTTCTAAAGCAAGGAGAAGAGAAGAAAGACCCAATTCCTTATGGTGTAGCCATAAATCATAATGGTGACATACTGATCACAGACTGCGCCAACGACTGTGTTCGAGTCCTGGACTCTCAAGGACTTTTCAAATTTAAATTTGGGTGTCGGGGACAACGCCCAGATGAATTCGTTAGCCCAGCAGGTCTCACCGTTGATGATGAAGATCGCATCTTCGTTGCTGATAAAGGAAATCACAGGGTA
Source organism: Hermodice carunculata (assembly GCA_964020975.1). NCBI lineage: Eukaryota > Metazoa > Annelida > Polychaeta > Eunicida > Amphinomidae > Hermodice > Hermodice carunculata. Next base: position 11,704,183 of record OZ026625.1, on the reverse strand, counting down.
CAAATGTTCACACCTGAAGGGAATTTCCTGGGTTTTGTTGTTCGCTATAGTCAGGGAGAAGATGTATATCTGACAGTGGAAGACGTTTGCAACCCCTGGCGTTGCGGACTTGCAGTTCTTCTGCAGGGCTCCCGAGACGCAGAAGTTGGAGAAGTGCGCGTATATGCCTACAAGGATCTCTCGTTTGACTATGAAACTTACCGAATGGTTTTATATTGTTGAGTTGGCCTGTATTAAGAAATCATTACAACGGTATCATTCGCTTGTGTTCTCTCTCTCTCTCTCTCTCTCTCTCTCTCTCTCTCTCTCTCTCTCTCTCTCTCTCTCTCTCTCTCTCTCTCTTCTCTCTCTCTCTCTCTCTCTCTCTCTCTCTCTCTCTCTCTCTCTCTCTCTCTCTCTCTCCAGAATATTGCATATAATATTCATTGCAGAGTTGAGAATATGTAATATCTTCTGTCGAAGTAATAAACCGCTACTCTGCGGAAAGCAACGGACAAATGTGCATATCAATGGTTAGGACTTACGCTTTGGCCGTGCCAAACTGCAAGACCAAATTACAATGTCCCGAGATCGAGAACATACAAACACCATTCCAATATTGCTCCCATGCAGTTTAATCTTGTTGAACATATAGGGACCTGTTAAAGTATACTGCTGAGGAAAGGATTGAGAAAAAATCGCCGAGAAACAAACTGCCAGTAGTCTCGCCACACTTTGTAAGACTGTCTCGACATTTTCGAAAATGTTCAGCCCACCGCTCCCGAAAACATATAAAAAAACTTGTTGCATTTTATGCTAAAATGATGTATGCAATCATCTTTTGGGGAAAAATTGTCAGTCCGGACGGGCAAAAACCAGTAACGGATCATTCGTAGAATATAATGAATAACGCCGAGGCCGTCAAGCCGAGGCTTTTTTTTTTTCTGCGAATGATGCGTTTCCATCACTTACAGAATGTGTTATCATGCATGGTGAAATGACGAAGAATCAGCCACCTGTGCAGATTCATAATATTTTGATATCTTTATGTTAATCTCAATGGCCATTCAGAGTTAATTGTACAATGCAAGAAGGTTACAATATGCCACTGGTCCTTCATTTTGATACGGGAACATGGGGATATGGGATCTCCCTGACAATATTATAGAAAATTTGGATGTAGAATGGTCGATTGAGAGTAATTTTGAACATAATTATTTTTCGGTGCCCCCCCCCCCCCCCCCCCCGAAAAAGTGAAGGTCGTCCCCTTTCTGGATTTGCAGGCTACTCTACTTTCTTCAGACACCCCTACTACCACTGAGACTGGCCAAAATTATGCGGTTATGTTGCTACCTGAACCAAAGATATATGTCAACGTGCCAACTTGTAACGTGTGTAATTTTACTCAATAGGTCAATCATGACGAAATCTGCGACGTATTTAGTGCGCAAGACATTAAAGGATCGAATGAGAGAGGGAGAAAGAGAGACAAGGAAAACAAAAATACGAAGAAGATGGGAACTGAATAAAAAAGACTAATAATAAACACACATCTGGGTATGTTAACATGTACCCAATTCACGGAATTGCTTATAATGCTGTTTTTGAAAATAGGCTGCATGCCACCATCTCACTTGCATATTGCCAGTCATGTTCGCATTTAACCTGATTTCACGATATCGCTAAGTAGTAAGGAATATCACTAATATATATATATATATATATATATATATATATATATATATATATATATAATGTTTATATATAAGTATATGTATGTATATATATATATATATATATATATATATATATATATATATATATATATATATATATATATATATATTCCTCAAATGTGAAGGGTTAGCTCCAAATGAATGGTTGGAGAACACAAAATATTTGGAGACCTGTAGGAGATTGTCCGATTGTTCAGTATTCTCTCAGAGAGGACGGAGAATTATGGTAGCACGGCGATGCGGTGAGACTAATATTCCCCGGCCACATCAAAGAGAATACCGCACACAAGGATAATATCTGCGCAATACTTCTCTTAACAACCACATGGTCGGCGAAGGCACATTGGCTCCATTTTGTTTCCACTCAATATATTGACAAGGAGCTTATCAAGCTCTTTTTCGTGTCAGATTATGATAATAAAAACCGACTGTACAGCCTCCGATACGCAAGTTATGCCGTAATACATAACCAAGGCCGTTGCATTATATTTCTTGGCACTTTGTTATTCGAATGGAGAAACTTAATGTGTCGTACCTTCCACGCATTACTGAGGCCAACTGTAACAGTAGCTGGCACTACACTTTCCCCAAGTAGACATTCAGGGGTTGCCCCTGAGTAGTCTGCGACTGAAACGCATGAGGCCAGTCGTGATTACTTGAATCAAAACTGGTCGACAGAACCAAAAAGCAGCAACATTGTCTCTTATGGTAATTTTAAAGGGATCTCTGAAACAGCACGTTTCCCTACTAAACAGCTTGTCTAAAGTATAGACCTAGAGGTCTTAATATTTTGTTAAATAGATTGACAGTGAACTTTAGTGAGTTGTACGCTCATCACTTCTCTCATAATTTAACAGACAATCTTTCTTGTTCGTGTGGATATCGTTCTGAAACAACCAGCCACTCTTTGTTATAGCGTACACTGTATATCGAACAGAGACGAACTTTTTGGCAAAGATTAATGAAGTACTTGACACTTTTTTAAGTTGACATAAAATTTAGACACTCTTTCCACCTAATTAGTGACGAAAACGTAGTACATGATTGTAGTTGTATTTTGATACAACCTGATTTTCTTAGAACAATCTTTTTTTAATTTTTTTAATCTCTTGAAACTGATAACACAATCAAGGCTTGATTTGTACCACATCTCATTGTTATTATTATCATCTTCAGCATTTCTGCTATTTCGATGGGGACCTGTCTTTTATGTTTATATATCCTGATGCATTCATATTATTGTTGAAAATGGCTGTCTGTGCTATATTTACACGACGGCATTTGTATTAGCCGATCGGCTAATTTTTTAATCCTCAGAAAAAGAAGTTTACTATCATTACCAGACACCGTCCTCAGGGCAGGCTGCACAGAAAAGGTACAAGAGACCATAATCGTGATTTGTATATATATATATATAAAATATCGTCCAGGCTAGTACACAACTATGACATCACGAAGATTGAGCATCGGTCACCCAAACAAGAAGGTGAAAGTTGAAAAAAAAATGCCTATAGTTTATAAATCCCAGTAAAGCAGTTTTACGTGCAGGAACCATTTGGGAGGTATTAAAGTACCACAAGAAAACGAGAAGTGACAGGTCAAAGATGTTTCTGTGCCAACCGTTTTTTAAAAGCTTAATATATTCCATGCGATTACGGGCTTTACTAACAGACAATAACAGTGTACATACACCCCTGCATCAGTGCAATAATACTATATCACATAGGTGTGTGTGTGGGGGGGGAGGGGTGTTGGGTGGGGGGGGGGCTGGAATTATCTTGTAAGGCTTGATTCATAAATGTGATATCGCGGTATGCTTTAGGTATTCTCTTTCTTGAAATAATCATGGATTTTGTCCTAAAGGGATTAAAAATAACTGGCCTCTGCTGCGATCACCTCTCAACCTCCTGTAGATCAGAATTAAGAGAAGAGGACGCAACAGCATGGTCGTCAACAGTTATAAACAAAGTTGTATCATCTGCAAGCAATCTTATAGGAGATCTGACTTCATTTCCTATGTCTTAAATATAAATTAAGAAAAAAATTTGGTCCTAATACAGAGCCTTGGGGACACCTGCTTCGACTAGGTCCCAAGATGATGTTCCACTCTGGATCACCACCCTTGGGTGTCGAATTTGTCAGTAATCTTTGGACATGATTAACAGAGATCCAATCATGCCGACTTTTTCCAATTTATATTGTAACCCATGATGATACACTCCAACAAAAGCTTTAGAGATGTCGCAAACGAAATATTCTTTCTTCGTTTAGAAATCTAGTGCTTCAAAGATTCTGAAGTGATGATATGAAAATAACAATTGTTGAATGGTGTGCTCACTTGGTTTTAAAACAGACTGACAATCAGATACCACATGGTCGTCGCAAAAAAACAGTTAAAGACCTGTTTGAAAATACTTGTTCCGATACTTTTGTCACACAAGTTAGAAGAGATATAGCCTGTGGTTATTACAATCATTAGGAGAGCCTTAATGGGATCATTGGCCGTTTTTCATTAACCAGGACAGGATCCTTTCGATAGCGAGTTATTAAAAAATTCTGGCCAGAGATTCAGAAAAATCAGGGTCAGCTTCCTTGAGTAAGCGTGCACTAACTTCATTTGGAACACTGGCCTTGGTAGTATCCAAACTTTGCAAAATATAAAGTACTTCATTACTATTAATCGACACAGAAATATGTACATTATCTTGAGTTTGGATATCCAGGTTATGAATCGGCATGGAAAAGTTCGTTTCCTGCATAAAGCAACTGCGTAAGAACACATCATTAAGAATCCGAGCCTTTGCTCAATATCGGTGTGAGTACAGTTACCATGAAGAATTGCCGGCGTATATGGGGACTGGTGTTCATTCACAAAGGATTTGACCCAGTGTCACCAACAGAGGCGTCCAGACGATTACAGTAGTTGTGTTCAGCGAATCTCAGGTCGTCAACGTACTTGTTACAATATAATACAAATCTTCTTTATTGTCGCAGAAATATACAGATAACATTATCTCGTCATGAGCTACTCAGTCCGACTGAACCGACTTATTACGTAGTTGCCTGAAATAATGTCACACAGTGGGTTACGCCGGGATTGAAGAGTATCTCAAGTGCCCATTGAAGAAAGGTCCGTTGTGTTTGTATCATGGGGTACATAAAAAGTTAACAAAAAAGTTAGTACTACGTGAACAGGGATAACATCCATTGGCGTTTATTTAATATCTGACCTTGATTACGAAAAGTCCATATGAATTATGACTCCTTGCTTTATTATTACTTTCTCTGCAACGTCAAAAAAGACATGGACATTTTTTTTACAGTTTAACGTGTGTTCGGGACGAATTATATGCACTTCGGTACCAAGAACACGGGGAAATATTCAAAATTGATTTTGAATTGGGGGGGGGATATTTACTGCATATAGAGAACCTTACATTATATATTAAGTAAAATATCACACGGTTTAGAAGAATTGCACACAATCTGAGAAATGAAACGCGAAAAACGTTTGACAGACAGATCATGTGAAAGTTGCAATATACAAAACATGATAATCATGGAGTTCTTTATTGTCCGTATGTTAACTCTGAAAGATTTTTAAAAACAAATTTCAGATATTTCCTAAGAATTTCCTGATTAAGCCATTGCAATAAATATATTTTGATTAAGCCATTGCAATAAATATATATTTTTCATGAACTAAAATAACTATGACAATATATAACTAGTACAGACTATCTTTTTGGATATCATCAAATACACGGAATCATTTCAATGAAATACTAACGGTCGGTGGTCGAATTTTCCAATTCGTGAAGTAGTTGATCAGTTGATCTATATGTTCGTGTTCTCACCTCCTATTTGCAATGAACCAACAGAGCAAATATCCCCCCCCCTCCAAAAAAGAAGATCTGAGTTCTATCACAACTATATTGTAATGTATTTATTCAAGTATTTACTCATTCGTTAAGTTATATTTGGTGAAGCATAATCATGCTGTTTAACGTTCACCAAATTCCCTTATTTATTCCCATTGCAACCTTCCTGATGTCCTGTCATGTATTATCTATCACATACTGTCCTGTCATGTATTTTCTATCACATACTGCCCTGTCCTTACCTAGCATATGGCACAACTGAGGATAAAAACAATGCAAATTTACCCTAAATAACCAGCTTGCCACACATGCAAGCCATTGACTGTAGGGCGTAAGTCAAGGTACGGTGAGGCCCTAAGACGTTTTGCCGCACCTGATCAGGAATAAGGAATAAGCAAAGGGTGAATAGTATCGCTAACAGTCTCTGGATTTGCAATGACTCTTATGACCTTTATGGATAAAAATTGAAGGAACATCACAGTTTTAATTGTAAAAGCTTGAGGTTTACGTTGACTAAATGAAACATTGAGAGACTTCTGGTATATGGAGTACCCCTTTCGTTTCAGAACTGTGCAAACGACATACATTAGGCAATAGAACATTAAAGGTTCATTTTTAAGGTATGACAACTTAGCTTCGGTTTTCTTCCCAGTTACGCTATATACGGTGTAATGGCCAAAACAATCTAGTACATAATACACAACAGGATGTAAAAGCCGTTCCAGTACGAACAAATATACGTATTGCTGGTGCATAAACAAATTACAGCACATAAGCTTGGGATTTTGGTTGCACGAAGACACTGATTAATCTGAAATTTGAACATAAAGATCATCATACACAATGAAGCAATATCATTCGCATAATGCAAGGATGATATATATATATATATATATATATATATATATATATATATATATATATATATATATATATATATATATATATATATAATATCAAATTATTACCAATTATAAAAAGAAACCGTCGGTACTTTCCGACCTGTATGCACTATCGTGGCAATCTTCCCAACGAAGCTCCAACTTTGACTAAGTGGCGGCTATGGGCTCCTGTGCCTGGTGCTGCAACTTAATTCATAACCTGAAGATGACTTCCATGTCTATTAAAAAATATTCATATGGTGGGGCCCACCGCCATCAACAACTGATAATTTCAAGGTATTGTATTTACATTTTCAGGTAATGCTCACACTGGAAAAGTCCAATTATATATTTTACATAACATTCATTGCACAAATTAATCTTTCGTTAACTCAAAACACATACATGTTTTCAATACTACCTCTTCAAAATATTCAATCGAGACTAACCCACAGACTTGGCTGCCATTTTGAAAAAATTGGATTCTGCGCCCAATGGTTTGTAAATGAGGACAGTATTCGGACGATCTTGGGGGGGGGGTTAATTTATGCTACCAAAACTAAATGTTTGGCAAATATTCCAGAGCATCAGTAATGATATAGTGTATGCTATGGTCGCGATTCACTTTGATATTCAAATCAAATGTATTTTTGTGCAACAATGCATTGTGCCACAATCAAAAAGATGCATGATTTGCCGGTGCATAGTATCGTGTCGCATTTGGATTTGTCACTGACAATGATAACTGATTCAGACACAACCGATCTGGTAGGTAAAAGTTAAGATAGCAAGTCATGTTTTGAAAATACGTTAACAACCATTTGCCCGGCAACTCGGAGAACGGACACCTGGAACCTAGCGCAATATTACTATAAAGATCACTGAACAACCCAGGCTTTGCTGTTTCACTTAACAAGCGTGGCTATGACTTATTGAACTTTGTGTTCTTATGCCATTTTCTCGACCTAAGTTAACACTCCACACAAGTTGAAATAAAAGGTTGTGTTTGAGTTGACTTTATATTTGCAGCAAAATAGCAACACACGACTGCCACTTTCTCGACAAAATCTTTCAGCCAGGGTAGACAATTTTTGTCAGGGAAGGGCAGCTTAAAACCATTTTTATATATGTATATTATATATATATATATATATATATATATATATATATATATATATATATATATATATATATATATATATATATATATATGTTTCATAAATTTTACTCAGGGTAGGGACTCGGGCCTTTTAAGTGGGGTCCGAGTGGGTCGTGTTAACGGAACCACACAATAATATATTTTTGTTAGACCTTAGGTAACTTGGACAATTGTTGAAACATATTTAAAATGGGTGTTCTTTCCCTTTTTACACATTGCCCCTTTTACGTCAGTTTATTTGTTACCCAGGCACAGCCGGAGGCACTTGTCATACTTGAAATCGTACTTTATCGTCTTCCAATCTCATTTTATATTTTAGATTCTGCAAACAGCATGAACTGCAAGTTGTCGATTCAGCATTGTTTAGTTCTAATTGAAAGAACTATCATAAACTTTTGTCTGTTTGAAAAGCACGAAGGCGTACTGAAGCACAAGCCAAATCATTGTTTATCCTTCCTGACAAGCTGAAGGGATATGCTGACACGCACGTGCGTACTTAGCATAGCAAACGTATTTTGTCAGCTGACGAACTCCTTTCTTATTTTCACTCTGCATACTATTGTGAATTTATATTTGTATGATAAAAATGGTCTATTGTGCATTTATTGATTACCACAAAGCTTTAGACCTTGTTCATAGAACATCTTTATGATGTAAGTTACTTGTAAGTGATATTAATGGTAGAATTTTAAATGTAATTTATAACATGTATGAAAATGCAAAGTCATGTACACTGGTAAGGAATGAGAAGTCGGAGTTGTTCAGATGTAACACAGGAGTACGTCAGGGCTAAAATCTGTCCACGCTCCTGTTTAATTTAAAACTAGTACAGAAAAACATGATCCATATTCATTAATTCCAAACCCAACAATGACAGCAAAGAGATTCCAAACTTGCCAAAGCATCAACGTTTCTCTTCCAGTACCAATGTGAAGAAACAAATTTCACTCCTGACTTGAGACAGGCAGTCACCCATAAAAGGCAACTGGTGGTTTTAAACCGGTCCTCTCAACCTTAGAAATATTCATCATTAACTGCAAACACTAGTTCTTTTCCAAAATGTATAGGCCTAACCACCCAAATCACAAATTTTATTACTTCTGCCAAAAATAAAAGGAGACCTGTTAGGCCTATCACCTTTTAGTTCTCCTGACTTGTCAGTCAGCTAAGTTTACAGAAAAAGAGTAAAGTAGGCCTATATCGTTTTTGTGATATTTATGAATCTGGAACATTATAAACACACTCTACCTCCACTATAACTATGAGTCGGAGAACAAAGCCCACAGCACAACATAGCCAATGAAGTAATTTTCAAAGAGTACAGAAAAACATGATCCATATTCATTCATTCCAAACCCAACAATGACAGCAAAGAGATTCCAAACTTGCCAAAGCATCAACATTTCTCTTCCAATACCAATGTGAAGAAACAAATTTCACTCCTGACTTGAGACAGGCAGTCACCCATAAAAGGCAACTGGTGGTTTTAAACCGGTCCTCTCAACCGTAGAAAAACTACTTTGAATAATTTATGAGCAAAGCTTACAAGGGCTTGTCTTTTCTGTCAGAGAATGTACAGACTCATCTCAGTGATGACACAGTAGATGTCTTTTTTCTTTTCTTTTTTACCTTGCTGTACGCAGATGATACTGTAGTGTTAGCTGAGAGCGCAGATGAATTACAAACAGCCTTAAATGCTGTTAACACCTACTATACCTATTGGTTTCTTGCTGTCAATACTTCTAAGACTAAAGTGATTATATCCTCTAGAGGGAAAGTAAAAAAATTTTCCCCAATTTTTATTTGGTCACAAATAAACAGAGATTACAAATGACTCTACATACTTAGGTACACTGTTTAATTTTAATAAACAAGTTTCGCAAAGCTGTATAAGGTTTTAGTACTTCCTTTTTCATTGTATGGTTCAGAGGTATGGGGCTTTGAAAACCTGCATCAATTGGAGAGTTTTCAGACAAAAGTTTCTTAAAAGAATGTTGAATGTACACAAGAGAACGGCTAACTGTATGGTGTATGGGGGGAACTGGAAATTTTAAACTTAAAAAAAAACTGGTGGAATGTAAAATGTGAACCTTCTCGGAGAGAATCGTCAGTGGAAAGGGAAGTAAAATATCTTGTTTACTGTACTAACTGCAGAGAGTTTTGTATATAAATGGAACATATGAAGCACCGTGGCTGAAGAAGGAGATATCTTAATACTGAACATGCTAGCAGATTTTGTACTCAAATACCAGGCAAGGCTTGCCTGGTATATGAGTCACATTATATTTTTGAATGTACATCGCTTCACAGAAGAAGAATGATAATTATTAACAGAAATTTGAAAACTGCACCTAACACTCTGAACTTTTGTAAAATATTAAATGGTAATTATGCAGATTTGTGCCATCTAACAAAATTTTATAATATTATAATGAAGAGGTTTTTGTAATTGTGCCAAAGCCATTTTCTATGTGGTGTACTACTAAACTGTATGTAATTTTCCCTTACTCCGAAAGGGGTCCCTGGAAAATAAAGTCATTGTCATTGTCATTGGATTTGAGAAGTTGCCTTTCGAGCTGCACCCCCACTCACTTACCAACCCACCCTCCAAACTCACGGGCTTGTAAAATTGGTAGTTTCTAGGACGGGGTCTTAAAGCTTCTGGCATCAATCCAGTTGAAAAGGACGGGGTTATACTTTTCCCAAGCGACTAAACACATCATGTTTCGCGATATTTCTTGAGGCGTTTCTTGAATGTGATAACCATGAACAATATTTTTCACGAAACATGAAATTTTCGGCCACCAGATGGAGCTGTATCAATTATATTTCAAAGAAATCATGTGGAACTAGACACGCCAAATCATACTGCCACGTTGTGATTGAATTAAATATTTCCGCTTTATTAGTCTTAACTCTACCAAGCTTGGCGATTCGGTGCTTTGTATGAACATAGGCTGATGATTTGAAGGGTTCAAGATGGGCAGCCCAACTCATCCTCTGCAAACACCATGCAATCCTTTGATACAATCGGATTATACCTTCCTCGCTTTCGGCAATACGCGGATGCAGGATCTCCTGTTTGACCTTGAAATACGACATGATGATTTGGACATTCTTCTGCTGGGTGTTGGAGACATTCGCCATGTCCTCAGAACAGTTCAGGAGCTCCATCGTAGACCAAGGCAACCGAGCCATCTATCATTCTGGTTGGTTGATCGCGACATTGGTATAATTGCAAGAGACATCTTGCTATTTGAGATTGTTGCGACCATCGACGGTACGAAAAAAGAAGATGTGGAATTTTTGTGGGCGATATGGTACAACAAGGCCATAGCAGATACCCACAAAGATAAACTTAATGCTGTATTAACACACTTGTGTGCAGATCCTTTTAATCCAAGCTGTCAAATTACATTGGATGGTGCGTCACTGGACAAAGCTAAGGATATTTGGCAAGATTGGAAATGTACAGTGAATTGCGATGTACAGAATCTTCAGGAAATGAGAAAGATATTATCGCATCAGTATATCTTAAAGTTGTTTCAGACAGTACAACCGACATTGTACAACAGGTTTTTCAGGTTTATAGCCACCTTCTGGTGTCAGAATATCAGTGGAAATCAAACAGGGGAGTTCGATGAAAAAAATCACCATGCTTTTGCTGATGAAATCATGTGGTGGGTTGAAAATGCATGGACGACTTTTCCAACTAGGCATCCAGAGTGTGAAAATTTAACTCTGTCTCGCATCAATAAGAGAGTGCAAAGACAAGAACATTTCGACACCATCCTAGAATGCCCCTATTACAGTTATATGCCTGACATCAGGTATGTAGGCTTCGTAAATGTACCGTTTTATCAACATAAACTAAAAATAGATAGATTAAAAGCAGATTTCCATATACTTGTCTGGTATTACCTAATAAATTTATTAGCAGGGCCATCAACATCGTAACTCCATAAGCATTTTTGACGAATCTGCAGATACTATTTTACCTGGCCAGTTGCCACTAAAATCGGCAAAAGGGGTCACGGTGTAAAATTTACGCTTGAATATTTTTGCTTACTTTTTCGTGAAGTGAATATATTATTGATAAGTCATAATTATTGTTAACAATGACAATACATACATGCAACATGACACAGATCAACAAAATCACATGGCACACGTTATACTATTCAGTTTTTTGACTATTGTGACATTACTGTGTGTGTGTGTGTGTGTGTGTGTGTGTGTACATCTAGATGAGCTTTCTAAGCTATCTGGAATGGAAATCCATATCGAGAAAATATTCTACTCGGTTTCATTGTAACCAGCAGGGAGTTTCAATATTCACAATGGTGTAGGTGTATCCTGGATATGCAAATCCACAGTAAAGACACGGTCAATCTGATTTACTTGACAGAAAATCTGCGGGTGCTTTTAAAATTAACAATATTTAACATTGCTAATACTAGTGTTCAACAGAGAAAAAATGTGCGTTAAACTCAATCCTCCGAATTGAGATTTGACTGGTTTCCTCATCAACAGTTTTGAAACTGTCTAACATTTGAATACTCTTAATGAGCCTAGTTAGCATACATGTACATTGAAATTTCGCAACTTTCTTTTTCATAATATTGGTGTGTCTGTGTCACAAATCAATAAATGGAAGCTGGATTGACACCTCTGTCTAGATTACCTTAAAGTTTGAAGATTTACATCCTTTAAGGTTTAGAACTATATGCCTGATGAGCATAAATTCAACTTCATAAGGTTCACTTTCGTTTCATTGGATGCACCGACAGCACTAAGCTAAAACTTAAAATTGGATTGAAACCTTCATCTATTGTACATAATTTTCAAATTTCAGAGATTAGAATTATACCTTAAAGGTTTACTCATGTATAAAGTATATCCTTTCTTCTTACTCCTTCATACGCAAAAAATATTTACTGATGTTATTCATGGTCACAATACCAAACGTATTCAAAATTGTATCTGTATTCTTCCATAACTATTTTAAGCAAAATTTCAACATCCTCTTAACCACAAGTATGAAACATGGTACACGACGAAATCCAAAATGTAACCTTCCTAATTCCTTCAAAAACGTTGCTAAAAATACACATTTCAGATGATGAAAAATTTATAACATAAAATGTAATTCATTTAAATTCTTTGTTTCCCATTATTCTTTGCATCTTGACACTTTCATCTTGGTTGCATCTATTTCTGCCCTGCTTGGTTGTATTATCCATTGCTATACTGATACAACAAAGCAACTTTGCGCCCAGCCTTGGATCCATTTTATGACAAACTTGTCAAACTGGTCCGCTCCGTGGTGAGGCAAAGGGTGCTGCGCCTCACTTTCAAGCTTTCGTAATCTTTATGTCCACTGCCTTTGCATAAAATATTGACCTATATAAATTTTATAAATACCAACAAGAAGCCCGAAAAGTCTCTGTCAAAAAAAAAATAGAAATGAAAAATAACCAATGTGAACGCCGCAAAATTCTGTATGCTTTTCTAGCCTCTGCGTCGGAGAGCTGGAGAGCCTGAGCTGCAATCAGATCCATAAGTAGACGCTTTCTGCTTCTGCCTGTAGAGTTTTGTAAATATTAAGTTGTTCCTTAAATTTTGTTTGCTGACAATGACTTGTACATGTATTTCATTTAACCAGGGTAAGTCATTGGCAATCAACCATGCTTACCAAGGGAAGCTGCTCAGTTCACAAGAAGATTATTTTAAAATAATAAATTTCTATCCATACATATGGATGATTGCACTTGTGCACAGCACATTTCATAACTTTTACAAAAATACTGCATGTTAATGGTATCTAGCAACAGATTTAAAGAAATTTCAGGAAGTAAATCAAGATAAAAACAAGAACAAAAAAGTTAGATTCCATAAAACAAAAAAGCCCGAAAAACACTCATAACTGGATGTCTATCAAATTTAATATGAGAGCTCTTGTAAATACAAATATGTACTCAATAAATATGCGTCATTTTGACAATTTCAAAACGCAATTTTTTTTTTAATATGTGCACATGTACCAGAGACCATGCCAATAAACCACAACTTATGCAGCCTTCTGCAGGAAAAGCAAAGCCATTTTGCTTTTGAAAGCTAATCTAACTCAACTACCGACTTAATGTGCCAACAGCTGCCAATATTGAAATTCCATACTTTTAGTACCAAAGAACCTTAATTTACTGCATGCTGTTGCCCTAATTTGTGACCTTTTGGCCTTAAGCTGTGTACTTCACTGCATCAATAATGTTGAAAGAGTGAAACTTGTCCATTGTCTGTCGTAGTCCAAATCATATCAGGAAATTACTTCCATATTGACTGACATAAGATGCCCACCTGGTGTACCTGATACTCATCTCCAGGTAATGGGTCACCACTGATAATTCGAAAAATATTTTCTAGACAAATTGATGAATCTGCTCAACAATGGTAAATAAAAAGTTTCACATAAATTTTAATACAATTTAAGAGTGGTGTCACCAAATTTTGTAATTTGAATTTGCTGATTTTTTACATTCAAAAATGCTAATATGTTAAATAGAACAGTTTATATTTGTGGTCTGCCAACACAAGTCGGCCCGAGTTTTATAAAAAAAACTCCATAGATTGAGTGGAATAAGACGCTAAGCAGCGCTGCAGATACTGGACAGTCGAATCTTTGAGTATCATCTCAGCTTGGAGAAAATATATATGCCAGTAAATGATTTCGACGGCTATACCTAAGTTCGGCGGCACACGGCGGTTCTCGGTGGTAGCCAGCGGTGTTCCAGCTATTCACCACTTCTACTGCTCAGTTCTATGGCTTTTGTCAGTCCTCTCGTACAATTCACTTTCTGTTTTACCTTCTCAATCTGATACCTGAACATGCCTTAGTCTGTTGCTTTTATCTTAATATCAAAGTATTCATACTCATCGACCTCCATAATTTCGATCAACTGTTCTTTACCTTCTGTAATTTGGAAATGCCCAAGCCTCCATTTCTTATCCTCATCTGGTTTCTTCCCAAGAATCATGATTTTGTTCATATCCTTACTGAATTCTAACCTCCATTTATTGCCATACTCTCCTCTTATGTTCAGCATATCTTGTAGTTCTGTCTGAGACTCTTCCATGGGAACACTATTATCTGTAAAACATAAGCCTGGGATTTTTAGATTGCCTACCTTTATTACCTTATCACACTCCATTAACTGATCCCCAAGTCCTTAATGTGCAGAGCTAACAAAATCGGCGACAGCACACATTCCTGCTTTAGGCCTAAATCCAGACGTACATTCTCTACTTCTACTTTTCGTAATGAAAGCGTACAGTCTACATCTTCATTCAACGCTTTCAGAATTTCTAAAAAAAAAATCTATCAAATCCTGGCCCACTTAGTTTTTCCCATAGTATATCTCTCCATACCCTGTCATCAGCTTTCCTCACACCTAAGAAGTGGTTGAAGACTTTCTTTCGTTTTAGCCTTGCAATTCCATCCCCTGGGTTAATGTAAAGATTTGGTCCCCTACCTTCTACCTGGTCTGAATTTCCCCCATGAGACCAAGCCTTTTAACTATTCTGCTTAATCTCTGGTACATTATGCTATGGAATATTTTGCCCGCATTTGACTACATGGTGATGCCCCTACACTAGTGTAATTGGCCTAGGTTTTTAGCTAATAAAATTCCGTTTTGAGCTACACCTTTGAAGATATTTACCATTTAAATCTCAAAATTTACTTAATTTGCTGTCAACTTCTACAGCTTTCGCTTCGATTTCATTTGATGCGCCTGTACTCTAAACGTAAGAATTAAAGCTGAAATATTGTAATTCAGAGCGGTTCGTTTTAAGTAGTTTGACTTGGCTCGCATTTGTCACTGAGAGAGTTAACAATTGATAGAACCAACAGATCATATAACTATGCTCGGATTTTGATATTGTTATTTTTCCTATTTGCAAACTTGTAAACCTTGGCCTCTAAATGGGATCTGGGTTCCATAGAAACCAAACAGGCATAAGCCGTAAAAAGCTCTAGTAATCTTTGGTCGTGCCTTACCCTGTTATTGGTCTCGCATATTTTTTCTTCTGTTTTGGGTTCTGGTTACCTGTTTACAGGGAACACATGGATGAGATAGGCAGTTTAACAAAGACCTGCATCCACATACTTCAGCAACAAGTACAACAGTTTAAGAAATTCAAAAATCAAATCCAGGTATGTCTAGCAGCAACACTAC
This sequence comes from Hermodice carunculata, assembly GCA_964020975.1. Taxonomy (NCBI): domain Eukaryota; kingdom Metazoa; phylum Annelida; class Polychaeta; order Eunicida; family Amphinomidae; genus Hermodice; species Hermodice carunculata. The sequence continues at coordinate 11,688,313 of OZ026625.1, read as the reverse complement.
TGATAATAACAAAGGTATACAAATTCGTTAAAAAGATGACAGAAGAATTGGATTTATGTCCGACACTGTAATCTCGAACTCGCGTCTCTCTACGTATCTGAAGGTTTTTGCCGCGTCATGAAACGTTTCTCCCTGTTTAGCTATCCAAGACATGAATATTTACGGATTTTTTTTCTCTCATTGCCTAGCCCAGTAGTCCTGCATATGTAGCTGTATTTGTCATGCAAAATATATGCATCGTTGTGGCTGTTTTTTGATTAGCCTGTATTGGGATGAAGATATAATTCAGGACAGTCAGAGTGTTTATGATTTTATGTACGTTTTGATGTATCTGTATCATGTTCACACGGTGCATCATGCCTCTTCGTTGAGCAAATTTTATAACCACCAATAGTGACCCTGCAGCTCAATTTGCCTTGTAGATCCACATGCACTGCATGGATGCAATGGTATTCTGCCGAGCTGGTTTGCCAAAGAAACAACGGTTTGATAGCATCCATACCAATAACCTTGTCGACTATGTGGGCTTGCTCAACATTTTGGTGTGCTGTGCTCCAAGATTAAAAAGGTAAAACAACGTGTAACCTTCTGAGGTAACGTACCTTTCCATAATATGGTACTCTCAGCATTCGCTGTTGAGCTATGTATGATGTATCACAAACGTAACACTGTTTTTCCGCTTTCTCTCTTTTTAACAGCATCATTAATTCTTAATATAGTCTCACAACCTAATAAAATCGGCCATTTACATGTAGTTTTTTTTTTGTTTGTTTGTTTGCTTTGTTTTGTTTGTTTGTTGTTTTTTTTTTTTGTTTTTTTTTTTTTTGCTTTAGATTTTTTTTTTTTTTTTTTTTTTGGTTTCACTTTATTGGCAAGCCAAGGTCTTCAAAATAATCTCCGGAACATCACGGACAACTGTTTTGATATTGAATAGGAACGCATTTGTGTTCACCTAGATCATAATTCGCACAACGGATATCGCTATAAAATGATTCTTTTTCTCTTTTTAATTAATTTTTGTTTCTACTATTTTTGACTTCTCCAATACCTTCACTCGGATTATGCTCAAATATGGTAGAAATATACCTAGAGGAAGGGTTAAACCAGGGACGTGTTATAGCACGTCCCTGGTTAAACAAAGTGGTTCACTGGGCCGTGGTGTTAAGGGCTCTGATTTCAAACGTCTGTTGTTTCTTTTCTTCCTTTGAAAAATAGGTACGCTCACTAACCAGATCTGGTATGCTAAATATATTCAAACAATAAGATTTTATACAACGATGACATAGCATTGGAACCATTTTTCGGTCATTGTGTCCTTCTTATCTACCCCTTCTGTTGGATATATCTAGTGCAAAAGCAAAGAAACAAACTCGGGAAGTTCAAATGTTTTGCACTTAAGAAAAAAATGTAGGGTGATAAAAACCGATTTTTCTGCATTGTTTGAATGTTTTCTCGAATAATAAGTTGCATGTTGTGCCTGAAAATCTGTTTTCAAATTGCTCATAAATTAAAGTCGTCTCCTTTGGGGGGGGGGGGGGTAAGTGTAAAGGCTCAGTGGAAATCTCGTAACTTGCACATACCTAATTTGACAGTGCTCAAGAACAGTACACACACACACACACACACACACACACACATACACACGCAAGGCAAATAAAAAATGTGCAACGAAAAACGGCTATAAATGTACTTATTTTCACGTGTATAAATTGCCACGGTTATTGCTTTTTCTTTATTTTTATTTTAATGTCACTGTTAATATCCTGTTACACCTTGTGAAGATACTGTTTCATTATGCTTTTATATTCACAGTGCCATCGGTGAAGTACACAGGCGCTCGTAACGTTCAGTCAGTCAAGCTTCCGTGCTAATATACGGGGGGGGGGGGGGGCGGTAAAGAGGTTGGACCTGAAACATTTATGCGTTCAATGACCCATATAGAGACATATCTGCAATAAAATATTGTGTATTCATCTGTGCAGTCAATTGTTTGTGCTAATAAGATGGTGGCGGATGGGCCTAAAATCACAAAGTCGTCACATGGAGCTCCTATATTGTAAGGTTTGAAAGAAAGCTCACATCTGGACTACCATCCCGCTTCACGTTTGGCATGATTTCTCCGTTTCTGAATTCACCAACAAGCTGTAACTCACCAGTTTATTCCAAAACTGTTTTCTACATTCACCAACAAGCTGTAACTCATCAGTTTATTCCGAAACTATTTTCTACAGGTATATCACACAGATAATCCATTGAAATCCGCATATATCCACAGCAATAGGCCAATAATTGTCGAAAATGTCCCACAAAATCCATTTCGGGTAAAAAGTCCGACATTCCAGCGCCAAATTCAAACGGGTATCCCATCCTGAATCGAGTTCGTTCCGTGGTATTAGCCGTATGACAACACTTTTCAATCGTCAATCCAACCGTATTATTTGATCCACGGTGTTTTAATCCTGTTTTCATTTCCACAAATCGTGAAACCTGACCAAACTTGATTTTGCCAGTGCTTCTCGAATGCATCGAAGTGTTTTAGCGGCCATACTTTTGCCAGGACACAGACTGGTAGCCCAGCTGCTCTCTGATTGGTTACACCGACTTTCAGCCAATCAGAGAGCAGCTGGGCTGCCAGTCTGTGTCCGGTCAAAAGTATGGCAGCAAAACAACTTGGATGAATGGGAGAGGCACTGACGGAGTCAAGTTTGGTCGGGTTTCACGATTAGTGGAAATGAACACAGGATGAAAACGCGAGTGGACCAAAGAATATGGTCAGATTGACGATTGAGAAGTGTTGTCATACGGCTAATGCCCGTTTGAATTTGGCACTGGAATGTCGGACTTTTTGCCCGAACTGGATTTTGTGGGACATTTTCGACAATTATAGGCCTCTTGCTGTGGATATATGCGGATTTCAATGGATTATCCGTATGATATACCTGTAGAAAATAGTTTTGGAATAAACTGGTGAGTTACAGCTTGTTGGTGTGTTCAGAAACGGAGAAATCATTCCAAACGTGAAGCCGGATGGTGGTCCAGATCTGAGCTTCGTTTCAAACCTCTCTATATAGGAGCTCCATGTGACGACGTTGCATGTGGTTTTAGCCCCATCTGCCACCATCTTATTAGCACAAATAATTGACTGCACAGATGAATACACAATATTTTATTGCAGATAGGGCCCTATGTGGGTTATTGAACGCATGTATGTTCCCGGTCCACCCTCGTCATCCACTCCTCCTCTCTCTCCCCCTCCCCCCCACCCCCACCCCGCGTATATTAGCAGGGAAGCTTGACTGACTGAACGTTACGAGCGCCTGTGGTGAAATAAGCGAAAATGAAAACACAGTTTGCAATATATACAATAGTTCCGAGCATAGCTTTTGAACTTTGTGCCTAAAATTTGGCGCAGGTCAATATATATGACAACGATACTTACATGGCTTTGAATAAATTTGTGAGTTGATGATTATTACTAATTTTGTTTTTGGACGCACACAGACAAACATCACTCCTATTCACAGAGACTCTGAAATGGCGGGAGGAGAACGGCACCACCACAACAGTTGCAGAATTCTTGCAGTTAAATGTACCATGTGATCATTCCCTGATGCCAACTGTGTTCGGCATCCAACTTGCGGAACACCTGGATTTGGGAAGCACGTCAGTCCCGGACCTCCTCAGGTTTTAATTTTCTTACCAAAAAAACCCCCTAGTTATGTCTCTGTAATAGAAGTTGCCTTTTTACATTTTTGATAAATTGCGTTTGTAAAGCTTCTGGTGTGTAGCTTCTGATTCTACTCCAATTTCAGCATTAGAAACAACCCAGAAATGGGCACAGCTCGCAAAAAATTAGCCGGCTCAAATTTAACACCAGCCGACTGGGGTTTCCATACGTAAATGAAAAACAACAAAGGTCGACCCAAACGGGTTCAGTAAACTCAATTTAATTTCATCAAAGGCTGTCCACTGACAAGGCAAATGTATGATATTTTGTAACAAAATTTAGTGTGTATTCCTTCTGATATTTGTCTATCTATTCCAGCAGAAGATGCAGCTGAGCTGTTTTTCAATTTTTAGCCGGCACGCCTCATTTCTTTAAATGAGCCGGCTGAGCAGACGGCTCGGCTGAGCTTTTCCTATCTCTAGAAAAAAAAAACCAGTCACATTACAAGACCCACTTTACATAATAGGCATATTCCCGCTCTGTCAACCGTCTGTTTGTTTGGCGAACTCTGCTCTGAAACTAAGTTTCTAAAAGTACATTTTGGGATAATATTTTTTCGTCGGTACCAGCACTTTGCGGACCAGCGTTGAATACATGGGGTGTTTATCGAAGAGTGCTGAAGACATTATATGGACAAGAGCCACGAACCTTGACATCTCTCCTGTGATTGAGTCAGGTAGTGTTTTATGTGGACTGTTGGAAAAAAAATACATCCCTGTGCATTGGCCCTATCATAAAGAGTAACATAAAAACACTTTGCAAAGGCCTCGACGAATCCGATGCAGCGCAAGATTTATTTATTTATTATTTGAATTTATGTAACCAGGGTAACCCGTTCAGTCACAGGCTGTTCTGCCACGGGGCCCTGCAACACAATAAATAGATAAGATACACAAGACTAAGATCAATATACAGTTAAGTGGCTAAGATCAATATACAGTTAAGTGACTAAGATCAATATACAGTGAAGTGGCTAAGAAAATTATAAATTAATATAAATAAAACTGTAGACAACTACGAACATTGACATCACTAAAAAATACATAAAATATATACTTATAACGACTTTTAAACTCGATCACATCTGAACATTGCTTTGAAACGTCTGGAAGGCTGTTAAAACAACAGCACCGTTGTACAGAGAAGATCTTTTGAATATCTCTTTGTGTGGGAAAAGGCACATGAACGTTAAAATTAGATGAATATCTTTGACCTGTGTATAATATTAGCTGCCCAAAATTATAAATTTAAATATCTAGCGTTCCTTTATGAAGGCATTTAATAAATGAATACAATTTTGTCAAATGATCATTCAAATTTATGATATATTTAGTGTAAATTCGATCTTTTTGAAATAATTCTTGCCACGTCTTCATATGTGAATGAGATGCTATCAAAGCCAAACTACAGCTGCATTCCAGTAGATTTTTTGCTTCAATTTAGCTCCTACCGCTAAAATGTGACATCAGTGAAATGGCTTGTATCTGTGTGTATTTGTAGAATCAGTAAGGCAAACAGTTGCAGACCTCATGAAGCAGTGCTTTGCTGTACATGTCTTTCCTGACTTTCCACCTCAATCGTCGCCACTGACCCTCCTGGGTATAATTACATACATGGGAAGCCGCTGTTCAGAATCAGGTAACTTTTAAAATAAAGCATCCTGAGAGACGTCCGTATGTATGCGGGGTTTGTCTGCTGCCTTATATTTTCAACTTTCATTTTAAATCTTCCAGTGCCAAGTCTTAAATGAGACAAGCGCTTGACTTTGACCATTTTTATGGTCTCTGCAACAGTAGGCGTGCTGCCAATTGAATTAATTCGGTATCATCATATCAATTCAAAGCACATCGTTTTCTTTGAAATTGGTAGTGAAACAGTTAAGTAAACTCAGATATAGGGCCCCACTGCCTTACAGCACTCCTATCAGGTCTATTCTGAAGGGCAATACCAACACGTCAGTTATGCCTGGCACATTCAACTCTACGCTATCGAAAGTGAAGCAGTTTTCACATGCACATGGCGTAATGATGACGATGACGATGCCGTTCCGTCATAAGATGATAATACGGTTGGCTGAGCGGTAAGACGCTCGCCTTTCACATCTGCGACCCGGGTTCGATTCTCGTCCTGGGCAGCTTGTGGAAAAAGTTCCCACCACTTTAACCGTGCACGGTGGTTTTCTCCGAGTTCTTCGGTTTCCTCCACTAGGCAAGGTAGGAAGTATAGCCAGCATCTGTGCCATGGAGAGTGACTCGATAAGTCACCTTGACTTCTTTCACAATCCATGTAAAACAAATGTGTCTATACTTTTTTTTAAATCGACAATCACTTTAATGGCCTCAATAATGTTGGTTGTGGTTGTGTTGTTTTCAACGTTTTATCGCGGAACAAAGAAGTAGGCCTATAGTATAAATTCACACGTCCGTATGTATGCGTGTGAAATTTGGGGACCATATGAGTTACCATTTGATAAATATCTTGCAGTTAACGAAATTAGCAGCTATCTAAATTCATCTTTCGAGAAAGTCCATCTAAGTTTCCTGCGTTTCTGTTTGGGTGTACACAAGAAAGCTACAAATATAGCAGTACTCAGTGAATTAGGTGAATATCCCCTGGCACTTAAAATATATCCCAAAATGTGTAAGAATTGGTTACGAATTGTGCACATGAGACCCGATACATTGCTTTATGACTGCTTCCTTTGTAACGTTGATAACATTGAAACGGGAAAATTTAAATGGATATTGTCATTAAGATATGTATTCCAGATGTTTGGTTTCAACAGAATGTGGGAGAATGTCGGCTATAAGACTGAGGAATTTTCTTCAAAAATTTTGGACAAAAGATTAAAACGAAGATTCAATATTCAGTGGGCGAAATCTATGGAAAATAACTGCGGAGAAGACAAAAAATTAAGAACTTATACAAAATTTAAAAGAAACTTTGAAATGGAGAAATATCTACTATTAATTAAGGACCGTTCATTACAGAAAAATTTCACTCGATTTAGAATAAGCGCCCATAATTTAAAGATTGAAACTGGTAGGCATAAAAGACCCCACAAGATCCCGTTAGAAGAAAGACTGTGTGACAATTGCAATGAAATAGAAGATGAGATACACTTAATAACAACCTGCAAAAATTACGATCCTGAACGTCAAAATTTATACAGCACCTTAGATGATATTTTCCCTTGCTTCTCTGATTTAAATGACACAGATAAATTTGAATTTATAATGAATTTAGACGATAGTGATAAAATTGTTTCTGTGATGACTTTTTTCTCGGCCGTTGTTGACAAAAGGGGAGCATTTTAGTGTTTCTTGTTTGTTTGTTTGTTTTTTGTTTGTTTTTTTTTGTTTGTTTGTTTGTTTGTTTGTTTTTTTTGTAGATTGGCAATTCTTTACGCCTTGAGTTCCTTGTCAAGATGGAAGTTTTCACTGTGGTATTGAGTATTTGTGTTTGATGTTTTGTTTATTTGTGCTTGTATTGTGTCTCTGTATCTATAGCAAAATATTGCAAATGTAATTGTGATGCAGCTAATAAAGTTCATTTCATTTCACACAGGTCATCATGACAAACCACAATTAAGCGTGTGGCTGTGAACGTTATGCTTGGAGTCTTGATCGGACTTGACTTGTATCACCATCGCTGTTTGTATCTGTGTTGCTGTGAATACTGGGTATAAAGTTTTCTAGACGTGCAAATAAATCCATTCCCTAGTGATGCCTCTTTTTTATTGGATGATGATGATGATGATGATGATGATGATGATGATGATGATGATGATGATGATGATGACGATTCGTCATAAGATGATAATACAATTAGGATAATAGCAGCATTAATTTAGCAATGCTATGCATTAATGCTCTTTATCAAGAACCAACATGAATTACCATAATTGACTGGTGCTGATACATACTATTCTTCCATTATACCCCCTGAGACGTATGCAAGATTCTTTATGCCTTCTGCCCTTGCGATACATTGAGTTTGTGTCCGCAACTGGTCTCACATCTGTTGTCACGTTAATTACAAACTTCGCATGGTTGATGGGTATGATGAGGACCAGTGCCTATGGCATGGCCTTTGGTGCTGGTCACACTTCATGATTTTTTATGATTTTTTTTTTTAATGCATAATTGTCTGTAAAGTGTTCATGTCAGCATTGATGTCCGTGTGCAATTTGTACCCGCGACTGGTCTCGCAGCTTCTGTGCGATAAATTTCAAACTTTGCACGGTTGGTGGTCATGATAAGGACCAGTGCATATTGCTTGTCCTCGGTGCTGCTCGCATTTCTTGATTTGGAACGATTTTTTTTCTCAATTACACAGGTTATAGGTTTAGACATAGTGACTGGGATGTCTATGGAGCAAAGCGAGATTGTATTGTGCTCTTTTGGTTCAGAATAACACGGAATATGTGGCATTGTTAATGATCTATTAACTGTTCATGTCAGCATTGATACCTGTGTGCATAAAGATATATTATTCTCAAACACTGTTAGCTACATCTGCTTCAAACTTCGTAGGGTCGACAGGTGTACATAAAATTCAACATCAATATATATTTTGTGTGCGTGTGCGTGTGTATGTGTGTATACATGTCACTGTATTATGTTTTAGTTCCATTAATATTATTCTATTTATTGTTTGTGATATCTGCCTGTAATTTGTTTGCATTCTTTTATCTATGCATGTATGAATTTTATGTGCTGTATTTCTATAGATGGGCCCCCAAGGCAGAACATCCTCTGGCTGATAGGGTTACCCCTGGTAAACAAATGGACAGATAGATGGATGGATGGATAGATAGATAGATAGATAGATAGATAGATAGATAGATAGATAGATAGATAGATAGATAGATAGATAGATAGATAGATAGATAGATAGATAGATAGATAGATAGATAGATAGATAGGTAGGTAGGTAGGTAGGAAGGTAGGTAGATAGATAAACAGACAGACAGACAGACAGACAGACAGACAGACAGACAGATAGATAGATAGATAGATAGATAGATAGATAGATAGATAGATAGATAGATAGATAGATGTTCTTACATTGGCCTTTTGTGTCGTTACTCCCTAGGAAACCACGTGCATGCACATCCGTATCGGGCTTCTTCAGACGTTCTTACATTTGCCGTTAGTGCCGATACGCTAAACTTGTATGCGCATGCACGACTACCCTCACGTCTTTTGGCAGATTATTTCAAACTTGGCGTGATTGATGGGCATAGTAAGTACCACTGCATATTGCATGACCTTGGTACTGCTCTCATTTCATAAATTTTTACTTATTGCTTTGAGTTACAGAATGATCTGTGAACTTTTTTTTTTTTTTTTTTTTTGCTAACGTTGATATCTGTGTGCATAAAGATATCGTATTCCCAAAAAATTGCTGGCCAGATCTGTTTTAAAGTTGGCAGGAATCCACTCCAGGTAGGTGTCAACTTGAACTGTTTCATTTTAGAAAAGTATGTCACTAAATAGAAAATCTGGGTCACAGTGGTAAAATCATATTCTATATGTCAGCAGGCTATGACACCTTCCTTGTTTGAATTGTTTTAACAACAAATTCGCTCGACCACATATGAAGACAAAAATATGTGCCGTGAAATAAACCTAAGTCCTTAGGTTAAGTACCTGGGTCAAAACAACATCCAAAATATGTGGAGACATTAAAAAATTCCATTATGAATATACATTGTAACAATTAACATTTATATGTCGACCTATCCTTACTCATATACACATGCACATCCATTCTAATTTAGACCTCTTCTAACTGATATAGGTGTAAATATAATTTAACCTAAATACGAAACGAAATTTTAATTTTAATAATTTATCTAATGATAAAGTGTCGCTTTCTTTGTCACCATAATTTGTCTTTTGAGTGTAACTGCAAATTATTGGATGCTTCAATGAAATTTATTCTCCAAACAAAAAGATTCGGTAAAGAAGCGGATGTTAATTCTGATTCAGACGAAGATGATGGATCTCATGCCCCTAGTTGAGCCAATTCAGTTACTTGTTTCACTGGCTTCTACATAGTTTAGCCAATTATATACGCCTGCTCTGTTACATCATGTTGTTCTTTTGTTTCATAATATAGCTTGAATTATTATTATTATTATTATTATTATTATTATTATTATTATTATTATTATTATTATTATTATTATTATTATTATTATTACATTGTCGATTAATGTATATTTTATTGTATTTACTGGCATTGTATGTACTTGAGGAAAGGGCAGTATAAGCCAATGGCTATTGCCTAATCCTCGTTAAATAAAGTTTACTACTACTACTACTACTACTACTACTACTACTACTACTACTACGAGACCATGTACATGTTCATGTGTATGGGGCTTCTTGGGCAATCTTACATTTGACCATCAGTGAATATTTTATGTTTTCATTTCCAATTGTCTTTCATTAGCTGACAGTCAGAATGGATGCCAACATTGTTGTATGTCACCTCATTGCCCTTTATTTTAGTTTTATTTGCCATTACTGTTGATGTTTGTCTGGAAGCCTAGGTAAGGGCGGCGACACTATTCTGCTTCATGGAACAGCGTTTTAAATGAACTAAAACAAGTATACATACATTAAAACACCTAAAAGGGCCGAATTAATAGTTGTAGTATACTACTACCGTATATCTTTTGCAGTAAAAAGTCTCGTCGAGTATGTGTCAGGGAACCTTCCGATCAATCGTACGGAAACTGGCTCATGTAAACCGCACATGCTCACGTGGAAGGCATTGGTGCGGGCCTGCGGCGAATCTACAACTCCAGGTTTAGTACATTGATTCTCGGAAATACAGGGTAGCGAAATATTTGATAACAGGGTCATGATTAAAGCAGTCGGCTAAGCAGAGTAATTTGGTCAGTGATACTCATATTATGTGGAATTTTGCCAACCAGTTCAGCTTTTAGTGAGCTAAATTGCGTCTTTTTACAAATCATATTTTTGATCCCCTGTGCTCCTAGAACTCACAGCGGACGTAAATATTAAACACGTTGTTTTTTTATTGTACCAGCAGTTTGTCAAATATTTATTTGTAAAATTATGGGCAAAATACTACGTGTTTTCCCATATTACCTAACAGTCAACAGACGTTAGTGGAGTCAGAGCTGTTGACAATTTAGAAAGGCGAAGTGCTGGCATCAATTGCTAACACGTAATTTTAGGGACTTTAACGCGTCATTTTTTCACGTAGATGTATCCGAGTCAAAAACTGAGATTTTTCGCATGGTATACTGCCTTCAACAATACCTCTTTCGGTGATGGAATTATTTTCACTGACATTGTTTCTATGCGCGGTACGTTAGTTTTAAGCGAGTCCTTCAGCATAAAATAGTTCTCCTTAATGCTTTTAAAATATGTGTAAATGGTATTTGTTTCTGCCTTTTGGGAGTAGGCCTACAACTAACTACTTGATTGGTTTTGATATTTCAGTTCGAATTCAAATGTGAGATTGTAATTAGACGTGAGATTGTAATTAGGTTTTTATAAGTAGTTATGACGAATTTTAAACTTTGATCTTTGTGTTTTGTTATTTTACTACATACGAAGCTGGCCTGCACTTTTTTTGTTTGTTTGTTTGTCTGTTTGTTGCTGTTGGTTTTTTGTTCTTCTTTTTTTTTCTTGTGTGTGTGTGTGTGTGTTTTGATTCATGGAAAGAGCTATCTCAGTACGGAAATACTTTTACGAAGGAATTGTTCTGTTTTTTAATTTGCGTTAACTGAAATCTGTCTAAACCAGACTGTAAAGTGACCATGGCATACATATATCGTCAGTACATTTTATTTATGCAATCTTCTCCATTTCATGTTATCAGATTCAGATATTCTACATATTGAAATAAGGCTGCCGCTTATCAAAGGCCACGTGTGGTCATTTTCCGCTGAGGCCCTAGTTGTTGCACTGGCCATCTTGGAGGATCAGCGAGATGTAGATAGATTATCTCCAGCTTGTCAGGTACTTGTATTCATCAGACTCGACAAACCAGCGAGCATAACACTACCCAACAGGGTACCCTCCCCACCCCTCCTTACACCTGTTAATGGTATTTAGATGTGAAACATTATATTCTTCCTGCTGGAAGGTCCTAAACTCACCACCAATGACAATGTGCGTTCGTGTTGGCTGTTACTAATACACAAATCTGCGTGTCCAAAACAGAGCAAGACACGAACACCGGACTTTCGAATATCGTAAATGTCATTTGACAGTTGCCAGTGGCAAAGGGGAGCAGTCATTTTTACCAAGAGTATTTTATCGTTTAAGATTTTCCTGACCGTTAGACGAATTAAAATGATATTAACCACGGATGTTTACCAAGTATTCCTGCACTGATTAGATTAGATTAAACCAGAAAGGGAGATTTGCTTCACAGCAAATCTGTCTGGGTGCCTTCACAATGAAAACAGTTTGAAATGCTATACTTTGCCATTGTTCAACATAATCTAAATTTTGTGTATTACGCAAATTTGCATAAATTAGAATGCTACAAATTTGATTCTTGGTTCATTGGTGTGGCTATGTTACAAACTAATAAAGTAAAGTTGAATGACACTACTATCTGTAATAGTTTTGAAGCTATTCAAGACTTAAATTTTGTCTGTTTGCCTAATTTGCGGAAATTAAAAGCCTACCACTTTGGTTTATGGCTCATTAAATGCAATTATGTCATATACCTACAAATATAAGTTGGAATGGCATCTCTATGTATCATAGTTTTGAAGTTATTCAAGATTTTAATTTCTTGTATTCATCTTATTTGCATAAATGAAAATTGTACAATTGTAAGTCATGGTTCATTGGATGCAGTTATGTCACAAACCCATAAAATGAAGTTGGAATGGCACCTCTATCTATAACAGTTTTGAAGCTATTCAAGATTTATATTTTACATATTCACCTAATTTGCATAAATTAAAATCCATTTACTTTGCTCATGGTTCGTTGGATGCGGGGTTTGCCACAAACCTATAAATTAAAGTGGAATGGCATCTGTATCTTTTTTGTTTTGGAGATATTCAACTTAAAAATTTTTCAAAGTCGCTTATTAGCATAAGTTGAAATTCTACAACTTTCATTTACTGTCCTTTATATTGGCTGGTGTCACAAACTTATATTTGCTCATTAACATGTTGTGTCTATCTGCAATAGTTTGGAAGACATGGAATTGTAGAAAGGCCCAAATTTGAAAAGAAGAAAGAGAGTAAAATAGAAAGCAAGAGAGAAAGAAAGAAAAAAAGAAACAAAGAAAGAAAGAAAAAAAGAAAAAGGAAAAAAGAAAGAAAAAGAAAGAAAGAAAAAGAAAGAAAGAAAGAAAGAAAGAAACAAAGAAAAAGAAAGGAAGAAAGAATTTTGAGAAAACAGTATGTCTGGGTTAGCACTCAGACATAATGACACTGCTTTTTTATCATTTGGCTATCTGCCGAGCTCTTACGTGTCGTCGTGTGTTACAAGGAGACATCTTCTTCTTCTTTTTCTTCTTCTTCTTCTTCTTCTTCTTCTTCTTCTTCTTCTTCTTCTTCTTCTTCTTCTTCTTCTTCTTCTTCTTCTTCTTCTTCTTCTTCTTCTTCTTCTTCTTCTCCTCTCTTCTTCTTTCTCTCCTCTCCTCCTCTTCTTTCTTCTTCAACTCATTTCTCTCTTTCTCCTCTTCCTCTTTTTTCTCGTTCTGCTACATTTCAGTTTCCGTGCAACAGCTCTTGAATGATTTCGTGAAACTTACGTAATCTTGGTAGGATTATGTGAGTAGGTAAGGATTAACTTGTTATTGTAGTTGGGTAACCTTGTCCCGATTCTCAAGGTAACAGAGCAATATAACGTGGTTTGGTTTCTATGCATAAAGGTCGTAAAGGATTTCAAAAAAACAACAACTAATACTGAAAAGATTATGTAACTAGGTAAAACCTAGTTTGTGACTGTGTTGTGTGATTTTGCCTTGAACTAACTCTCAAGGCCACAAAGCCATATGTGGTAAGTTCATTTTCCTTCGATAACTCTTGGAAAATTTCACAAAACTTAATGTAACTTTTAGGACCATGTGGGAATGTTTCTAGTAAAAATATAAACATGTCGCCAGTTAGAAGAAGACGTATCTGGGGATTAATGACACCAAAACGAGTCTTGTACTGGTTCCCTGCTGATGACCCGATTTTATATAAGAGCTGATAAAGTCTAAAGCTTTTTTCTAAATTTCAAATTTGATGAATATGCTTTGTTCCTTATACACAATGAATTGCTGTGATGATTTAAAACTGTACAGTTATTTCGTAAATGGAACGGTACAGTTATTTCGTAAATGGAACGGAACAGGACTTTGCTCTTTGATTATTGGACTCTAACAGTGTAGTGTTCCAGTGGTTCTTTGGCTTACAGATTTGACTTTGTTAAGTTTCTCTTTATATTAAATGTGCCAAAACGTTTATAAGCTATATTTTGTTAGTTGATCTTTAGATAGACAATGCAACGTCCCCCTTTTTGCATATAAATGATGTACATGTTCAACATATATATAGAACTTCTAAGAGTCCTCCAAGAGACTTAGCCATACGCCAGAACGGCGCAGAGTTGGTGAGTTTTCACTATGACTGCGAAAACGTACAAAGGTCTAACAGCTGTTAACTTCATATATAGAGCACGGCAGGAGTTTCTAAAATACCTGTAAAATGTAGTCATAGGTACAGTTGAGGAACCTAGGTACACACACTGTTGCCTAGTTCTGCTTGCTGACTGGTAGACAGATCGACATATCTACTGACAGTGTACAAGAAGGCTCTGTTAGTGGCGACAGTTTAAACGTGATTTTTCTTTTCAGTCATGTTCCGCTTGGTTCTGGATCCATGAGCACAGTTAGAATTAAATGAACAGAAAAATAGAACAATACACCTGCGAAGGTAAAATACAGCAAACAAACAAACAAACAACTCTCATGGCGCCATTCATGGGTATAAACTTGTGAATGTGGAATTATTGGGCTTCTTTTACAGGACGCATTCAGAGCGCCATTTCACATAGTGAATAACTTCTCATATCAGTTGGAAAAGGATTATCTGGCTGTCTCATTCTTTCTAAGAAAGAAAGACTGGGATCGCCTTCCAGAAACAGCAATTATCTTGGGGTATGAACGGGAGAACAACTGTTCTGCATGCACGCGGGTGTCCGTGATCAAACACAAAGCACGTGTCCAAACCGTGAGTGAACGTGAGCTACGACAATTTTCCTGCGAGAAGATTTGTGAACCAGCTCCTGTCCAGCCTCCTCTCCACGTAAGCACTGACTTGATGGACCCTCTAATAAAAAATGTTCTTACTCTTTCAGTGCCAATCACTTCTTAAGTCGATCTACCTTAGTCAAACTAGCCTGCATTATCATAAGGATCCCAGATTCGTATTCCTCGTAAAAAGACCTTTCATGCAAGTACCAGTATGCCTCTAGTTCCAGGCAGAATACCCCAGGTCAATAGCTTTTGTCGGCACGCATTGAGTACAAAGCCGAGAAAAGCTGTTGACTCAGTCCAAAATTTGGCACTTAAAGAGTTAAATTTAAATCTTCACTAAGTGAATATTATTCCTTAATGGACCTGTGCCTGCTCACCCTCCATAGAAGACTTGAAACAATTTTTTTATCACTGTCCAATCTACATTTATGAATGAACAAACTTCTTACCACTGTAATCCGTCTAAAAGCTCCTGGGGTTCACCCAAATCTTATCACTCACATCGCAAACGACAGACTGGTTGAAATATGCCTTTTGGGTAACAACAAGTTATCAGATTTCCTGACTCTCCAAATATATTAAGCTGCCTAACAATATATTGTCGATACAAGGCGAATCATTGGTTTATTTGTCCCTTACTTCGTTGGTAAGCAATGTCGAGTCGATTTGATGCACATTTGATTTTTACGTAACAATTGTAATAGACAACTTCGTTGGTAGCATGTTAGTAATTTTTATTCTTTTATTTGTACTTTGTCCTGTGGGTTATGTACATGTCCGCGTGTCGCTCCATGTTTGAGGAACCCATAATATTAGTATGTAGATGTACAATAGGGCAGGTGAAATTATAGGTCCCAAAAGGGAAAGATTTATTTTTTTTCAAAGTGAAGGATTTTGCATGTCATAGGCTAGCACTTTTGTGAAGAAAAATTGCCATATTCGCACAGGAAAATAAATTTATTTACAAAGAATTTTGTTGCCCATAACGGGCCCGAAGTTGACAATTCCGCGCCCTGTTGGCCATCAAGCGGGTTCTGGGTTGTAATGTCGCGCAAGGAAGTCAATGTGATACAATGGCGGATAGCGATAGAGAAAAGCATGAGTAGTAGCGACGCAGAGAATGAGCTGGATCTCTGTCTTAGCTGTTGCTTTTCCAAAGAGGACCTTACTGAGGCCGAGGGGGAAGATGGCGGGTAAGGAAAGGAGAAGGGCAGAGAAATACAGCCTCACTGGGAGGATCCACGGACGGGCTACGACCCCGAGGCTACTACAAAGCCGGTCTTTGCCGGTGCAACTGGGAATGACTCTGTGCCCATACTGACCATGCCGTGGCTGCCACGGAAGATCATCAAAACTGGCGCTTGGGAAGTTTAGACATGTAGGGATGCTTTTCAAAAGTCATTGTGTAAAAATTTCTCTATAACTGTTCGGTTGAAGTTTACGGCAGGCCATTTATCTTGCGCGGTTGCCAATAGGCAATACTGGCAGTGTAGCTAGGCGAGCAGGTAAACTCAAAACCAGTTGAATTTCAAACCATAGGCCTACGTGCAACAGGCTTTCAGTATTATTCTATGTAGTAATTTATAACAAGCTTCGGGTACGTGCAGGTAAGGAGTCGCATTGGGAAGCATCTGTGAGTCCTGTGTATGCCTAAACGGATTAATAATGACTACTGTAGCATGTTGCAAACTTCAAAAGAGAATACACAAGCAACTTGACCACAGCTTGAACACACCTAAAATTATTAGCCACACAGCTGGGGTTGCTACTGTTTTGCCTACCCTAGTGTGCAGCGTATACTACAACTGCGCAAGATGGCTTGCCTTTTTAGTTAAAACTTATTTTTTATTGCAAAAAAACCCAACAACAACAAAACAAACAAAACAATTACAAACAAAAAAGCAAAAAAAAACCAACCACGATCGGGAACAAGGGCGTAGCCCTATATGATCCCTCATGCATAAAAAATAGGAGAAAATAAAGCATGGTATGACAAAAACAGGGTCGACGTTACTAAACGAAGACAATTGTACACAAGTTACAAGACTACAAATCACCGATAGAATTAATGACCCGCCTTCTTATTATAGCTGCGCTAGAATCGGGCATTACACAGAGAACTAAACTTCAACCAGTCACTTCTATTGGAATTTTCGCGCAATGACTTTTGAAAAGCATCCCTTACCAGTTTAAACTTCCCAAGCGCCAGCTTTGGTCATCTTCCGCAGCCGCTAGCTGCTACGGCATGATCTCAGATCATACTGGGCACAGACTCGATCAGTCCCAGTTGCACCGACAAAGACCCGCTTTGTAGTAGCCCGTGGCTGCTTCCAACATCGGTTCACCATGGTGGACGAGTTCAGACTGGACAAGCTGGAACAGTTTCCTGCTTGCACCCACATTTTGCGCTATCCTTTCCTGTGGCCATGTGTGTCAATTTTAAACTTATGGATGTATCTGTATATAATTATTTTGTCTCTATGCTCATGCACATCTATGCTTTAGATGTAACCCTGGCTTTATAATAAAAAGCTCCAATCAATCAATCAATCAATTAATCAATCAATTTTAATTCAGTAAGCCATGAGCAGACTCACATTCACCGCTGCCAGTCAATGTTTACAATCTGAGGTGGTGTAGAAGCTCTCTTTCGTGACGTCACAGGCCCCAGTGGTCAAACTATGACGGAAAGTAACGATGCTTGACGAGTGCGGCCACCAAATGAGACGCAATTCTGCACCATAAAATTGTGAATAAAGCATATATTGCGGCATCACAAAGGCGAATTTTTTTCACAAAGTGCTATAACAATTCAACTCCTTCAGTTTTCATGAATGATGAAGTACTCGGGGAGAACTTAAAATAAGTTTAAAATGAAGAATATATTTTGCGTTGCAAACATCTTCTTGTGTCTTAATACGAATCAATATATTAACCAAATATTTATAGATCATGGTTTTATATTGTGTTTAATGGCCCTCCAATGTGAGGGCATTTCGTATGTACACAGTTAATGATGGGAATACATGTACTGGAAGTATACTGATGTTTTACAATAGGACAGAATCGATCGTATTAATAACCCAAATGCATTGTAT
This sequence comes from Hermodice carunculata, assembly GCA_964020975.1. Lineage (NCBI taxonomy): Eukaryota > Metazoa > Annelida > Polychaeta > Eunicida > Amphinomidae > Hermodice > Hermodice carunculata. Next base: position 11,670,229 of record OZ026625.1, on the reverse strand, counting down.
TAGGGTAATTGAGTCATTTACATGCATAACCGTGGTGGTTTTGCGTATGCGTAACTATCATGGAATATTATCTTCTCAGAACAGTAACCGCGTGTAATCATCTGTTCAGACAGCCTTTTTTTCTGTTTGCCTTTGCCACCACAAGGGAAATAATATATTGCATTACACTTTTCATCAGTTGCTAAATATCGGTGTATACAACATCAGCTTTCGGCATCATATTACTAAATAAAAGAAACACGTTTAAACCTGAATAATTTTCAAAATCTAAAATTTAAATATCCTGTAAACACTGTACCTCCAATGCACGAATGCCAAATACTCATAAATTGAGCTCAATAAATCTGTCTCCATTTCATTTTCTGTTGATTGTATAGATCGTTTCTATTAAGGAGCAAAAGGAGAAATATGCAGTAGAATTACGGTGGACAACGGCAGAAGAGAAGATAATTGCCCACACAACATTCCCTGACGCACCGTTCCCCAGTAGCATTCAGATCACAGCAGAATGTGACACAATCGGGTACGTCGCATGTTTTTCGTTAGGCAATGTATCTCATAGTTGTACATCCCGAATATATTCTGTGTTTTCTATACTGCTGTCTTCTTTATTTGTGGTAAAGAGAAAAAATCTGTGCTGCCTTCAATTTACGCGTTTAATTGAATGGATATAAACAACACTTAGAATTATGAAGTTTGTTTGCATCTGAAAGTTGTATATACCCTTGAAGGTGTTAGTTTCGAATAAAGAAGATAACTCAACCATGTGTTGCTCATTATGAACGTTAACAGGTCAAGTTTGAACAAGGAACTGTTGAGCCACTTTTACTCTCCAGACTTAAGAAATCCGTGCATCAGTTTTGCAGACAAACACCGGTTTGATTTGTATGAGTCCTCCGTCCACAAAATATAATATTCGACGGGTTAAGATTACGGAACACCAATTGTAAGCAATAACGCATACATTACCTAAGACATAGCATAAACTTGACATTAGGCGGAGTGTACGATTATATTTCTTTGTTCACATGTAAAGTGCAACTGCAAGCGTAACCATTGTGTTCTCCTGCCCAATCCTTCCCGAGGAGCCGAGAGTTACTTGCTCAGCGGGCCGCATGCATTTCTCAGTGCGCAAGATGCCGCTAGGAGCGGCGGGTCCTTCCCGACTGCCTCTGACACTGATTGACATGCACGGTCTCGAGGTCCTTCGTAACATTAACAAACACAGAGAAGCCATACGTTGCATGTACCAGATGGAAACATTTATCATGGAACTGAAAGACTACGCAGGTGGACCCACTGACTGGCAAATCATAAAATGTCTAGGAAAAAGTAGCGCCAAATCTGAGCCTAATCCTTTCTTCAAACTGAGAGAGATACTTGAGGGAATGTGGAACGGAGCATTTGGTGAAATGTCGGTAAGGAAAAGAAACATATGAAAAAATACGGTAAGGATCATGATCGTGGAGTATAAACATTCATTTATTTCTGTTTCTCAGATCAAAATGCACTATCCAAAAGGCTTTTATAACTGCAGTGTCAATGGGTGTACTATAACAGTCAAGGTGACCATCCATAATTTTCACTTTATTGTATATTTGTTTCAGAAAAAGCATTAAGATCGGAAACGAAGCCATAGGCGTATGATGGTTCTTCTTTTGACACACTACACAAAATGTTAAGTGAATGACCGTATACAGAACAATATGATTTACTTAGTACAGATAAGTCTATGAACGCAATTCTTGCGTCTCCTTGGTAAAAGCTTAGCTTTTAAATGTACATACACAGGTGACCGCGACATGTGCAACTTTGAAATACAAGTGTTCCTAAACCCATCCATCCCCCCGCCCCAGCCCGTGAAAAATATCACTTTTACACTCTGGAATCCACGAATCTGAAATTCCAAGATATGGGACACAACTAATAGGGAACAGCATAAGTGTAAGTTGTTGATACTTTCTTGCAAAGTTTACTTTTGGCACGTCGACTCTCAGATTCTCCAAGCGTCTACCCAGTGCTGCATGATATCAAGACCTCCCCGTTAAACAGAGCTCCGCTTTGCGGTGTTCGATCCGGCGGATGGGCACTCGATCGTTATATCTAGCTAACATAGACTCTGCCAGAAAGACCACCCTTAACCACTCTTGTAGATCCCAAACATGCCAAAGCCAGTTCCCAGTTCTTCAATGTTCATTCTCAGAACGTACATTTTGACAATTTATTGCTGATGACATCCAGCTCAGACCCCCCACCCACCCACCCACCCAAAAATGCACCAAATCCTATCGATTAAAAAAAAATCACAGTAACAAGTTAACATATGCTGCTTTTGTAACCAATTAATGCGACTTCCCCAACTGAAAATTATGCAGCTCCTCTTTAGCCCGCCCCCTATTTTTGTTTTTTTTTTTTGTTTTTTTTTTTTTGTTTTTTTTTTTTTGGTCTGGTTTGGCTGGGTCATGTCATGTTTCTGTACGCCTATCTGTTGGGCAGCCTACCCCTCATCAATTGTGGGTGGTGCCCCCTTCTTTTTCGATGGATTATTAAGCTAAGGTGACGGGGCATGCGCAGGTATGTTTGCTTTTAAATTAGGGATCGAACCAGCATATCGACTTTGCTTTTAGAAGCGAGGGGTCATTCACTTGTTCACTTGAAATACGCCTCTGTTTAAGGTACTTTAAAGAAGTAAGCGTGATCGAGAGCTCTATCTTCAGGTGTGCGAGTAAGGTCTTCAAAACGAGTTGTCCTTCATGCCGCACCAAACAAATAATATGGGCGCTGAAAATGGTACAGGGTACTACTTACATAACGGTTGTGTTTTGATTTATGATACAGGTCAAGGCGCATGATTTTGTCGCCGAGAAGGAAAGCAGATTCACGTGCAAGCAGAGTGGACAATCTGTGGGGTTCCAGGGAATTTTCATGACCCTGATTCCTGACGGCTGCTATCAGTACCGGGGACTGCCTTTCATGACGCTAACATGGCTGGACTGTGGCGAGGCCGACTGTCTTATCAAATCGGGGCACCTCACGCCAGAAGCAGTCAGAGATATCAGATCCAAACAAATAGGAACCCAAAAGGATTCCCTTAATATAATTCATGTTGATTTGGAGGTAGTATTTCCAGTTTTACTTCCTCGATACTGAAATTCAATCTCTGATCCCTTTAACATAGGCCTATAGCTGGGGCGTTTTAGTCAAAACAGAAATAATGGAGGTCAAGACCCCTCAAAATCTGTCAAATACTTCAGTGTAGATTATAACATGGCGCTTGCATGCATGTCTATCAGTACTAAAATGAATCAGTAACGTAGGTTGCCATCAATTACCTGGAAAACGTTTAAACAGCTATACATATCGTACACATAATAAAACTTGTCCGCCACAAGCGAAAACCTAGGACGATATCTAATTGTCGGTGATGCAGCATCATGCCTGGTTCCAGTAAATAGGGACAGGATGTCCTCAACGATTACGACGATCAGGCCAAAAGTTTAGTCAAATAAATGTAAACTGCCTAAACAAACGCTCGAACACAACTTTCATCATACAATTATCTTACTTATTCATGTTCAAACTGTCATCTGTGTACACTGAAAAGATGCTAGAGAGTAACATCAGCGCCACCTTGACCAGATCGTCATGACTGTTGACAAATACAGTATATTTTTTTTCAGATACGAGAACTACTTCACAAGCTACTAACAATCAACAGCTGTCGCTTAGAGCAGCCAACGTCACATCACAACAAACCGTGGATCAAACGCACATTCATTCAGTTGGTCTTTCCTAGATTTTCCGTCACGTCTTACGGGCCATTCATGGGTAAAATCCATGTTTTTGAGGACTTGTGATAAACATAGACGTTTGAAACGCAGAACGAATATTCAGATACAAAGAAGGTGGTCTAACATTTATCCTTTGCTCGTCACGTCTGAATCAACATGGTCAACAACTCAAACTCAGCATGTGCTTGATAAAGCTGTTAAAAGACTCCCTGTCAATCTTACCTGCAAAACAGCCGATCCCAGCACAGCATTCACTTTTCATTCTTGAAGTAAGACTGAATTTCAGATTGATTCAACAGACTTTTTTGACATGGGTTGAGCACTTGCCATGCTGACGAAAGCTGTTGTTCTAGGCACGCTACATTGATAGGTCCCATGTACAATTCTCATATCGATTGTTTTTCATTTTCATCATCGTTGAAATCAATTCAAAGCATTAAAGCAGGGACATTAGAACAACTGTCGGCTGTGAGCGGTTTAATGGGATAAGAAGTTAGCAAGATTCCGAAGGACCGGCTAAAGCTACAGACATGCGGGGTTCGAGTAAAAGTGCCAGGACTATGGTATCTACACCAAGACGTTTGGCTGGTTATGCCACCTGTGATGGTTTTCTTAAAGTCAGGGACGTGATCTGAGCCCTGACAAAAGTTCGTAAAAAGTGTACTGGCAATGCATATTTTGGCCTCAAATTTGCATACGGGTAGCTATATTTTGTCGCATAAGGTGGAATTATCTCTCAATATTTTAGTGGTTTTAGTTTTGGTGTTTTGGGCGAATGGTAATGTCAGGGTGATAGACAGGTTCTGAAGGCCCTGCATTAAGCAGAGGAGAGTAGGTGTGCAGCAGGGGGGACATCAAAACATTGATGTCACATGTATTGTGTTCACCCGTATGAGCTATGACGTAATTGACAGGTGGAATTAATATAGTGCAGGAAATGGGTCAAAGTCCTCGAAATTGCACATGCATGTGAGGTGAAAACTGATCAGGTGTATTGGCAGCATGGCGAAAGGAATACCTTGCAAAAAACATAAATCAAATCTTGACCCTACCAAAAGAGAGGATATTTTATTCATTCATCAGGATCTGGTACGCTGCAAAGAGAAGGAAAGAAAAAAAGTTACATGTCAGGTTCACTTGTACAAGGAGACTGCAGAAGCCTTGAAAGCTTCAGTGAGACGGGTTGTACTAGAGCAGAAGGGTCACCACTCACTGCATGTGAAGAGAAGTCCCACTGCAAGCTGGACAATTATGACAAAGAACTTGTACGTTGAGCTATATAAAACCCCTTCTCCTGTTGGTCACATGTGGCAGTTGCTCTTTAACTGTTGTAAATGGTCAATCATCCTGTGCAAAAAAAAAAAAAATGTTGCTCACCATGTGAATCATGTACATGCAGAATTAATTTTCCTGCAAGGGTTCATTGAACTGGCAGTTATAATAGTGACCCTCCCTACATGTCCTGTGACAATGCCAGTGTCCCCCTTCCGTGTGGTCAATATCCAGGTGCATGCAGGCAACAACAGTCTTGTTAGGCTGTTCCGTTCAGAAGTCAGTTCACCATCTGTATCCAGGGTCTCAAATTTTAATATCACCCAAAGTTACACAAATGGGTAGCTTTCCACAGAACATATAAAATTATAGGATTTTGTGCAGCAGAAAAAAATAGCTACCTCAGAACCAAACTTGAGGCCAAAATATGTATAGCAAGTGCACTTTTTACGCACTTTTGTTAGGGCGCAAATCATTTTCCTGACTTCAGAGAGATATGCTCGGTCTACTGACGGGGAGCCCCAGCATGGCGCGAGCGGGAGAGACACCATGCGACATAACCGGTTAACCAAAGAGCCAGGAAGGGCGTAACCAGTCGTAATATGCCGGGATAAAAATTCAATATATATATATTTCTATATGGAGAAGGGACTAGGAAAATTCAGTGACCAAGTGATATAGTTTCAGATTTTAAAAGATCAATAGCTTCATGTATGTCAAGCGAGCAAAGCAAAGCGTAGTGGTGAGTTGGCTTGTTGATCCCAAGTAAACCCTAAATAACAGCTCCTTGGGCTGATTCTAAATTGGAAAGGTTACAGCAAGAGAGTCTGGTACATTTCATCCCATACACCAGGCTAAAAACCCCAATCCGATCCCAAAGAAACGCTTTAGCCTTGGTATTAAGACCAGGATATACTCAACCAGCCCCACAATACTTGTATATAGCCCTGCAATAAGTGGTCAATGGTGAAATGCGTTAAAGACCGTCCTAACACGTAACTACAAATGGTGCCGATATAGTGTCTTGAGCACTACTGTTTTTCTGATACATGATCATGGCTCTGATGCGTCATATCTATATTTCTATATTATATGTTTTTTGTGTTTGCTTTCTAATTTGCATGTCCTTTGGTTGGGATGATATACATATATAGATAGCACTAGCCCAGTGCAAATCTAAACACAATGAGACAATGTAAGGACTAGAAAAGAAGATTAACTTCAAAGCAATCGGTCTATGTGCCTTCAAAAGTTTTGATTATGGTTAGCTGAAAATTTCAAAGGCCCAAATGACCTGACCTTGGACCTTTAGAGGTCACATGTAAATTTTAAAAAAATGTATAGTGTTGCAATTTCTACAAATTAAGCCCAACATGAACCAAATAAAGTGAAAATTGATCAAGTTATGGCTGGATGGAAATTTCAAAGGGCCAAATAACTTAAACCTTTGACTTTTAGAGGTCACACGTGTCGTACAGAAATGGGCAATGTTGCAATACCTACAAGTTGAGTCCAACATGATTACAATTGGATGAAAATTGGCCAAGTTATCGCTAGATGAAACTTTCAAAGGTCCAAATGACATTGACCTTTGACTTTTAGAGGTTACATGTTATTACAAAGATATTTAGTGTTGCTATACCAACAATTTGGGTCCAACATGATCAAAATTGGATGAAAATTGATAGAGTTAGGACTGGATAAAACTTTCAAGTGTCCAAATGACATTGACCATTGGCCTTTAGAGGTCACATGTGAATTACAAAAAATGCGCAGTGTTACAAACCTGTAAAATGATATTTTGACCCAAAAATTGACGTTTGACCTTGACATTTGAGATGACCTTTGCCTGGCTATGATCGAACTCCTATAAACTCGGAACCACATCTGCCGGATTATATAAATTATTGAAGATTTAAAACTTTAATTAGCCCTTATTTGCATGATTTTGAAATCATGACCTCTCATTATAACACGGCAAGACTTCATCTATAGAAGTATAACCAAGTTTGGAGTTTCTATTTATAATAGTATGCAAGAAAATGGGGGTATAAATTTGCTAGTAAAGAAAGAAAGAAAGAAAGAAAGAAAGAAAGAAAGAAAGAAAGAAAGAAAGAATTTCTGGGAAAACAGTATGTCTGTGTTGGCACACAGATAGGTATATTCACGAGAAATGCAGTCTATCCTCTCCTGAAAATGGAAAACAAAAGATGCAAATTAAGTCCAACATTGCGGCCATTGAAAAGAGATTTTCTCATTGAAAATGATAATAATAATAATAATAATAATAATAATAATAATAATAATGATGATGATGATGATGATGATGATGATGATAATAATAATAACAAATAAAACTAAAAGTATACAAGGTTGCCATCAGCTGTAAGAAAGTTAAAACTTTAGGTGCATATACTAAACGTTCAGAATAGACGTTTGATAAAACTGTAGGCTAAGATTTATGCCACGAACGACATGCCCATTTTGTGAAAACGATCACAACTGCGGGTCTTGGAAACTACGCTTGACCGTTTGAACGACAATATAGGTGGAATAATCTACCTTTATGCTATTTACTTTGCTGATGACTTATTATTGTTTGCTGACCTAGAACTGCGCACACAACGTCTCATAATAAAATGTCTCTTGCATATATTTGGCAATAAAAACGTCGCTTCAGAAAAAATATGAAATGGTTTAAAGAATCAGTCTTAGGCCCGATTCACCATGCTTTTGACTGAAGCAAGAATTCAAAACAGACGCACACCCACATTGCCAGGAGGTTATATCTTTTTAAGCTGTAAGATGGAGTGACATAACATATTTTTGATCCATAACGATGGTCGCTGGTGAAAACCAATGTTAACTTTTTCAGCTATCTGTTTTAAAAGCATTATACATTAAGAAATCTAAAATGGGGTGAAAAAGCCGACGTTGTCACACTTTTGTTTCATAAAGATGACGAGGTGCACTCTTGGAAGTCTGCAATTAACGAAATTCTCATGAGTAACGTAAAAAATACCACTGGCGTACACTTTATTAAAAGTGATGTGGATACAGTATCAAACTTTTTGTCAACTTTATATTTTATTAATGGGCATAGCTTTTCTTGCACATGTATTAGTGTTACGTAAAGGTTCTCTAATGTTACTAAAGCATGTTATAGATTTGTCAAGTGTATAGCTTTTTATGGAAATTTTACTTCCAAAAACCACAAATTATAAAAAAGAAACAGCCAACATTCGTAACATTTTATAATTGTTTCTTCAAATATAACATTTTTGTTCCAGTGCCCACTGACTTCATGTAAAAATCAGTCATCCAAATTGCAGACATATAATTTTGACCCTGCCTTTGAAGGCAGAACATCAATGCTACTTTATTTTAGTAAATTGACTGTTTCACTGCATTCGCTCGTTCATGAGTCCCGATAATGTCAATTAATTTCTAACTTGCCCCTTGTGTCAGAAAAACATACAAATCAGTTTGTACAGAATTGTGGAAAATTACAAAATACCAGAGAGTCAGTGACGATGCAAACTTTCTCTCAATTATTTAACGATATTATACATTTTCGGTTCTAAACAGTTTGTAAGCATTCCCTGCATATTTGCAACACTGGGTTCATTGAGTGGAAAATCTTAAGACATTGTGTACAATATACAACCCGAATTTCCGCTGAAAAGTATGTCACAGGATAAACGTAAAAGGGACAGGTAATAACAATTAATACCTGGTGATAGGCGAAATACGGCTCATGCGCAATGAGTACCCTTACAACAATAAGTTATATAATTTGCTTGTATAATTATAGTTAATACCTAGTGTTGGGCAACACATGGCTTACGTGTATTTAATACCCTTACAATTATACAGTCGTATAATTTGCTTATTTAACGATAGTTCTTGCCTAACGCTAGGCAATATATGACGCATGTGTAACTAGTACCTTTACAACAGTAAATTGTATAGTTTGCTTGTATAATAATAATCAACCTGGTGAGAGGCAAATATGGCACATGGGCAAGTACCCTTAAAACAATAAGTTGTATAATTTGCTCGTGTAATGATACTTAATATTTGGTTATAGGCACTACATGACTCGTGTATTAGTACCGTTACAAGAATAAGTTGTAAAATTTGCATATGTAATGATAGTTAATACCTGGTGATAGACAACCCATGTGTAATAGGTACCCTTACAACATTGAGTTGTATTATTTACATAATGATAATTAATACCTGGTGATAGGCAATGTATGGTTCATGTATAAGTAGTACACTTAAACCATAGGTTGTATCATTTGCATATAAAATACGTGGAAACAGGCAGTATATGGTTGTTGTGTGATTAGAACCCTAACAAAAAGGTTGTATAATTTGCTTTTGCAATGCTAGTTAATACCTGGTGATAGGCAATATGTGACCCATTTGTAATCAGTACCCTTACAACAAAAAGTTGTATAATTTGTTTGTAGAATGATACTTTGATAGTTAATACCTGGTAATAGGCAATGTATGGTTAATGTAAAACTAGTACCCTTACAACAATAAGTTGTCTAATTTACTCATATAATAATAGTTAATACCTGGTGATAAGCAATATATTATTCATGTATAATTAATACCTTTACAAAAACAAGTTGTATAATTTGCTTTTGTAATGCTAGTTAATAACTGCTGATTGGCAATGTATAACTAATATGTAATAAGTACCCTCACAACAAAATGTTGTGTAATTTGCTTATATAACGACAGTTAATACCTGTTGATAGGCATTATATGTGACTCGTGTGTAATTAGTTTCCTTACAACAAAAATTTGTTTTATTTGCTTACATGGTGATAGTTAATACCAAGTAAAAGGTAATGCATGGTTCATGTAAGATTAGTACCCTTGCAACCATAAGTTGTATAATCTGCTTATATAATGATAGTTAATACCTGGTAATATGGAAGATATGGTTTTTGGGCAATTAATACCCTCACACAACAATACGTTGCATTACTTGCTTACATAATGACAGTTAAGACCCGGCAATAGGCAATGTATGGCTCATATGTAATAAGTACCCTAACAACAAAAAGTTGTATAATTTACTTATGTAATGTTAGTACCTGGTGAAGGGAAATACATGACACATGTGTAATCAGTACCCTTACACCAAAAAGTTGTATAATTTGCATGTATGATGAGAGTTAATACCTGGTAATAGGCAGTATATAGTTCATGTGAAATTAGTACTACAGCAATAAATTGTATGATTGCTTATATTATGACAGTTATGGCCCGGTGATAGGTAATATGTGGCCCATGTGTAATTGGTGCCTTACAACAATAAGTTGTATTATGCTTTTTTATATAATGATAGTGAACACCTAGTGATAGGCAATACATGGACTTTGTGAATTTAGTGCCCTTACGTGTACATGTATTTAATACCCTTACAATAATAAAGTCGTATAATTTGCCTATTTAATGATTAGGTAATGTATGACTCATGTGTAATTAGAACCCTGTACGTGTAATTAGTACGCTGCCTAAGTTGCTTATGTAATGATAGTTAGCACTGGGTGATAGGCAACACATGTCTCGTGTAATTAGTTCCCGTACAACAAGCTGTGGAACTTGGTATCAACTCTTTTGAGTAATAAACATATCGAAACCGTTTGAATGAAACCTTCACAACAATCAGTTCTATGATTTATTCACGAAGTATTTTGTGTAATAAACATACATTCCCTGTTCTAACGGCAGTTGTATAACAATAGCTTATATAATCTGCCATGAGGTCATTTGAGCACGAAACATACATTAACTGTCTTAATAGAACTTTCATAACAAAACCTTATATCAATTCCTTAAAATTAATGGTGTAAATAGTGCCTGGTTGAACCAACATAACACACGATATCCGGACAAGTTATTATGTAAACTACAATGCAGATGTAACAACCCATATTAACAGGTTCTCTCTTCCAACATGTGGAATGATAATGTAAATCACGGTAACAGGACCAATTCAAGATTCTGTTCTGTCGGCTTTAGGACAATGTTGAACCTGGAAAAATGACTTCACTTCTTGGCAAAAATTACAGAAACATGCAACCCTCACATGATAACTTGCATACTCACATGACAGCAAGTTTTGCACAGTCTGTCTGGGCTAAAGATGGAAATCAAAATTCAAAGTTGTGAAAACACACACGTGATGGGTAAAAAATGCGGGGTTTTTTGTTAAAATTTCGATATTCTTGCAACTTTCCAAGATAAAATGGTCGTATTGGTGCCATTATAATCTGAACACATGTATTTGCAAAAGCGTATTCAGGATTTCTCATAACTGTATCTGTTTGTTTGCAATAGTTATACAAACATTAGAAAGTGGTTGTTTGTGTGAAATAGATCAAGTTTGTCGGACTCTTAATTTAAAAAAGAACTGAATATTTCTTAGAAAATCCCTTATACAGTTTTGCTCTCTTGCAATTTTGCGCGTAAATCACTTTTCATTTGATTAAAATTGGTTTTAGAGAAATATCCATGTGAACCGGATATTTTTATGCAGATACCTATTGCCGGGGGGGGGGAGACACATACTCAACATTAGGGTGGGTGGGTGCAGCGGACATTTTAATACAATACGTATCTTAATCCTACACAAGATGTAAAAAGGTACCCTTTCTTAATCCAGTAATGTGTTGAAAGGAATGCTGCATTGGTGCATCCTGGTGCATTCTGGAGACCAACATTGCATTTTAAAACAAGTTTAGTATATTCTTACTTCCCTTGAAAATTCCCCCAAAGTACTTGCTAATTATATCCTATATCTCGAGTTCACTCAAATAATTGTTATCACTATTCTAATCCAGTTGTGTACATTTTAGGGGGCTTTTCTAATCCTGGGAGTAATGAAACCAGGGCCATTCCCGCGGCACATACCCAGTACAATCCTACATGGTAGTACCCCCCCCCCGACCTATTGTCAGTAATCAAGATCCAAAGGTTAATACGGTTCATTGATTGCCATTAAATTTGAAAGTATTTTGTTGATTTCTACAGATTATATGAGCTCTAGAACTACTACATTTGGACATAAAAAGTCAACTGTGTACCCGAAAGATATTTGCAGTTTGCTATATATTTCAAATCATGCAGAGTTTAAACGGGTGTATTTAGTCTGAATATCCCTATAGTACACCGACATCACTAATACATGAACATGAAGACACACAGTAAGTATGTAAAAGACACAGATGAGACGATACAAATGCTACCAGAGCATAATATCTGTAGAAACACTTTCTCATGGCTATGTCTCGGCGATCATGAACTCTTGACTGAACATGGTCGGTTTCAAAATGACCTGCTAAACCAGCGCCTGTGATTATTTTGTGCTTGACAAGTTATTGAAATGGAAGAACATTACCTTTCGCATTGTCGCATGCACTGTAACCCCAGAAATATTGCTTTCACTAGAATTAGAAACATAAATCACATGAAATTTGATCATCGGGTGGAAAATTAAAAAACTGAAAATATGAATGTCCCTTGCAGGAAACGCGACTCATTTAATGCTAAAACTTTGTACGCAACGCCATGCGACAAGTCTTCACAGGAAAAAAGTTCAGCTCCCACGAACCTTTGGGCAGCAGATAACATTCGCTCTGAACAAACATGATCGCCACCACGGACCATTTAGGCCATGTGGTTGGTTTACCCCTGAAAATCGTGAAAAAATTCGCTTTAATAAAGTTGCATAACTCGCACATTCCTCCATCACAATAGTCTTTTGGACATTTTACAACAATGACAGGAAAGTGAGCGCTTATATATATACACACACACATACACACACATATATATATATATATATTTTCATTTGCTTTTATTCGATAGAATTTGATTCGGGAAGTTGCGGGATCACTCGTGCCGTGAGAGAGATAGAGAGATCACCGCTTCAAACTTGTTCGCAAAATCTGTAAGCTAGTAGGAGCCGATGAAAAGGTAGCCTACCTGGACTGTGTACCTGGAAAGAACTTGCCCTATGACTGGAAAAAAAGTTGACTCTGGAAGTGCACGTTAACCATGGAGAATTCTGTTTAATATTAAAAATTATCAGCATGTTACGACTAATTTTATGTTCGGAACCTTTAGCACCAGTCGCCTAGCCGAAATGGGACACGCACATATCCTATGTCATTAAAATGAGTCGATGCTGGTGTTCTTTGCTCCTGCCTTTTGATGTACTGAGAAAGGGGATGGTCTAATGAGTTTTTCAAATTAATAGATATCCTGCTCTGCTGTAGGCCTAACCACATTGTGAACTTCCACATGCCCTAATCGAGGCACCGGTTGGCAAGGGTAGGCCAAATCACGTTTTCTGCAGGAATTTTCTCAAACACCTTGACATGATCTCTCAGGTCTGACGACAATATGATTAATTAAATGTGTAGTCAGCATCTGATAATTTGGACCCAAAACATTCACCGGCATCCATAGTCTTTACTGCTGGGAGATATGACAGTAGGTAAGAAAAAATATCAGCTTTGGCAATAGATATATTCCCGCTACGGAGCCACTCTCGTAGTTTTTCGTATGCTAGAAAACGCAACCCAGAAACATCGTGTTAGGCCCCCTACACAGTTTCGAGTTGCAGAACAATCAGATATCATGAAATATAAGGTCCATCTGCACCACATACGCGAGACGCGGGCGTAGCGTGTCTGCACTGAGCGCGACTAAAGCGAGCGACAGGTCCTGACATAATTATAGCGTCCAATACTAAACTAAATGGGTATAGTAACCAAGTTTGCCTAATTTAAAAGCCCGTGCAGAAGAACGCATTGAACTGCCTTGGGCCCTATCAGCAGTTTCACTATTATACAAGAGGCAGGCCTACGTGACTGTGTGTACTACAGAGAGATGCCCTTTGTGTGCATTATTTTTATTTCACCTTTTACTAAGAATAACTCATTGTTGTGTGATAGTTTCCTATTTAGCTCTTTTAATGCCAGGTCTCGGACTGAGTAATCAGCCCCAAGCGCGCCGAGGAAAGCTGTTGACGTGAACCATTATATTGTACGGGACAACAGGCATGCTGGTAGGGGAATGAAAGCTATTTTTACAAAGAATGTTAATATAGTCGCAGATGGCAGTGAAAGAGTCAAGAGGTCTACAAAGAATGTAAACAAAATTTAGGTCTACCTAACTGTCAAAATCCATTGGTGTCTACTCTTTCCACGAAAAATGTAGGTCAGTTTGTATTTGTCAAGGTAGATTTTCTGGTCAACCCCAAGGTAAACAGATGGCTAATACAGTCTCTCCCAATCCCGGTCACCAATTTGAAACCAGAATTATCTACTTTGATTTTGATTGGTTTCTTCTGTAGTTGAAAACGCCTCATTCTTAAATGTCTTGTTGTAATGTAGGTAGATCTGACAATGACACACTCACCGGAAAACTAAAGAATATGCCTACCAGCCATGGCAAATAGCAATTAAACAATAAGACCCGTACTCAAACTATAAAATGGTGCATGGGTGGTGTTGCTGATTATATGAAGTGAAACTACGAGAAAGCGAAGCCATCAAGCGACTGAACGGTATGGAAGGGGAAGAGTAAAGCAATTTTGTTTGGGAATATTTAAAGTTCAAAATATGGACAGAAACCTCACATGTCATATCTGTAACACCATGGGGCTAATCTTTAGTGAAAATGGTAACCTTCGTGGCTTGTTTAGATGTCACAATTGTGCAACTTTGGAAAGGCATAACAAAATTCTGAGGGTGTGAATTCCACAGAAGTTACTTGTTTCTGGACTTGGATATTCGAGTCACTAATGACAGAACCTGCATTAAAGTCTGTCACCTATTTGATGAGTTTAACTTTGAAGTTGTTAACTATCCTTTCCCTGACAGTAATATTTGGAAGCTATTGGACATAATACGTTTTTGTCTCAAATTTTATGATTTGGTCGCATTTGTTCTACCTTTCAGGACTTTGCATCTAGAACCATTTTTGGGGGGATTCAAAGATGTACTTTTGATCAAATGTTTCTAAACAAAATTGCTGTAAATATGCAGAGGTTGTTAAAAAGTTGAGCTTCAATAATTTTACAGATTTTAGACTTGCCTGTTTTGCTACTCAATTTTATCTTTTGGCATTATTCTGTTTAATATTCCTATTCTAATAACTTGACATAAGCTAAATTACTCTGGACAGAAAATGGTTTCTCGCTGTCACTTCGTGTAATTTGGCAACCTGACAGTCACCAACACGAGGTAAACTGAATCATGTCAATAGATGATACCCCTATGTTCTTTTTTGCCATTGTTCCCTGTCGTTTGAAAACTTGACACTCAACAAGACAAGATGAACTAAAACTTTATAGATAGAGCATGTCTTTTTGTACGGTGACTTCCTGTCATTTGACAAATTGGCACTCGCAAAACCAGACGAACTAAGTCAGTTTTCATAGACGACTTCTATTGGTGGTGGCTCCGTATCGAAGAGGAAGATCCTGTAAATGCCATGGCGACGCATGACTTTTACATCTGCTAGGTTATTGAGCTGTGAAGTCAGCCAAAGAAAAAACACTATGGTTTGTGCCAGAGGGTGGAATGAATAAAATTCGGTACCCTTAATTTGTTTAGGGTACAGCTCCGTCCTCTAAAATTATCGCTTGTTTGTTCTCCAGAACTTCCAGAGGTGCTGTTGAATAAATTCCAGTGGTACTAAACCGTACCCTTTCTGCTGGAGGAAACCCTAAATGCCGTTTTAGGCTCAAACAGCCCCATGATATGACCATGATGATGGAACTGGCATCAGGCTTAAGTTACACAATCTAAGAGATGTATTGACAAAACAGTGACACGCGATCTTTCCATTTCAGATTTAAAAATTCAAACTTTATTGCGTAGAATTTTCTTTTCTCACACTACAGACCTACCCAAAATATTGAAAGCTTTAACACTTTGTCAATTCTGAGCTCGCTGTGGACATAACTGACAGGAGTGCTGATAGAGATGATCCTTCTTTAACAAGATTTTGTGCTTCATGGATTCCATCGCTCGATTCTAATTTCTTCATACAGGCAGCATAGGAGAGTGACAGAAGGTGTTCTGTATATGCCCTGGGACGTATCTTTTTGGTGCTACAGTACATAACACATGGCAACCGGCGAAGAACAAAAAAGTCCCTCCTACGTCAATCCTTTGATGATTCAAAGCTGACACCAACAGATAAAAAACAAACGCAGAAAATAATATGACGCCGACCAAGATAAATAAAAACCATTTCTCTTTGGTTTCAACTTTTTTTTTATTTTCGAACACAGATATCAGGTTAACGAAATTGAGTATCATTACAAATTGAAAAAGGACAGTTTTCTTTAAAGAGCATGGTCAAGATACTTAATGTCAATGTCACACAAAGGAACTGGCATTGAGCATGACTGGAAAACCATATTTTTTGACGGAATGATTATTTACTGTCGCCCTTTTCAAATCATTTCAATTATATTCAAGAATTTCGCAAATCGGTTAATTGGTCTCCCGGTCTTCCGTATGTAGGACCACAATTACCAGCTTAGGATTTAGGAAAAAGAACAGATATGATATTTGACTCCATTGCATCCCTGTTTCAATGGCAACTAATACATTATTTCTGAAACAAGTAGTCACACAAAAACAACAAAAAACAATTATCTAGAAAGATTTATATCTGCGCAACCAATGTCCAAAAGTTCTGTCATTCCTAAAAGCAAAAATATTTGCAAAACAAGTTTACTGCCGATAAAACTACGCACAATTTATATCCGTTGCATGAGTTTTGGATCTGACATCAATACCATAGTCATGCAGCTCAGCTGTGTTAATCTTATGCAGGTATCAGATTTTTTATCAAATTTTCTCAATCATATGACATCAACAAGTGAGAGGAGGCGGACTGGCAATATTGCCCTATCCTAGATGCAGTCGGATTCATTACCATAATTCATACACAGGAAACGAAGCAAGAACATTAAAGAAATTTGATGCAGATTATCAATGTCTGTATTCAGTATAAAAATAAGTTCTATGTCCCCACATTTCTATGCCTCCATGATTACAACCAGAGGTGTAAGAAGGTGCCCAAGGCAGACTTGTCCTTGGATGCATACAATCTACATGCCATTTTTAAAAATGGCCAAAATTCCGATTTTAATAGATCAAGGGTAGATCAATTATGGCGAATAATAATGCATATTCGATACAGTTTGCATTGTGAGATGTTTTTGTTCGAAATTAAAGCAATATTCTACAAATGAATGAAATATCATATACTATCGCATAGCAATTAACAAATATGACAAGCTACATTTCCATGTCAATTGTATTGGTCTACGTCAGCGGATTAGCTCGTATGTTATTCATTATGAATACAATAGGCGATACATAAAACGGTACATGACACCATGTTTCCATAATTTGCAATAACTGACAGATTCCTTGCTTCATACCGACTCATTTTCAATTTTTCATATTCTCATTAGGTTGAATGTCGTTGTATCTATATCACAGATTCCCACATAATTTTTGCCGAATCACATGCAGTCAAACGTTTGGATCTTATATTCACCAATAACTGTAAGCATTTATTATCTTAAGAAGGGGGCGTTGGCCCCAGTGGATATATACATTTCCCTTTTTCGGCTGGCTGATAGGTGCCAAAGACCGCTGATTCCAGAGAGCGCCTTTCTGTGGTCAAAACGTAAATTAATATCTTTAGGTAACCTGACACTGTAAAACTCCGTGAGAACCACCAAACCTACTTTCATAGCTTTGTTACAACACTTTATCATTTATTCTTCCAACTCTACTCAATCTTTAAATTACACTTATCAGCTGAGATTGTTATTGTTCAGTTCTCTGCATTGTGCGCCTTACTGTTTTCATGCCAACTGGTTACACAGACAGACAAATGTACCCGTTACGATAATTGATTCTAGAAAAATGTGAACCATCCCATCTGGTAAAGCATGCAGTCTGTATAAGAAAGTTCTGCTAAAGTGTGACCATCCTGACCATTGATTAGTGTCATTCTCCGTGAACAATACACATATCGTGATTTATACCACCCTCCACGAACAATATACAAACTGTTACTAAAGATCATAAAACTTTATCCTTACATTTTGTGAAGAAATAGTTAGTGTTGGAACTTTGAATTCCAAGATTCTTTCGATAGTTTCGAATACAATTAATAATTGCAAAGTGTAAACTAGCCTCGCGTAATTTAGTAGCCGTGTCAATTAGAGTTATCTGAATTAGTGGCAGTACTAAACAAATGAGCCTACATATATATATATATATATATATATATATATATATATATATATATATATATATATATATATATATATAATTTATAAACTTGTATTTGTCATCACAGATAGGGGTAATAGTAAAGGTATTATGGCTTATTCTTCTTTCTTTTGCATAACGACATTATAAAAAACACCGTCGAGCAGAACACGTGCAGACCTCCGAGTATAAGATATGGGGGCACGTAGCTACCGGAGGCGTCCACAATGTAAGCTGAAATGCAGAATGATATGCAATGAATTCGTGTGAAAGTGTCGGTGACATAGTGACAAGTATGAACACCGTCATATTCTATCAAAGGAATCTAGGGTACATTGTTACGACTTTATGCAGCCCACTTATTCGGAATTTAGACTTTTTCATTTAGATTATAATATAGTGTCTACTTGCTTTGAATAACATGTGTTGCATTCAAATATAAATAATGAGAGAGAGAGAGAGAGAATTACATCACAGAGAGTAATGGTTGTGCTGCAGTACCTGTAAATCCAAAGTTAAGCTATTGGTGACTGGGACGGGGTGGGAGTAATTTTATGTTACATAAACAACAAATAAAAGGCCTTCCAATTGGAAGTTGGGAAGTAACTGTTCTCCCGTTACTTGCTGATTTATACATTTATCCTGGCCTGAATTTAAGTATATGGATAAACTGATGAAAAGACATTTTCGTACGGCTACAAATTTATCAAACAATGCAAGATATACAGACGACATTACTTGTGTTAATGCATAAAAATTTTAGTAAAATTGCCAAATAAATTTACCCAAAAGATATGCAGGTTTTGCATTAAAGTCAATCACACAATTGATGAGTGTAACTTTGAGGAAGTAAACTACCCTTTCCTTGATAGTAATAGTTCGGAAACTATTGGACATAATAAATTTTGTCACAAATTTGAGATTTGGTTGCATTTGTTCTACATTTCACACTTTGCATCTAAAACCAATTTTTTGTACAATAAACTTGAGTCAAGAGAATTCAAAGATGTATTTTTGATCAAATATTTCTATAAATTTTGCTTTAAAGGTCCAGGGATTGTTAAAAAGATTGCCTTCAATAGTTTAAGAGATATTAGACTTGCCTGTTTTGCTAGCTATTTAATTTTATTGTTAGCATCACCCTGTTTTAATATTCACCTTTCGGGCATTTCAGGCTACCCCCCCACCCCGGGCTATCGGTAGCAAGCAGTGGCCTACGACAATTAGAAGCTAACCTGATTATACCGAGGAGGGTAAAATAGATTGTACCCTCCTTGATTGTACTAAGAATCTGGTTAAGAAAAATCATACTTTGGTTACATTTTCTTGACTTAAATGCTGATGAATCATGCCTTCATGACATGCCCTACAAATATTTTGCGGTAAATATCCAGAGATTGTTAGAATGTTTGGCTGTAATAATTTTAGATAGTTTAGACTTGCCTGTTTTGATACTTAATTTTATTGTTGGGCATCATTCTGTTTTAATATTCACCTTTCAAACATTTTAGGCTAACTGGTTTTCTGCCATATTAAACGCCAGGGCCTTTCAGTAGCAAGCAGCGGCCTACGATAGTTACAAGTTTGCCTAATTGTACTTAGAATCTGGACAATAAGTGTACATTTAATCAATGTCAAAAATTACTCAAAATTGACAGTATTTACTCAAATGTCCCAAAGTTTACTCACCCTTGAAACAAGAACTGAGGGTTGGCAGCAAAATAGAGATTTATTGTTCGGAGACTCTCAAAGCGAGGAGTAGGTGTCATCATGGGGTTTGTTTTTACATTTCTGGTGAAGGATATCCATTGTTACCGTACTTGTTAGGAATTCCCTAGGTTTGTACAGGTGTTCTAGCTACAACTCTTTATTTTATAGTCACTGGGACTGAATATAATTCCCCAAATTGTTTCTACTTCAGTTATACACTGGCAGGTGGTTAAACTAAGGTGAGATATCCAGCTAGAAAAGGTACATACTAGTTCAGGGGTAAGTCAAATTATTTTATCTGTACTTGTACCATACAAATTTAGTAACTAAATATAATTCCACTTATATTCTTTATTCATGTTGAAGCATTGTATTTATTAGCAAAGTTTCACTTATTTAGCAAATGCATCATTTGACAAGTTCATATTTATTCATTATTATGTGGGTTGTATTTGCTGAGTATCTAGCTCAGACAGTGAGCCGCTACTTTACTCATAGAGATATGTACGGGTACCGGCTCCAAAATATGTTCTGAGAAATGACCGGCTGAAGACCCTTTATCGTATTTAGGTTAATGCAGCCTATAGCAAACTTCTACAGAGGAACGTGAGCAATATGCACCATAGTACTTTCATATTTGAATATGTTACATAGGGACAGGTTAGCTGATGGAGAGTAGAGAGTTTGAACTGCGGAATAGGGAACGACGATGGTTCTGGACAAAAAGACTCAAGTATGAATATAAAGGACTGGTCCTCCTACGCTCCTGGGCTGTACCTCCGCACTTCGATTACAGGCGCCTTATTCTGGTTTATGGTATGGCAATGATTTTAGGCCCAAGCGTACAACAAACATCGGTAAAGACTGTTTGATTTACCAGACAGGTGCTGAAAACACGGTAGTGTACATCGAAGAACAGCCCGATGAGGAACAACAGCCTGTGTCACGACACCCACCCGCTTGCTCACACCATCCCACCCCACCGACAGCCTTCCCTTCCAAGCAACAAATGCACCTCAGTTGTACTCCTTGTTGTATAAGGGGGATGAGGGGTGTCTATGTGTGCTCAGTTTAACTCACTTGCGAGTGGCAGCATCACCATAAAACTGGCCATCTGTACAAAGCTGGAAAATGCTGTGCCACGTGGCACTCGATCAACACCCATCAGGTCCACACCGACGGTTTTCTCTACTCCAGAGTGACTTCCTGCGCCAAGAATAATAAAAGTATTTGCGTTTATGTATAATCAAATGTGTTTAGTAAGTAAATATCGTGATAGTCGGAAAAGGACTTTAAATTAGCTCCATCGTGTGAGGCGCTGCTCTTCATGGCATGCTTCAAGACGTGCGTCAGGGCTTGTCTTTTTCACCTCAGCCAACTTCTGTGGTCTATCTACACTACATAGTTCTGACTTCCTCTCCAGAACCATGAATTGGATATTCTTCAACCTTGATGGGGGTATACATTGGATATGTGGTTGTCACGTTTATTCGAATAGATCGATCTGGTGACTGTTTAAAATGTTGACGAGTTGGGAGGAGAGGTGTTTTTTAATTTTTCTCTCAAAACTACAATTGGACAATTCTGGGTATCTCTAAATCTTGTATTGTACAGCAACCAGCACTGCCTTTCCTTAAATGAATTACAGTCTGTTTCCATAAAGTGATATTACCCCTTGGCCACACATTTGATTCTAAACAAAAAAGAAATGTAGCTACGATCTCAGCCAATATTGATCATTACGCGGCGCTACTCTCATCTTCATCTTTATATGGTTTTATTAAGCACATACTGATCGGAACGTGGTTGGTATATGGTTATTAGTATGAGTAAATGTTTATTCTGAATGTTTTTTCTCCAGTACCGTCAGTAGAGGATGCTTCAGTGATTTTTTCGAGGGGGGCGTTGGGGGATCATTTTAAAGGTTAATCCTCCCTTTTTGCTTTTAAACCACACTGACGATCTTCTTAATGTTCTTGATCCTTTTCATCTTAGATGGCCTTAATTTGCAAGACTAGCAGTGGTTTCTTTTTTACATCGCTTTGATTTTTAACTTGACTTCTCATAAACTGCGCATTGTATTATCCTCAAAGGGAATGCATCGTATCATTGTGCTGTCCCAAATCATTCAATGGCTCAATGACATACAATGGTTATTTCGCGATTTTTAATGTATTTTGGAGTAATTGTCACTAACATGAAGACAATATCCATGCCATTTGATATATGGCCATAACTTTACGGTAACAGTAATTGATTAAAGATTTTTATAATAGCCAATTTGAAGAAAGCTATTATCTTCTCATATCCGCTGAAACATATATTTTACGCCATGCCCAAGAAACAAAATATGACGCCATGTGTAAAAGTGATTCAGTAAACTACCTACATGATGCCATACTGATTATACTACGTAATATTCTGGCATAGATTATCTGTTGTTGTTCTATTACCCTACCTGATGCTAAGCCGAACAAGACGGCGAATATGAGGTAATGCACGTATGTCTTCATGAAGAAAGTCAGCATTAAAAATGTGCCGCTGAACATGCCCCATATAGTAACGAACCACAGGCGACGCACACATTTGAAATCATTGATTAGGCCAGACACCAAACGAGAAGACGTCTGAAGTATCCCCATGAGGCTCACACAAAATGCGGCGTCCATCTTTGCCACTCCGTTTGTGATTGCACGAGCGGGCAGTAGGAAGGCCGGAATGGTCCGAACTAGCATACTGGTTACTCGAAAGCAACAGTAGCAAATGTAAAATTTATCACATAATAAGCTTTTATCAAAAATTTGGTTAAAAATGACTAAAGGAACTTGCAATAGTTTGGGTAGCAGGCCTTTTCTGTCAGTCTTTAAGTTGTCAAGTGACGTGTCGTTTTGGAAATCCGCTTCAACATCCGGGCCGCTTGGGTGCTCCTTTTGCTCTGTGACTGTGTGGTCATCGCTTGTAACGGTTGTGACGGTCATTTTCATCTCATGATTCTCATTTGCAATATGCCCCTCAGGTGTAACATTGCCAGTGATTGCCACTTCTGCTTTGTTCTTTTCGTCATGCAGAATCATATTTGTTTCACATTTATATTCTGTCTTGTTTCCAATAAAGATGTTTTCAGAGTCTGAATGCGCTGGCGGATTAAATATCAGAGACAGTGGAAGAATCTGTGCCCAAAATCCAGCCATCAATATGAATGTTCCCCTCCATCCATATTCCATCAGCAATACTTGGCTCAAAATTGGGTGGATGGCACCAGCCGCACTAAACGCGGCAAAGAATATGGAGTTTGCCAAGGCACGACGCCTCTGAATATATCTGTTCAAGATTACAAATCCAGCTAAAGGCGGAAATGGCAAGGCAACACCTGCAAAAATGGAAAAACCAAAATAAGCTTTTAAAAATACTTGTACAAGCATTACTAGATTTTATTTTTTTCAGGTGAAAATAATTACTAGGTTGTTAAATCAATATTACTTTCATCAGTACAAGCAGTTGCGAGATTAAACCAGGTCACATTGAAGGACCATTAAGTCTTCCTCCCCACGCGATGGAGAGCTACTTGACGATGAGGAGGAACCACAAAGCCCCTCCAGCATTACGATGAAGGTAATATATGCATGTATATATACATATAATAAATGAATTAAAAGTAACTTGTTACAGGAAAGGAATACGGCCAGTGCTGAAATTGGAGTGTGTAACTGCGGAAAGGACAAATAGCTCTATTATAATATAGATAATGCCCTTTAAAATCATAGCGAAATAGAAATATACGTGTGCATATACTATTGGGAATATAGTTCACCTGGTGTCTAAATTTGGGCTTAGCCGAGACAATGGGACTGTCACAAACTGTGTACACTGCCCCCAGTATGGAGAACAAAGCAACTCGTACAGCAGCCTTGCCGTAGCTTTTAAACGTCATTGACACACATGGCAATGAAGGGCAGATGGTTTGTGATGGGAGCCAGAGGATACCTTGTGTAACACCTACAATTTTAACTCACAAAAACAATCATTAGCATCCAGCTTTTACCATGTGTATGGAGGGGTGGGGGGATTTAATTGTTTCCTTGTAATACAGACATAACACAAGTTTTATTCTTTCGTTTATGGTCACCTCGCGGCGTGATTAAGACATCAATATTTATATGGAAAAAGCTATGTATAGGTATCCACGTATCGAGGTGACCTTGCAGATGTGTGTCAATGTGGACATTTTTTTCCACAATTTATCAAACATAGAATTACATATATACAAACCAAGGATAAACCCATTTGTTATATACAAGCCAGTCAGCGAAGTTGCCTGTGACGCTGCCAAATACGAGGAAACAGCAATGACCACGCTCAGCATAACAGTCTTTACGCAGCCATAGCGATGTACGAGGGCACCGGCAAGAAGATCTTCAAATGAAAAGAAACTTAAAACGAACTGCTCTGAATTATAATAAGGGTACTGGATTCATGTTCGAATTTCAAGCCATGGACTGGAATGGAAGACAAACTATAAATTAAAGATCACAGCTTAAGGTCCATCACATGAAAGTGTCAAACTATTTTACCAGGAGTCAATTAACCTCTTGATAACTTGTGGACCAGAAAATGCTGGAGTATGACCTAGAACCACTTCGTCGTCAGATGGATCTCCTACACTGTGTAGGACCTCCGTCTGACGACGTAGTGGTTCTTGCTTCACCCCCACCCCCTCCACCCCCATCTTATTGACACGAATGATTGCCTGCACAGATGAATGAATGCACAAAACTTTATTGCAGATGAGGCCCTATGCGGGCCATTGCACGAACACATGTTCTAAGTATACCCTATCTGCCCCTCCCCCCCCCCGCCTCTCATTAGCATGAATGCTTGACTGACTGAACATTACGAGCGCCTGTGGATATAAGCTAGTGTAAAATATAGGGCAAATTTTCAGAGGAATTTATTTGGTATTTTGAACTGTATGATGATGTGTATTGTTCAATATTGTTTACGTACACTTAACAAAGGGTAGGTTTGTGAAGTTAGGCTCCATTGAAAGATGTTGCCCCTTAATGACCGTGTATAGCTAGCTGTCCTTCAGAGAATTTAATGTCAATATGTCTGTGGTTCTTTTATTCTAAATTGATGCAGACCAAAACAAACCGAAAATATATAACTTAAATACTATGGAAAACCCACAACAGCAAAAACCAAACCAAAAGAATAATAAACACATGTCTCTGAAACACACACGTGCTCGCGCGTGTAAGACTTGTTGATAAATGTTCTGGATCAGATGCGACTGGTATCTTGACTACATTGCTGAAAATATCCTGTCGACAGCAATACCTACAAAGAGTCCTACTTCAAATAAGACTCATCTTATATTATTCCCACTGGTACAATGCAGGCTGCATGTTCGGCTTGGTGTCAGAATAGTATCATTTCTTTTAATCAAGCTCCTATCTGGGCCATTTAACACACTAATGACTGTGGACACATGTCGTAAAAGCATTTTATCCATTGCATGCCACTTCCATATTTGGTTAGAATTTATTTGGACCTGTTTTGGAGTGGTGATAAATGTGCGATATATGACTGTTTCAACTGTGGCAAATTTTAGTATCTAGGTTTGATTTATTTCAAGCATCTTGCCAGTTTTGTTTTTAAAAATGATTTAAAGAGGTCCATCTTTAAGGGTCCATGTAAGTGAATGCTTCGAATATTACTACTTTATACCACTAGTAACGAAGAGGTCTCTTTCTGGATTCTAATAACGCTTGTGGTGATGTTTAATCCTAGTTTGCTACAGTAAATACGGATCACAAACAAAGTCACGACTCTTAAATTAAATCGCACTCCCGCTCAGATCGGATTTTTTAAAAAATAGAGTATAAAAATCCGTATAATTGTACATGCTAAATTTAGCATGACAGTGTAATTTTATCAATGAGTCTTGATCAAAGTGAAAAAGAAAAAGTATTTGAAAATTGAACGACTTATCAGCTCAGAAGATAGTCACTGGATAGTAGAAAGATATGTAAGAGACTTGAAATGATCGTATTGTCTGCATATACTTACACGTGATGCTTGTTGTTACGCTTCTGATCGTATGTATTGTTGATGTTTCAATTTTGGACCTATCAAAATATTCCAGAAATTCTACAAAGACAACTCCATCTCCTTCACTTGTATTGAAAAGAACGATTACGAGGAAGACAGCAATAACCATGATCCATGCCCGCACACCATCCTCCTTTGCACGCGTATACATGATGGCAGTGTGGTAATTAGCTGAAACAAAGATTGGAAGAGTCTGTACAAATTTCAATCACACGAGGACCGTGATGGTCATGCACTCAGCTCAACTTTCATGCACTGACGAATAGTTGCCAACATCGAGCATGGGTGTGTCTACGTGTGTCTGTAAATAACATTGAACTTAATGATTTGAAGTCATGTATCACTGCAATTAAAGGCAACCTTGGATTGCTGAATGTATATCACAGCTTATGCAGAATATGTCTTAGGGAAATATATCTTAGGCGCTCAGCCTACAGGAAGGCAAATGTTCATCTTGGACGCATTAAACGAATGCTGTATCCAGTAATATAGCCATACTATCATCGGAATAACGGCAAAGGCACAAAATGCAGTCCCAACTCGCGTTCACAGTAGACCATCACTATATACAATATCGAGTTCTAGCTCAAACTGTACTTGAGTTATTCACGTTAACGCCGTGGCGTAGAAATAAGTTCAATGTAACCCAAATGTCTACCTATCCTTTGTACAGGATCAAAGAACAAAGTCCTATCTTAAACACCTTTCGATATATCACCCTTTAAATTAAACTTCTGGAGGTGCACTATAATCATAACAATTAGGTTATCGTCACCACTACGGTCGAACGAAGAACTGGTGACCCATAGATGTGTCCCTGCGTCATGCAAAAACATTTTGCTACCATGCATATTTCTGTAAAGCAGCTGCTTTATTGCACCCCAGAAGGTCATCAGGCCACAACAACGGAATCATGATGTTTCTGTGTTCTGCAACTATAAATTTTTCCAGCCGATACCACAAAACTGACATTTGGCTTTCAGTCTTTGATGTTTCATGACAACGGTCAATGTAAATTTAAAAGCGAAAAATCTGCATTTTCTTATTTCCCAAAACATCGATTTTCTTCCAAATACTAATATTTAATACCTGGATATCTGTTTTTATCGAACACACATTATAATTTCATATCTTTACTAGCAAAATTGAAAATTATCACGTAATCAACAACTAAAAAAATATGAACATTAAATGAGTTTAAAGTAAATCCTTTACCATTTTGAATCGGGCTCAAAAACAAATTTGAAACACCAATCTATGTTTAACATGACCACAAAATTTAGAAACACTTTTTCTCCCGAATGTTATGCGAAGTTATAATTAAGTAGCAGAATTCATCGCATGGGTCTTTAGCAGTCGTTACGGATACCTTGTTGGCGAGTTTAATAACTTTTACTGGATGTGTTGTAACCGTCATGTCTGCATCATTACAGTTGTTAAACGGGTTCAATTTCTCTGTAAATTGTGAGTGATACTGATTTTGACGGTTTGGACTCTTATGCTTG
Source organism: Hermodice carunculata (assembly GCA_964020975.1). Classification (NCBI taxonomy): domain Eukaryota; kingdom Metazoa; phylum Annelida; class Polychaeta; order Eunicida; family Amphinomidae; genus Hermodice; species Hermodice carunculata. The sequence goes on along the minus strand of OZ026625.1, from coordinate 11,642,497 downwards.
TTATGCTGCTGACAGTGTGCACTAATTCACTTCTCACTGGTTCTGTCTTGATCTTGGGACTTTTATTATTTACATCATCACAACAATGTCAGTGTATTACTTTTGAATGTAACTTTCGTTACTAACTGGAAATAGTTGCTATAGTCTATATCAGTGTGGATAAGACACCCTTACCAGCCACAAAATCTCGAGATCCAAATTTGACAGACATCTCAAATTTCACCCAGTGTTTCCATATGGCAATACAAGTAATTGCCAGAATTGTCGGAATTTTATACTCATTTTTGGCAAAGACTTTTTACCAAACATGGCATTATAGATTCTGTTACACTTGACAACTTTTCTCATTGCGTCTACTGTCCATAAACAGAACAACGAAGACCCAAATAGCACATTCAATGGAGCGTCAATGGGCCAATTTTTATCCAATGAGATCGTTTATGTTGATGGAAACAGTCACAACAGTACAAATAATGAGGGACTGAATCAGCAATTTGAACATTTAATTGGGTGATACAATATAACAATATAACATTATTTAAGCAATAAAATAGTAATATTTTGTTGCCGTTTGCTCATATTAATCAACGTATTCCAGTGGCCTACATGCAGGTTTTTCAAGTATTGTACAGGTATTGTCATGCGGTTGCTTACTGGATATGAAATACAGCTCATGTCCTCCGTATTTATCAGGAGGTGAGCCTAAGATTTCCACCTGAAGCTTTGGTCCCTTCTAATCCCTGTTTCTCAATCTCGTGACGCTCTGGCAGGCCACTTTCTACCAATGAAATAACTGAGGGTAGTGACGTCACGTACAGTGATGAAATGTAAGGCCATTACCATTCCCCCAAAAAACCTTTTTTTGAATGCTAATCTTTACTGCACCACCCTCCTGTGCTACTCTTACCTTTATAAAAGTGAAAAGGATAAGACCCTATGCTTCCCCAAAACCAGCACCTGATGAAATTTAGAAATATTCAGACAACTTAGTTATGACCTCATCCCTAAAGTTTGTAGAGAGAACACAGTATCACTGGAAAGTTGATCAACTCGGCTAACCGTTTCGTACAATTTGTAAGGCGACACAGCATTGTGCCACACCGGAAAACAACTATCAGGAGAAGTGGCAGGGGTGGCACATTGCTAACTGGCCTAATTCTCACACAAAATAACCATTAGAGGTGGAGTACAGGTCAATTAACACATCTAGACCTATGCCACACAGACCATGGCTAGCCTTTGGAGCATATAGGGCTTACCTATTACCAAGCTAAATAAGACTAAATCACAGAGCAATCAGGCCTCTGGCACATGTGCACACCATTAGTGCCAGCCATTTTTTACGCCTGTTTAGAATTTTCTCCTATTGGAAAAATACACAAAATAAACACCAAAAAAAATAACAATAATAATAAAGAAAAAAATAAAGCATTACCACACAGAACCCCTGCAGTGTGCATTAATCATAAAAATATCCACACAGAACACAAAACACCCATGCATAATGTTCCTGTCATGTTGGAATTACACGGAGCCATTAACACACTGAACATAACTACTATTGAAGAGGTGTCTCCAACACAACTGTTGAAATACCTGCACAGAGCATTCTCCTTGTAGATTTATCCAGTTATAGTGGCAAATAAAGTAATGCTAACACAATCTAAACCTTCCATGGAGGAAGTAGAAGACATGGCCCTCCTCTGTGTGCAAGCAGTTGACCATTACCACCCTCGACAGCTTGAAGAAACCTCTTTAATCCTTGATGGTCTTGGTCATGACCAATATTTGCTTCCAGTGCACCAAATCATGGAGAGTGGTGATGTGGTTGGTGTCTTAGGAATATGCCGAGTGCGAGCAGGAAACCTACTTCTTGAAATCTACAAATATCTGAACCATGAGTGACACCTTCCATCCCGATGCTCTACCTCTATAGATAGTACCTCACTGGTCATTTTCATCATGCCAGCAAAGGCCCATAAAAGGCAAAAGTTCAACTCTGACCACATCTCACATTTGAGACATGTGCATGCGCCTACATGAGCCTGTATGCAATGTTATCGCACACACAAAGGGAAAGTGGCCTGCACACAACAGCATCACACCTACAGACAAACACCATTGGTGGAGTACACTTCCTGCTGAGGGTATTACAATTACAGAATCCAGCATTGTATGTAGGTGGGCCCCCTTCCTCATCCTGAAAGCCAAGGGGGTCAGTTTAGGGGCTTGCCTAGCTTGGCGAGCATCAGCGATGCCAAGCTGGTACTTTACTCCAGTGTAGCATCCAAGGTCAGCGTCAAAATCAGAAAAGTCATCATGAAGTTCCATGAGTAGCTCCTTTAGGGCCATAGCCTCTGATATCCAGAGCCCTTTACTGCTCTTAGTGTACAAACTTTGCATGTAAGATGGTAGTTCACACCGTTCATCACCGTTCATCACGCTGCAATGGCAGTACCTTTTCAGAGAGACACAGCAAATCATCAGCAGTCTCAGGAGGTAACTGTTCAATAGCCATATCCACACAAGCTTCTATGTTGGGCTCTAGGGAATTCACCCCGTGTAAGACTGGTTTCCACACTTGGAGCCTTCCGCCACTTCCCACCTGATCTAACTTCATCAACTGACCCACACAGGTACCAGATTTCAACACTACTGGGTCTGAGCTAAGGTTAGCCACTCTTATGGGAACATCAGAGGCTTTCTGTGAAAAAAAACTTCCCACAAGAACACCCTCTTTCACTTCAATGGGTTCTAAAAATAACAGGAGTGTCCCCAACAAACCCTGAAGCCTGCCCCTGTATCACACTTTCTGCATCAAGCGCGAAGACTACTGTTTCTTTAATGACCACCCGACTCATAGTCCCCACGGTTGAGATTGTCTTTACTTGCGTGGGAACTAACTCTCCATTTATCCACAATCCCCCTTTGACCTTGTGACTAGTGCATCAATGGCAATCAAAAGGTCAAGCCCAAGGAGCACTTCCTCCTTAATGGAAGCCCCCAACACAGGCTGGTCAATCTTCTTGCTGCCTTTTCTGTATGTTACAAGAAGCTCCTTCTTGCCCTTCACACTTTCATCTCCTCCAATTCCCTGGAGGTTGACTCGAGTTAGGCTCTCTTGAAAAACCTTTGGTGCAACCCCCAATTTGCCAGGCCAGGCCATGCCTTCCAACAAGAGGTTGGCCTGAGGTCCTGTATTAATTGTGGTCAACTGTGGACACCTACCTATGAGGATATGAACATAACTCAACTCAGCCTGTGGGAATTTACCAACTCCCCTCATGAACTTGGACTACTAGCCCATCAACTAGGACAATTTTGCTCTAATGCCCCCAGACAACTGCAGGAGTAACACCGCTGTTCACTCATTGAACTACTACCGGCAACAGGAGACCTCAAAAATAATCAAACCATTTGATCCATCATGCCTCGGTCGTATGGATGACAGTGTGAAAGGAGCTTCTGCTCTTAGCAGTCTCCCCTTCTCCTAGCCACCCTCTCTATGCTAGTCTATTCATTCTGTGCTATGGTGGCATACCCCCCCCCATACTACGGGGGGGATTATTGTCCCATCCTTCACCTTGGCCTTCATTAGGCTTGTAGGTAGTCCATCTCCCAAATAGGGATCTAACATCTCTGTTTGAGAACAGAGGTACCTCCCTATATGGCAGGCCACAGTAAAACGGTCAAACACATTTGTCCCTGAGGGGTATATCCCCTAGATTGAACTATGTTTGGTTGGGCTTCCTCAGTCAGAGCATCTCTACTCTCCATACACTGGGCAGTATCACTATTTGCTTCATTCCTACCTACATTCTCCATATCTTCACCATATTTTACGAATGTGGGTAATGCTATTTCTGAACAATATATACCCAAGTCTCTCAATGCACCCTCTGTCATGTCTGGTTGTCATCCACCATGTCTCCGGCTCCATACTTTGAGCAGGGGCTTCATTCTCTAAATTTGGAATATCCCCCACTCTTGAAACAGAAGAGTCATCCTCATCATTCACAATGTGGGCCTTCTTCTACTTAATTTCCCTGACCGTATGTTATCCCTTTTCTTTCTCCAGAGGAAGAAATACTGGAGCCTGGGTCTCTGATACAGCCGCATTTAGTGAGGCCTGAGAATCAGGAGCTGTCTTCCTCCTTGATCTAAGGATGTGGCAGGAGTGGTTCCTTTTCTACTGAAAGGACCTCTTGGGTACCCACTTGCAATCTCACTCCCTGGCCCCCCACCCCACTTTTTCATTAGGGCCTTCACCCTTTGATGCACTTTGTTGCCCCCTCGACAGATTCACCCAGGGTTCCCTTATACTCTGCTTGGGAGGTCCAGCTGACCTACCCAGTGATGACCCTTCATGGGTTCAAGTCGACCATTATAACATGATATTATTTTTTGGACTTTGGAAGACATACTTGTTCAACTGCAAGGGGTCTTGGGAAAGTTCCTGTTCAGCAGGTGAGGGATGCAGTAATTCCCCTGAATGGTCTTTGCCTCCTTGACTTCTTTGCCTAAATTTCTGAGGATTGAATTTTTACTGTGAGCTTCACCTTGCCTCTCCTGTAACATTGTAGGGCCTTCCAAAATAGCATTACCATTTAATGATGGATCCCGTTTTTCTAGCGCATGACACAAACATGCTCCCTACTTCTTCATGGACTGAACCATGACATGCATGGTTTAATTCAATAAACTTTACCCATTGGGTAGATTTATCTTTCACAATTCTTTGGTCATCAGCTAATAAAATCTTTTGCTGATCCAACAGGGCCTTTTGGAAAGTTGCTTGCTGTTCCCTGCCCCCTCTTTTCAAAATTGCTCATATGTTGGGAGAATCTGCCATGGGAGCCTTGATCCGTTTGGATCCCCAAACCCTCTTTTAATTACCTGGGGATCCCTAAATTCGACCTCAAAATCATCTTCCTCCTCCCATTGTCCACTACCGGCGACTTTGCTTATTTCAACACTTATTTTGCTTTAATCACAAAAGAGGGGGTAGTTCCCAAAACCTTTGACTAATACAAAACTTAGCATTTTTATCCCAATGACGCACACTAGCTCTGCAAGATCCGTGATTTAATCCTGTAAAGAGATCCACACCTGCTTGCAAGCACAGTACAATTTAGTGCGCAAAAAGTATTCACACAACATGCAAGTATGCACAAACAGCATCTATCTTTGCCCAGTCACTGGTGATTGCTGAACGTGAATGCACTTTGCCCTGTCACTGGTGATAGGTGAATGTGAATGCAGGCCAGTTTTCCCAAACAACGTTGCAAAATTCACAATTTGGCTCAGGTCTGTAAATCATACTTTGCACGCAAAATGCTCTTAAAACAAACATGGAAACTTCACTAACAAGGGAATGCCTTCATTTTTAATGAACTGTTAAGGGGTCACACAACACACATGGCTCGAACATATGCTCTGCAATCCATGCAAGAACAAGGATGATAGGCCCCAGCACACATCACCCATACAACCTGTCCCTTCATGAATTTCAAGTAACGAATGGTCGCACATAGTTCATGCATGTCTTCTTTGCTTTTCCGGCAATGATTTATTATAAATTTTACTCTAAAACCAGTGACACTGGCAAACACGATACCCCACAACAAACATGTTTCCTCCGGAACCACCACGCAGACTGTGCTGAAACTTGGTGAAATGTACCTATTTTTGAAGGGTGAAAGTTGATAACTATGTGGTGATAATACGGAACTCTCATTTTAACAAATTTTCAGCTATCGCGCCACGTGGCGGCGCAATAGTTATAGTGGCGCTAGATTTGCCATTATTCATTAACATTCTTATTTTGTATCGAGCAAATCTCTTGTATACCATCATCTTCAAAGTACACATTCCCGCTATGAATAATATGTTGAACAATCTCAAATATTACAGTAGGAAATTCAATATAATTACTGAAAACATTTTTGTGTGCTGTATAATTCAAAAGTTGGGCACACCATTGGCCAATCAGAGAGCCGGATGTAATAAACAAAATTTGGTATCTGGTTTATGATAAATCCACCACACAAGCCCAGTTGGTACTTTCAGACACCAAGTCCCATACTTGATAAGACCTTCAAGGGTGTGTAATTGAGCGTCAAAAAAAGTGTATTTGATATACCGACTGATGACAGGCAGTTATGTACAAATGGCATTTCACTAAATAGCACAGTCAAAGCGCTGGTACAGTTCTGGTGAGTGCAGGCTGCTGGGCTGTGGGAGCAAAGCCCGGCACACCATCAAGTCCATGACCATGCACTGTTTCATTGACAATACAAACATAAATTTGGAAATGAAATGAATGTGCAAAACTTGTTCTTCATCTGGAATATTATTAAATGGCCCATCCCCTAACATCACTTCCAGCTTTCACCATATCTTGCTGCAACCAGGTTAGCTGACAGCCTGACACATGCCTGCATATCTCATTTCAATTTTTAGTAGGTAAGATTCACACTCTTACATCCAACGTACACATACCTATATAAGCATTAAAGTCTGGTAGTAATGTAGGCCACTTTTGTCTGCTACATTTGGGAGATGGCCTTTCATAGGCCTATTATAAGAGGGAAACTACTGTGTTTCCTTTGGGACGTGGTCATGCAGTTTGTAAGGACTAGCAGCATTTGCACATTCCTTTAACCCGGTAGGGGGGAGGTAGCATAATTAATGTACGGACTCGTGGATATGTTGATTTTATTTTTACGTATGCTAGAATTGTAAACCTTAAATTTTAAAATTGGTCTGTAGGGAAGTGTGCGTGCGAGAGTTTGCTGTTTTTGTAAGACGGCCTTTTCAAGTTTAATTCGGGAACATGTCGGCCGGTGCCCATATATGTTTTGCTTGCTGCGCAAGCCAATGAGGATTGCAATCGCAATTCGCGGTTTTTGTGTTACTTTTCCAAAGGCATCAGCCCGATTCACTTCAAACTTGGCGCGAATGTACTTCAGGTGGGTCTCTACTGAACCTTCTCAAATAGTCACGCAGTGATTTTTCAGGGTTTTTCTACGAATATGTATGTTCCACTTTTGTTAAAATCTTAATCTGAAATGTTCTTCTCCAAAAGAATGTGACCAAATGTTTCAAAATTGCATAGGCGTACATCGGGGATCCCCTCGACCTTACCTTGTTTCACAGGTTGCGCTCTCATTTTTTAGTATTTTTTCATAATTTTTATGCTTTTTTACTATTTTGGACCCCTCCCAAAATACATATTGGACTGTCTTCAAACTTGATGGGAATCCACCTGGACTCAATCCACACTATTTTGCTATAGTGGTACTGGCATGTTTTAATGTCTTATTAAAATAAGAAATAATTGATATGGGGTCATGGACATGTTGGCATTGTTACAAGAGAGGTATCAACAACTGTGATCTCCGGCTTATGTCTCGTCAATGGTGGTTCCTAGGCCCATGCTTACTATACAAAGCTAATAGCAAAGTACTTATAGATTTTTTTTTTTTTTTTTTTTTTTTTTTTTTTTTTTTGCTGTTGTTGATTTTAACCTTAAAAGGGCAAACTGACATCTCGACTTATAATATCTCGGTTATGATGGATCTTTGGTCTATGGTTCCCTTTAAACACTAAGAAGATTTACCCTTAGGGTTTCTTGTAGTGTTATTAATTATGACCTGGAATGACCTGGAAAGGTCAAACAAACATATTGGCTTTTATATTGGCAATGTTGGATCCTGTCACTCTTCTCTAGTCTCTTATATATATATATATATATATATATATATATATATATATATATATATATATATATATATATATATATATATATATATATATATATATATATATATATATATATATATATATATATATGCTGCATTGAATCTTTCAGAGTGTCCTTTCAGTATGGTTCTCAAATAATACAAGAGCTGCTGGACAAGGTCTTAACGTTTCGAAACCGCCTGTCTCAGTCCTTTTACTTTCCTGTATATGTACCCGCAAATGCGCATCAGTTTCAAAAGTACATGCCGAGACGCATACAAATCATGCTCGTCTAATTTGTTTTGTAGTTTCTTCAGACACAAATGCTCATGGCAATTAAAAGACTACAGATAGTTTCTCTAGCCAACGGCTGGCTAAGGGAGTCCAGTTTTTCCTTTCAGCAAAAGCCATGCGTAATTGCTGTTTTGCTTCCTCTTTCAAAGGGGATTTAGACCAACAATGTTCTTGTAATAAACTCATCAAGTCATTCTTGGATATGCCAAATGTACATCTTATACGCCTGGTATTGTAAGCCAGAGAAGTATAGGACCCCCCCCCCCCCCCCCAGCTTTGCTTCAGTCTGAAAATGTTTGAAAATCTTTATCATCACACTTTTTGCCTCAGTCGAAAGCCGTGGTTGCGTGTTGGCTATGGTGATTTCTTAATATAAAACCCCTTACACAGGCTGGTATTCGGTGTGAGGAAAGCTGTACCATTCTCGAGATGGTTAAAGAGGGGTATACTTCAATTTGAATATCCTACACACGTATTCCTTTAAAACATTGTTACTGCATCCAGATCTATATCAAAATTTCCGATCGATCTATCACATTTGTACTTTTTAAAATTCATTTTGTGTAATCATGATAAATATAAATTGTGCAAAACTTTATAATTGTTTTTATTGGTCATAACCTGTGCCTATTTTCAAATCTTGATACTTGAAACTGCACTTCATGAGCACAATTAAATAACTGAAGGAACCGCTTTTGTTTTAGCCATACTTTTGCCAGGCAGTTTACATTGATCTCAAGTGACAATAAATGCGAAGCGGTGATGAAGGCATATGTGTACATGATCAATCAGGCCTCGCAATCTTGTTATTTATGTAGTCATGTTCATTGTTTTGTCATCAAAAAGATAATTTTCTGTAAGTTAGGTTTAAAAAATTGTTCGGCTGTGAAATATTTTTATTGCCATACTCATTTTGTAGATCAATCCTTCTGAGAAAAAATAAATCATAAGCGCGTGTCTAAATGATCCCCTACCAGCAACAAATATGTCATTGAAATGCCTTCACGATGCACAGGATCACAGCACCGATATGGCACTGCTAGGGTCCATTCTGTGGGTGTATTTCTCCGACACCATATGGTTCCAGGCTGTTTTTTTACATGTAACTGCAAGGCTCTTTTCTGATCGATGGATAAAAACATTATGTAATTTCAGATAAACAAGTGTGTGGCCACAAAAAACCACCATGCAAACAAATCAGTTGTGTGGGTTAGATTTAACCAGGTAAGCCTGTGTTATCCATGCTGATCAGGACTATAGTACAGGTTCTGTCACAATGTATCTGTCGTAGGTGACCTATTGGACTTGAACTCAAGTGAACCAAGATAACATCTTTTTTTTTACCATCGAGTGAAAACAATGTTAGAATTACCGCCTATATAACCAACTCCGAATAGGAGTTTTACCGTTTAAATGAATGAAACATGATAAAATACCTGCATGTAGCTCTAAAATCATTGGAACAACAAAATGATTATCAAATGGAGGTGATAAAGAACAGCAATTTCCTCACCAAATTCAGAATGTCCATGACCTCTCCAGTTGCACTTCAACCAGGTCAACATTACAAATGATATTTGCTTGATCATAGATATAAAGAAACACAGGTTATCACAAATTATGCTTGCTTGTCATGATTATAGCTACATGACGGTGGTAAAACGGTGATTAATGACAATATTTGTCCAAAAATGCATGATATATGAAAAGTCTTATTCTTTTTTTATTTTTTTTTCTTTTTTTTGGGGGGCTTCAAAAATTAGCGATTTGACTTGATATGGTGGGGCTATGCGTAATATAACTTTGCTCTCTGCAAGATGACTGTGACAGCCGAAGCGCTCCTTTGTGCTGTGTGCAACTCGCCTGTGTTAACCTGTTTAATTCTATAGTGACTGGAAGAAGTCACAGGGACATCAAAATGACTAAAAAACTCGACATGTGGACATTCTCGTTGGTGTCTGTACTTACTTGCGCACACATATACACACCCACGCGCACACACCCATATATATATATATACACACACACACACACACACATATATATATATATATATATATATATATATATATATATATATATATATATATATATATATATATATATATATATATATATATATATATATATATATATATACATATATTTGGCGCAGCAGGAGACCGCATGCCATGTAAATATGATGTAAATATGTGCTTAATCAGAGAAAGCATGGACAAAAATGAAAAATTACGCGCTGTCTTGTGAATTGGCATACATGAAAACCTCTTTCCAAAATTGCACTCCTTGGACCTCAAGCCCATGCCTCAAGTCTTTCATGCAGGCAATATAAAGAAACGTTTCATCTGTACGTAAATTACACCTACCACTTACCCCGTTTGTGTCATTTTTTCACGATGAAGCGCGCAGTAACAAGAGTAATTTTGATGTCTGTTCAAGTCTTTGCGTTGACCTGCAGCGAAAAAAAAAGAAAGAAAAATATAGAAAAACTTCTTCATTTGAAGCGCGTGTGAGCTGGGAACACCAATGATTTACAGCCGATAGAGACTAAGATTATACATCATGCATTACCCACAGTCCTGAAGATAGTTTCCACGTGCCCAATATCATCTGAGAATGAGACAGAATGACAAAGCATAATTTGATGACAAAGGTTGCGTTTCCATATGAGGCACAACAAACACATTTCCGTGTACTCTGTACTTCTATCTATATGTATGTATGAATGTATGTATGTATGTATGTATGTATGTATGTATGTATGTTTGTATGTATGTATGTATGTTTGTATGTATGTATGTGGGACGTTCCATGATAACAGTTTTCATGGACAGGACATTTTGCAAAGTTCAAATCTGTACAATTTTTTTCATTTTTTTTTTAATTTACTAATACGTACAACAAATGACGTATTCTGAACATATTCATACAAATTTTAATATGAATACCCCATGTACGTACATACGTACTTATATATATATATATATATATATATATATATATATATTTAAACAACTTAGAAGTACAAAAGTCATGGAAAATTTGTGCACACGGAGATTGAAAGTTCGGACAGGTGGGCATCAGATACGAACAGGCAGGGATGAGAGACCCTGATAAAACTAAGAGGACTGGGGGCAGTCCTGTGCACAGCTGACCTCGCATACACAGACTAATGTTGTCCTGCGAACTTTAAAATGATACGAAGGTCACCTTTGGTGAAGAAAATCATTACTACTGTTTAAATGAACATATCCCCTTGCTATTTTATCCGAATTTTGATATTTCATTAAAAATCAGGAAATGAGAGCACTACCATACTGTGAGCAAATTTGATGGAAATCGATGGCCACGTACATTCTAAATTAGTCTTGGGAGAATCCAACTTACAGTTGTTTTTCTTTTAATCCAACGCCAATTGTTGAACATTTAAGGTTAACAGGTCCCTAGAAGTGTTCCAAGGCAATTTCAAAGCAATTGACTTGGCGGTTTTCGAGAAGATTCTTAAAAAATATTTTGCCAGAAAATGAACATAAAAATCCATAAAATTTCCTTAAATTACTGGAGCGTAATCATTCAAACAAAATTGGTCAAGACCCAGCGAAGATACATCCCCACTAAGGTTGAAGTGAATCTGATTCACGATTTTGAAGAAATCAAATATGTGACCTGCCATTGAAATATTCAGCGACTTGCATTGTAATCGATGGGCATACCTGGATTCCCCAATAAGCCAAAATGAAAAAAAAATCGTTAAAAATCAGAAATGCGGACTATCATCACCTGGTCTTTGTGTAAACCTTCCCAAGCTGCATTTCCATCTAGTTTCCAAGCAACAGATTTGGAGAAGTCGAAAAAAGCTGTAACACGGAAAAAAATCACAACGCCACCTGGTGACAAAAATTAAGTTCTAGGGGTCCTCAGAAGTGTTCCTATGCAGTTTCGACTAAGAAGCAATTGGCTTAGCGGTTTCGGAAAAGATTTTGTACAGATTTTGCAAAAATAATTAAATAAATATATCATTTAGAAATCCAAAAATTGCTGGACCGTGACCATTTGAACAAACTTGGTAATGACTTGTCCATTGTATATTCCCATCAAGTTTCAAGGTTTTGCCGTCCATTTTTTATTTATTTATTTATTTTGAGAAGTCAAAAATATGAATTGTTGACGGACCCCGACGACGGACGAAAGAACAAGACAAGCCAGCTGAGCTAAACGTAAGAAATACATACATACATACATACATACATACATACATACATACATACATACATACATACAAAGACAATTATATACATAAGAAGGTAAAGTCTGTGGTAAAATGTCGTAACGATACACTGAAGGAGTCAAGTTCTTTTACTTGATATGGTGCGTGCTACTTACCTTAAATACAGGTACTCGATGGAGTGCAGCTGCTCCATTCAATATTGCTAATGTCTTCGTAACTTTAGTAAACAGAGCTACTTCATCAAAAAACGTCTCTTGTGATAAAACTGTTACCTTGTTTATCCAGTTTCAAAGTTCAACAAGAATCACAGCAAACACACAAAAAGAAAATGATAATAACATACAATGGACTCACGTGGGTCAACATGTGGAACATGTCAGTGGTAATTGGAAATTTGCTGTGCCAAAAAGTCAGGAAAGTAAAAATTTTATTTACGATTATTTGCTCAGCCAAAGGTATTTGTTAGACTTTTGCATATTCTGTTACTGACCACATTTATTACGTATATCTAATGGGTAGTTTAAAAAACCCAGGGTTTCGTGCAAAACCCTGGGATTTGCAAGCAAGACTCAGGGTTTTGTTACAAAACTCACGGTTTTACAAACAATACCCTAGGTTTAGTTTAAAAACTCGGGTTTTGTGAGCAAAACCCACGGGTTTGGTACAAAACCTTGTGTTATATGAATCATTGAACTGTACAACTTCCATATGCACCTTTTCAAAAACCTGGGATTCGTGATGTCACAAAACCCAGAGTTTTGCAATCTCACAAAACCCACGGTTTTGTTCTGTTCTTTTAAAGTGTTACAAAACCCACGGTTTTCTGGCTAAAGCGATGGTTTATCGAACAAAACTGTGGGTTTTGTTCAAAAGATAAAAAAACGAGGGTTTTGTGATCAAAACTCGGAGTTTTGCTTTTATACTGTGGGTTTTGTGCTCAAAACCCACGGTTTCGTACCTAAACCCTAGGTTTTGTTCATGAAACCCACGGTCTTTTAAACAAAAAATTCAGAGTTTTGCAGCAAAACCCAGGTTTTTGTCCAAAATGATATAAAAATTCAATAACTAAGCAAAACCCAAGGTTTTGTAACAAAACCCTGGGTTTTGCTACGAAACCCAGGGTTTTGTGATAAAACCTATGGTTTTGTAAGCAAAACGAAGGGTTTTGTGAATTATTGAACAGTATAACTTCCATAACCGTGACCTAGATTTCCTGGAAATCGGGTCGTATCCTCACTTTTGAATTTTTCACCGCCACTCCAAAACTTTCCATCGGATTCGGTCAAACAAACTATATATAGAAAACTTGGTGCCCTCATCGCATTTTGTCTTTGAAACGTATGGGTTCCCAGTCTAAGGTTAAGGTCTAATGGCCATTTTAATGATTTTTGAAATATTGAATTTTGGATGCACAGAATCTCAGAAACCATAAAAGCCTGTTGGGGAGCCCTTGCACTACGGAGTATGATCTATAATAAAATTGTACCTGATATTTAGTCAATGAATTGACCTAGTTTTCTCCCCTCGGGCGTCCATGTTGAAAAAATCCGCCTTTTTTGGCCTCACTCGAAAAGTTAACTATAATTTGAGATGTTCAGCTCTATGGATAGCTGTGGTTGGAACACAAAAGAAAACTAATACACACCTCTCCCATCACGTTTGAAGGTCCTACAGCCATATAAAAAAAAACCCACGTTTTTACGAAAAAAAAAATATTGTATGCGTGAACTCTCAGAGACGGCTGGGGCCTGTAACTCGTCATTGCAGCAGGATTACAATTGTGTCAGAAGTTTTGCACTTGAAATACGATTTATCACCTTGATCTATAGTTTCAAGGTCACAGACTTTTCTAGTTATTTTTTTGTCAATAATTGGACAGTCCTAACTCTGAGTTCCAAATAACCTTTGGAACACAATTGGCCAATGTTATAGCCCCTTTTACTACGCTTTAAGATCATGCATTCGATTTGTGACCTTGACCTAATTTAATGACACCATGACCTACTTATGAAAAACACGTTTTGGCTTTTTCTCCAACTATTATTAACGGATTTGAGCGATGGTAACTTTGGCTCATAGCTTAACTCTAGGCCTAACTATCTAAATTTACATATGGCCTTGAAAGGTCAAATCCAAGGTAATTTAGCCATCTGAAGACTTTCAACCTGCCATAACTTGCGCAACTGACGTCACTTCTCGTCCAATTTTCAGCATGTTCGGCTAAAAATATAGAAATTTTAACAGAGCACATTTTGTGCACAAAATTTGACCTTTAAGACATCAAGGTCGTTGATGTCATAGTGTTGACCTCTGGAATCACTGTGGATGCAGCCATATGGTAATGTTTCAGATATAAATTGATGGGCACTCCAAAAAGGCAAGATAACCATGTTTCAGGCAGATATCAAAGCAGGATGCACTTCCCAAGCATCATCACTAGGCTGGCTTGAGAACATCTAGCATTAAATACATGACATTACCTTTGACCACCATTGCCAAGACCTCTGTGTCTGAGCCACAATGCCCATCAAAAAAGAGTTAAGACTGTACTGTTCTGAAGACCTCGTGGTCTCGGTTCCTGTGGAAGTTGGGGGGGGGGATGATTTCTTGTGCACATGCACCCCTTTTCTTCCTTCCTCCTGGAGTGCCATTTCTGGCTTGCTCTTAGAGTTGGAAGCTCCATTCATTTTCATCAGGAGAAACTGTTTTAGTCCTGTGCACACTACCTCTCCTGTAGAATTTGTTCTCTAAGCTCCCCTAGTCTCTTTCACAATCAGGACGGCTTATATTTGACCTGTGGATCTTCTAAGAATTGTGGAAGTAGGGCTGATCTTGGCTCAAAACTGTTCTTTTCCAAGATAGCATATGGCAGGTCAAATCACAGACACAGGGAGGACAGTGGTAAATAGGCAATCACTCTTGGCCGCACCCTGTGGGTGTTGTTACTATTTCACCTCTCCCTGGTTGGGTACAGGACAGAAAGTGGACTCCAAAACAATTTCATGGCAGCCTGGGATGACCATGAGTACTGTCACCATTGTCGCCAACAGCTTGGCCAAGTGTTTTCCCCTGAGAATACATGCAAGTTTTGTGCTTGGTGGGGGGACAACAAGTGGCTGCTCTATGGAAGATCCCAGAGGAAGAGTGAGAGGGCTAGACGTAAGCTTGCTGCCAAATGTCAAGACATGCTATTCTGCTAAGTCCTCCACCCCAGCCATCCTATTAGAGAAGTGGCAGTGACCCCAAGTGGCTTCCAAGCAGGCCCAGGTAATTGCTGTGTCTTCACTTGAACCCCTTAGGGTCATAGGGAGAAGAGGCAGCATAGTTGCAAGTGGCCACAAATGATCTGATTGCCAGGGTGGCAAGCACTCAGCGCCACCTCAGGTGAAGACCATATGTTCCTTGGCTTCTGATCCAAGACTCTCAGCATACTTGGTGGCAACAGCCAAGAACTTAGAGTTATAAAAGGATCTGATCCAGCAACTGTGCCTTCCCTCTATGCCAGCTATTTTGGATACCCATCTGAAGAGGCAGGCAAAGTGCTACTTGGATCTTCTGGCCAGGATCACTTGGTCAGAGTGCTCAGATGGAGACTTCATTAAAGTTTGCATTCTCGGGCAAAGTTTACCAGTTCAGGGCGCTTTCGTTCTGCAAGGTGACTCATGAGGTTTACTCCACCTGGCAGTGGCATACCCTGATAGGCTCCCTGACCTCGATGAACTCTCAGGTCACCCTTGGCTGACTACATTGTCATCCCTTGCAGCATGCTCTGGGGGACAGATTGTCAAAGCAAGCACAGACCACCAGCACCTCATTTGGTGGACCAAGTGGGAGAATGTCATGTAAGGTCAGACATTACTGGTGTTTCAGGCACAATTCACCCTGTACACAGATTCAACTGGAGGCCCAGGCAACATGAGACTTTTGGTCCATGCAAGCCATGTCCCGCCACTTAAACTGGCTGGAACTGGAGCTGATACACTTTGTGCTCCTCCACTTCCATGACCTAATGGAGCACAAATACATTCCCATCATGTGTGTCAACAGGACCACGATCCCCTACCTCAACCAGCAGGGCAGGACGTGCTCCTGAAAGCTGACAGAGTCACCCTATGGTGCTCTGAACACGATGTTCACACACACACATGGCATGTACAGGGAGTAAAAAATGTCCTGGCTGACTAACTCTCAAGAAAAGGTCAGCCTTTAGGAAAGGAGTGTTACACCCACGGGTCATTCAGGCAATGTGAGGTACTCCACATGTGGATCAGTTTGTGACAAGCGCAAACAGAAAACTTCCTGTTTATGTGTTCCCTGTCCTGAATCCCCAGGGCCTAGCTGTGGCTGCTCTAGATATGGACTGGAGCAAACTCTGGGCTTGCCCCTTTCCACCTCCACAGATCCTTCCAGGGGTCAGTGCTGCAAAAGTTTCAGTCCTGTGACTGTAATCTGATCTTAGTCACCCAGTGACAGCCAAGTATGGATAGGTCTCTGCACCCTCTCGAATTAAGCAATGCTACATCTACTGGCATGGCTTAAACTTCTGGTGCAACTGCAGACTAGTGTGGATCACAGGTATCCTCAAGTACTCAACCTCCAGGCCAGGCGGTTGTCGCACAGCACATCTGTGACAGAGGTATCTTGGAATCAGTCACAGATAGCATTGGCGGTGGGGGGGGGGGGGCTTCAAGACTCTTCTATAGTGGTATACTTGGCTCAATGGAAGGTGTTTTCTGACTGTTGCACTTGGTTGGCATGGTCTCTGCATATTGCGGACATCACAGACTTCCTGCTGTAACGGTCAGAGGTCCTCTGTTAGAGCTCGAGGACTGTGGAGGGGTTTCAGTCCACCATGTCCTCAAGCCTAGGAATCATCCTAGATATTATCCTATGGAGCAATGCTTATCTGTCAGTGTTCATAGCCTCCTTCTACATGGACAGACCAGCTGATAGGCAAGCCCTACCATAGGGGGACCTCCTGTTGGTCCTAGTCATGCTGAAACTTTGGCTTTTTTGAGTGCCTAAAGGACCCCTGCAAATTGGACCTCAAGTACTGGACATGGAAAACTTGTTTCCCCTTAACACTTGCTTCTGGGGCTAGATTAGCAAGATCCAGGCTCTGGTGCATGACCGAATTCAATGGTCACTTGACCACTCCCAGGTGACTCTGAGACCTCACTTGGGCTTTCTTGCATAGAACCAAGTGGCTCGAGATCCATCTAAGACCTTAAGGGATTTTACCATTTGACCATGGAAATGGCTCTGCCCACTGAGGAAATAGCTTTGTATTTAGTGACTGCTCTGCGTTGGTATCTATTCCACATGTACAGTGCCAGGGGTCAGAGGTCAGCCCTGTTGTTGCTCCTGGGTAAGTCCCAAAGGAACAGGATTGCCAAAATATGATCTCATTATGGATTAAGCAGATCCCTGAAGAACGCTTTGGACAGGCCTTCAAGACTGAAGCAGGTGAGGGCTAATGCTCACAAGGGGTGAGCCTTTGATGCCTCCTGGCAAGCCCTAAGGAATGTTGCTGTTGTGGATATTCCCCAGACCTCCCACTGGTGATCATCTATGACTTTTGCTGAGCACTAGCTGTGCAACTTGATCGTGCTAGAGGAAGGCATCTACACCTTTGCTGAAATAGAAAGCTCCTTTGCATAGGTTCCTGATATTTGTCCATTATACTTCCCTTGACCCCTCAAGGCAGCCACCATGTTCATGTTTATGCTGCCCTCGGAGTTTAGACTCAGATGCAGTCATTAAGTTGGCATACCTGGAGTTGGCCTAGATCTTGTCTCGGACTTGTATTGGGCAGACAACAGAAAGGAGGGACCGATATAGTACATTCTGTCCAAGGTATGATTTCAATATATCCCCATGTAACAATGTTCTTTTTTCGCCAAAGGTAACGTTTTGAAGCGGCCAGAGAGGGCTCGTCGGCTGCAACCTTTGTGTCAGGTCAAGCGGTGTCTGTTTCAGACGAGAGCTGTTTGCTTACAGTCAAGAGACACGCTACCCTTGATTTTTACCCCGAATAAAACCAATCGACGTGCTCCTACAATGTGATAGTCGGTAAGTTGTACACGTACACAAGAATTGTAATGGCGTTTTACGGTGTGCTTTCCTGCAGTTTGCTTAATAAATTCACGTTTGAACCTGGTAAAGAAATGAGATGCGATAATCTTTAATGACGGCAAGCCGCAGTGTCCACGGTTGCGTGGCCGAAGCTTAGAATGGTCTCCGTTGATGACTTTTGATGAGCACAAGCTAGGACATCAGTTTGAACACTCCATTACACAACTTACATAAATAAGTGACAACCCTCTGTATATTCAGTATTCAAAATTGTGTGCCATGAGGTCAGACGCAGGATCCCTGACTGTGGCGCAGTTCATTTCAGATCTGTTTCATTAAAATTTCACTCGATGTTTCTTGCATGTGGAACGAACCTTGACAGCTGTTGGTCTTAGGTTGGGACGGGGTGGGTGGGTGGGTGGGTGGAGGGCTATAAACCACAAAATAGTTTATCTAGGGAAGCCCCTGTACGTTGTTGCTGGTTTTTTTTTCAGGTCTGAACTCAGTTGGGGGGGGGGTGTTCAAGGTCAACGCCTATATTTTACAGATTCACTTAATGAAAATGTCACACTGACATATTGACTTAAATGTTGGTAATGGTGATTTGTTACTGTTAAACACTTACAGGAAAGTGCCTTGTGGTGTTTCCTCTGAAGTTGTTAATTTTGACACCGAGTGAGGTTCCAAGGTGAAACAGACATATCAGCTTATATCTTCCTAATAGCGTGTCATGTTACTTTTTCATGAAAAGTAATGACTCCAGAAGTGTGTGAGTGAACGCAGTGATGATAATGATCTTAAAGAAAAGTGACCTCGATATTATTCCAAAGATCAAAGGACCGCTTCGGACTTTGCATCCATGATCAGGTAAGCACTGTCTGTCATAGTTGTCTTGTTTAAATTATTGTTTACATGCACTGTGGAAGTTTTTTGGTAAAAGTACGAAGAGGTAAAGCTGGTCTATAGTTTCGAAGTGAGCAAAAACCGGCCGGTTGTCAAATTCCGTATGCTTCAATGCTTCGGACTAATTTCAACAGCCGCGAGAAACAATTTGAGTGAGATTTTTTATGAGGTCTACGAATATAACATGCCCCGAGTTAACTGCTTTCCTTGGCCAAGTAAAGTCATTCACGTAAGGAGGTGGAAAGAGATCATTCATATGTGTGGTATACGGTATTCAACGAAAGAATATTTTACTTTATGTTTGCAGAAAATATACTGACACATACGGACCCAAGACCGGTGATATTATATTACCCAGATCCATCACCCAAGTTGACTTGGGAAGTTTTATGATTAAGATTATGATGAATATCTGCAACATGAGCAATAACTTAAGACATTTGGTGTAGGAACGTGCATATGGAAATTTTTTTTATTATTTAACAATGACAAGACAATGTTGCAATTACAGTCAGGTTTAATATCTTTCGGTCACGTTTATTCCAAAAAGATTTGATGGGAAGACTGCAGGCACGTCCTGTCGCGTGATAACATGATGGGAAAATTGTATATAGGCCTACCGTACCCATTCGTATTCTGAATTTTCATAATAAATAAACTGCATCTCCTATATTAGTAAAATATACAATGTAGCAAATTTTTATATCTGTAATAATTGATTTTACACAATTTTGATGAGTTTTATTTGATATTTAGTAAATGCACTTTGAATATATTTTCGTCTCAATATAAACCGTATGGAAGATAATCTTGTTAGTTTTTAGTTCGAAATTCCAGGTAACCCTAACGATGGCTCATAGCATATGCTTGAAGTTGGGGCCATCTTGGCGTGGAATTTTCTTTGTGGTTATTTATTCTATCTGAACAATGCATACGTGCTATACTATTGCGTTACTATAATTCTATTATATATCAATATGTGCCATGTAAAAAAAAGCGGTTTGAGTCTGTCACCGACACGTTTGACAGACTCCCATTCAGGCCAGAAAGGTCCCAGCGATTCGTCGTTGTGATGATGATGATGACGACGACGACGATGATGATATAGCAGTAAGTTACTGTTCCACAATCTCTTGACAACATACTTTCGTGCCGTCATGATTTCCTATAAACACATTGGAGGAATTTTCACATTTTGGATCCATAAAACAATAAAATATATGTCACGAGCACCTTGCTGGACACTTTTAATGCAGAACTTGCCCCTTAGTGTTCAATAAGACTGTTTGAGGGTAAAAATAGCCTTCTGCTATACTGTACGGTCTGTTAAGCTTTGCATTCAGTACATGACCTAAGTGGATAATATTTTGTTTTCTGTCTATATCAGTTTTGCTAAGTTTCTTGACTGGGTGAACATATATTATATGCTCTTTAATTTCTGGGACAATAAACTGCGCACTGTTTTCGATTTGCTCCACAGGACTCTTTGCCAAAGTCTTCACGAATTTCAAACATCTTTTGAAAGCCGTTGATAGTCAGAATCCAAAGTAGCATTTAAAAATTTTTTTTTTAGTTTATAAATAATTCGTCAAACATTTTTCGAATCCCATACAGGTCGACATAAATTTATCGTATTTTTCACTTGATAATACTCTATTGGTTTCAAAGTGCTGTGGGCCATTGCTCCGACTTCGAAATTATATTAGAGGTGTATTTCATAAATTGTCGGTCTGTGGAAGTGCCCTGCCGTGTCAATGTACAAACCACACCTGCTATAACATCCCCGTGGGTCCTTGGTCAGCCTCTTTGGGGTTGTCCCGATGGCCTAGAGGTCAGCGTGTTGGACTTTACATTTGGCTAGGCGAGTGTGCCGAAGGTAGTGGGCCCGAATCCCATACAGGGTGACATAAATTTGTCGTAATTTTCACTTATTATCCCTTTACGTCGCACTCCCTTTTGTGCTGTAAACATGTCAAAAGATTCATTTTCCTACGGTGCAGCAGGAATTATTTCTTTGCATCGCTATGTTTTCACTGGACAGTGTGTTTTGCATGCATCGACAAGACATACGTAGCACCTCCATGATACTATATAATGTACTCACTTATAAGAGGCAGTTGTACACGTGCTAGTTGAGTGACTTTTGTAAATCTTGTTTGTACACACTGTGTATTATTTTTCAAGAATTATCACTTCCAGTCACGAGATGTTAACGCTACTCCGCTGTAGTTTTAAGATCCTGATAAACCCCTCTTTTCGTCCCTTCTAATAGAGTTCACTGTAAAAAGCGACATATGGTTCGGTGTAATAAAGGGAAAAGCTTATAATTAGATGCAAACACGAGGAAAGCTCATTAATTTTGTTACCGTTTCCGTGCCCTTATTAAAGACATCTAATTAATGCACATTTATGTGACAAACGTTATTTTTAAATTTGTCATATCTTACTTAAGGTGTGACATTTAAGCCATATAATCTTTGCTGATGTAATAGTATATGAATGAATTTCTGTTTGAATCATCTGAATAACATATGTACTTATCTCTAGAAACTGGAGCTCAATGTGAGATCAGGACTACTCATGACAAACATAGGTTGTGGTATGCGGGTCCCTATCAAGAAAGTGGAAAGGAACACCCAACAAGGGGCTTATGAAGGAGCACAATTGAATCTACGTATTTGGCAACTGGCATAATTATGACAAGGTACATAGTAATGCGTCATATTCCCTCCACTAACGTCGTCCATGCTTCCAACTGACACATATTTACAGGCAAATCCCATGGCAACTTGAAACCAACATTCATATATTTGAATTCATACCCGATCCCGTGACATTTTACAATGTTAAACGTAAATTGTATGGAAACTAATATAACATTGTGTATAAAAATATATGCCATATCCACATAATTACAATACTCTAAACGTTGGATAGTTATAAAAATAACAAGAACTTTGATCCACCATTTTAATTGTTGAAATGCTTTCAATCTAAATGCTAAATCACTTCTATTTTTTAATATTATCAAAGTTTCTATACAGTTATGTGTCATTTCAGGTTCACACACACAAAGACTAACTTTCCATGAATTCGGTGAAAAAATGATGCAATGAAATTTGATTGAACTGGTTAAAAGTTATGTCCACATTTGTACAGGGGTCTGATATTTGATATGTGTGCCACAAAGCTAAATGTTTGATGATTAATTAGATGCAAAAGGTTGAAATTGTCGTCAGATTTAGAATCTTTGGGTCATGTCCATTCCAAACATATATACTTTTGCATGTTGACATCAATATTTTATCACTGCATCAGCTGTGACAGTAGTAGCCACCCAAAACTGTCTTTGGTATTTCATATGTCTTTAATAATGTTTATCATTAAATTTTTCAGCAGGGAAAACGAAAATGCAGCTTTCGCTCAAAATTCACTGGCTCCATAGTACTATTTATAACAATAATAATAATAATAATAATAATAATAATAATAATAATAATAATAATAATAATAACAACAATAATAATAATAATAATAATAATAATAATAATAATAATAATATCAATGATAATAATAATAATAATAATAATAATAATAATAATAATAATAATAATAATAATAATAATAATAATAATATCTAAATAAAATGTAAGTAAATGCATAATTATGCAATCTATATGTTTCAAAAGTAACATTGTGTATAAAAAAAATCACATCTAAAATGATATTTCAGTTTACATAATACCAACACATGCATGGTCGATAGATAATACTTCGCCTCCCAGATGGCAGCACGCATTAATGTCATTTTCATTCATTTTTTTCCCTACAAAGAGACACTTTTATTATCGTGAACATTCAGTTCTACGGATGCTGGGAATGAGGATTTCCATGGGAAATTGGGACACCTGTAACATACTGACACAATTTTCTATAGTTCAAATAGGTTCCGGAATGACATGCCCCATCCCGGAATGAAGTTTGCTCGATCTCCGGCCCCCTACAGTTGACATACAGAGTTACTTACCTGCGGTACATGTATAATTCCATATATTCTCTACTCCCAACCTGAGCTTTTTAAAACTAGTCAAATCTCTACTTGTAAAATGTCTTTCATGTATGCTATACTGTATATGTGTTTTCTGGCATATTGAAAGTGCTACAATATTTCAAATCATGTTTGAAAACTGTCTTTGTGTGGCCAGGCACGCATCGAAATAGTCAAATATTATTTGCACAAGTGAATGATTCGAAAGGAAACGTTTCTCTGATTCAATGTTTTTTTCGGAAGTGAACCAGGTGGTTAATTAAATCGATCACTTGGAACGTGAATGATACAGGTGGTTAATCTGATTTTTTTTTTTTTTTTTTTTTTTTTTTTTTTGATGAAGTGTCTGCTTCATGTGACACACGACGCAGGCCTATCTTCCCACAATTCCAAAGTACCATGCGTAAGATTTGATACGAGACAAGACCGGTTTTGCGTCCGTATTATCAGTCACACTTTCCCGTTGTCATTCTTTCTAGTCGTTCTATCAAAGTTGAATATTTACACCAATATGAATGCAAGATATAACGAAACGAATGCTCCGTTGAGGCGTATTCAATTGAGCAGCAAATCTGTTTCTGCACTCTTGAGTGGGAGGAATCATTGACGTATTTTAGTTTTGCCTAAGTACCAAAGTTTCGCCTGGCCATACATTTGCTCAAAACAAAATTATCTAAGTATTTGACAGACTGTAATTGGGAAAGTTATTTTTACCGAAACTTTATAAATTGAGTATAAAATGTAGGGTTAATTTTAATTTTAAATTGATCACATACTGTAAACTGACAGTTTCTACCTTGGCCAATTGAAAATTTCACGGGGGAAAGCAATGTATACTCCACTCGCAATTTTACAAATGTGACGGTACTTTTAGATATGCCTTCACAATATACACATGGATGTGTGATAACTTCCAACACACGATATCTAATCATCAGTCTGATTGGAATCCTGCTTGAATTCAAATGGACACTTGTGAGACATAAAAAGACACTCTCCTTATATTTTCACGGTCAGTAAAACTCATCAATAATTCACAGGACTGTCCACAGCTTTTGCGTCAAGCTTACAGAATTACAGATTTATATTTTACCGCTGACCCATTCTATCACCTCATCATCTAAACTTGTCCGACTGGGATTCCCTATATTGTGAGACATCAATTCACAACAGTGACATAGTGACATGTTGGATTGCCGCCTTGGTTGCAGTAAGATGATTTTGTTGCCTGCAAAACGACCATGTGCTCCCACACAAACATTCAAAAATAACCAGAGGCCCATGGGCCTAATGCTTTGCTGACAAGTAATCGGATTACCGTCATCGAAAAAAATCATTTCCTGAAAAGCATTCCTCTATGACCTTGAGAATGTTGGTCTAGGTAATCTGAATAGGCATCATGAGACTGCCACATGATACACGTTTGCGGTACATTTGGTTACGTAGCCTTATTCTGTCTCAATTGAATATTGAATGTAATGTTCTTCATTCAAGTGCTTAATGGCCCGGAAAAATAGTTCAAGCGCACAGACCATATTACAAAATTTCACGTTTTGTCTCATACGTATTTGGTGTAACTTTTGTACTTCCATCTCAAGTTGTTATCGCAATGATATGAACCTTTTCCTTGGAACGGGGAGGGGGGCAGGATTTGTTAGTTCTAGTTATAATTACCATTGGCGCCATCATGACTTCAATCGGCAAAGACTTTTGTGTGTATCATGTTACTGTAATGGTATAGGGGTATGTACACAAGTTGAAATATAATGTAATGACCATAACAAAAAACGCTCTATCAAATGCATTCTTCCATGACCTTGACAAGTAGGTCAAGGGTGCCCATATTACGTGATATAAACTTCCACAAGTGATACATGTTTGTTGTATATTTGGTAAAATGTGCTTTATCATTTCTCAAAACGATCTATTTTATGACCCCTCAAATATTACCCGCTATTTTCTGTTCACCTGGAGGTGGCACCGGTAGTATTATTCTAAGTCGACATATTCCCCTCCAGTATAGTTCAACACCATTTAAGAAGGACCCACTGAAATCAAACACACCAGAACATTTTTTCTCAATTTTCGGCCGTGTATTATGTAATATACTACATGGCACCACCAACAAGGAAAGAAATCTACAGTTGCATTCATAGAACCTGTTCAAAATATTTTAAGAGGCTAACCTAAAATTGCTCTCGCTATCGTGTTGACAAGCAATTGGGTGTATTTAACGGACGGACAGAACGAAGGGCGGACATACATTGATGGTCGCATAAGCTATGCGACCTATCTGATAAAAATAGGGTATACTTCGCGAACAAGCAAACAACACGGTCATATGACATGCGCTCGTTTTGATGTAAAGACTGAGAGAATTCCACAAAGGTGACACTTTCGTTTGTTATACGCCACTATTGTAGGCTTTGGCGTGAGATATTACAAATAGCTAGCTGCGAGTTGGAATGAAAGACGCTTTGCGCAGTGGCAGTGGAGTTGTTCTCAATATCGGCCTTTAAAGTTCTTCACTTGACAAGTAGTTGCTGAACATAAACCATGCCAGGAACATGACTGTTTGTGTATGTGTCTTTTGGAAAATGGTATCTAAATGAACTACCCTGAATCAATACTCACATGCCTGCTTTTAGCCACACAGGGACAGGATCCATTGCTGCCATGCCATCTCCATGATTGCAACAAAGTCAATTTAGGGGGCATCTTCTGAGGACCTACTTTCCTGAACATATTGCCAAGTTTGCGTTTCAAGCTTAATTTAAATGTAAAGCCACACTTTTATGTAAACAACTACAATATTTTGGTCTGATCTTTTTCATAAAATTAAACAAGTTATCGTAAGTGTGACCTTGCAAACATATATTTGTGTCGGCCACTAAAATAAAACATAAAAGAAAGTGACATGTTTTGTAAATTGTTCAAGTACAAAAGCATTATTAATGGACTAAACATAGAAATAAAGGGTACTACAGATGGTAAATGTATGCTTCTCTTAACGTAACTGGACCGTTGGGATGAAACCAGTACTGTATTTATTATACATTTTTATATTAGCATAAAGGCCTGTTGTCATAATTTAAGTGGAGATTTCAATGAAACCTGGTTGCCATACCAGGGAGCCATCTTTCTACTAAAACATAATAACAAAATGAACCGGTAAACTGCGTTGATTTAGAAAGTTACGCCAAATGTTTTTGTGTCAACCTCAGAAACACGTGTTTCCGACCTAAATTCACTTGTGCGACGTAATAGCGCACGGACACATGATGTTTGCCTGAACCTGCAATTTCATCAGAAATCATGCTTATGTGCTGAAACCAGGCAAATAGACTGAAAAGTTCTGCTAATGTGCAGGTTCAACTTATACTGAAATTACAAGGAAAAGCGCGACAAAGTTGAAGACATTATCAAATTAAGAACTTTATGCAGTAACTTTGCATCTCAATAGCTTCATGTTGGGGTCACATCCATTGCACTGAACATAACTGACTGCCAATATAACGCCAATCAAATGATATACCTCTTACGTCATAAGATTCGTACTTCTTGAATGCAAAAGATTGATATTCAGTGTCAAACGCGTCGCAGATTTTATCTCGTCCCAGTCTTTCATCAAGTCAACGCTTCAGTTAAAAGTTACTAAAAATAATTGTTCTCCGACACTTTTTATTGGTTTCTTTTTGCCAATGACTTACGAGTTGTCCGACCGAAAATAAACGACCCGTCAAATTTGCGCCCCGAAATATGTTTGTTGCCCTGAGAAGTAGTTACAAGTTCAGCTAAGCTGGTACAAAAGTCACCTTCACAGAGTTAGCAAGTACAACATTTTGTGGTCGTTCCTAATGTTTTGAATAGCTTGTGGAGGAAAATAACGAACACTGCGTATGATCAACGATATACTATCATGTACCTCTTTTGCCATCCCCAAAGTGCCAGGAAATAAGTATCCGGAGCTATCACATACGTGTAAATGATAATGAGACTTTTATAGCGACCATTATTTATACGTGCTGTCTGCGGTGTTTCATAAACACGTTTTACATGGCTGAATGCGTCACAACTCATTCCACAGGAGTCCAACGTGAAATCAAGGGTGGTGACTGGCCTAGAACCATGACAAAGCTAAATTGATATAAGACACCACAAATCACCTAGTGTACGCCCATAAACTGTAACGTCAAGGATAGATACAACTCAGGTCCAGGACAGGTAGCGAAAACATGTCGCGTTAAACTGAATCAATGTACGTGTGTTAATCTTAACCCATATTAATACTCTTTGGTTGTGCTCAACATCATTTACAAAATCCCATCAATTTACTTTCATGGTACTTTTGACCAACTTCGAGCTTGGAATCAAACGAAAATATCGAAGTCAATGTAGACATGATAAAGAAGGAGATACCTAGATAATTGGAGGTCATGGATAAGTAAGCTTATTTAACACTTTCCACATAGGGTAAACATACAGGTCCACGACTGCTGGTAATTTCACGCCTTACACTTTTTCCTTTCCATTAATGTTGCGTTTTGGGTAAAGTTAGGAACCAAAGTGTCAGAGGAAGCCTAGGTTGATATACCCGTCTCAACAAATCTCACCGTTACGCTCTGTGGGCGACGAAAGCGTCAAATACAGCTGTTGAATCAACTTTCTAACAGGACACGACAGGGGTTAATATTTCTATAATCAGCCCCTGAAGTAAGACTCTCTTTGCACGAATGACCAAAATTGACCGGGCTTTGTGAAAATTACCGCATAATTAGAACGACAAAAAACCCACGCAAAAATTCTCTCGTGTACTTTTTTTTTAACTTCCTCTGCTTGGACTGCTGTTCAGTAAGGGCTGACTTGAGAGCCTATATGCAGTCGCTGCGGGCAGTGTGTCAGGTTCTAAGGCCCTGCAAATGAGACGCGTTGGACACATACTGTAAGCATTACGCAAAGACAGTATATTCTCAATGATGTCCTCCTACATGTAAGGTGGAGGCTTCAGCTGATCTTCAAATGAAAATATACCACAGCCATGGTCTGGAAATTCGACAATATCGCCCACTGCGCCCTAGTTTGGATATGCCTGGTGGGTTCATACACAACATCACAAGATCCTTTCTTCGTATTTGATGAAATATATGATGCCGAACACTTCTGGGACGTCCTGTTGTCGACAAATTCTGATGTAACTATTCGCCATGCAGTACTCATATTATACACACCAGCATGTCAAACCCAGGTTGATTTTTGGAGACTATTGCACAATGCACTGATTCTTCCTGATGACAATTACATGTTTTTTGGTGTACATGACTATGAAACCTCAGAGAAATACACTTGGTATAACTGGGGACCAGATGAAAATCTGACATCTTGGTTCAAAGTGAAACCAGTTTGTGCTCAACCAGTTTACCTATCTAAAGGCAGCACCAAAAACACGGAACCGATCATGCTGCGAGACAAAACTGAGTTCCTAAGTTGGACATGGGAACAAGTCAAGGTGAAAATTACTCTGATTAACGAAGCCTCAGAAGATGTTATTTTCAGTTTCAGAGGTTCTTATATGCCAATTTCTGGCGTAACTGTTTCACCAGGACGGATGCAGACTGTTGATGCATTTACATCCTATGTGGTATGTGCCACCGGCAACCGAGGATTCTATGGGGGTTGGGTTGTTGGATACACTGCCAAGACCTTGATAGCACATACTGCCACTACAAAAATGGATGTGCTTCGGTTTGTCTTTGAAAAGTACCATACCATGGCCAGACGACGTGAGCATTTGGGTAAGGAAGTGTGGGATTATGCTGACCGCCATCTGTTGAACCGTAAGCAGCCATTAATGTTGCCAAACTTCACCACGACTGGTTACCAGAGATTGTTTATGCCAAAATGGCTGGAAACCCTAATTACAGAGTTCTATCTGGAAAAAAGAGAACAAAGTCATGCAGAATCCTGGGAGCCTGGCATGACTGGGATAAACATGGACAGACGGAGGTGTGGAATGGTTGAGGTGGACAATGCTACCAAACATATTATTATCGCTGGATTACACCCTCTTCTGGAAAAATGGTGCAAATGTAAGCTTACAGTGACTTCGTTCTATGGCATCAGGGAATATTACAAGGGTCATCGCCTAAAGAAGCACGTGAATCGGATTGGCACACACATTATCTCAGTGATCCTGCAGGTTGTGCAGGATCTGAACGGTGGACCAGATTGGGAACTTGAGGTAATAAATTATAAAGGAAAAAGGAAACAAGTCCAGCTTAAAGCTGGAGAGATGCTCTTCTACGAATCCGCGCGGCTGATTCATGGACGCCCGAACGTTTTCCAGGGACAAGTCATGGCTGATGCATTTGTACATTTCAAGCCAACCACAGGCTGGCTTTACGAGAGGCTGAGCGATGGCAAATTGTATTACAATGGTAAAAATCTAGTCAATGTCTATCCTTTATCAGATGCGAAGACACTATCTGCCCTTCAGGCCAAAGACCATGGAATAGTGGACCACAGAAATAACGAACTTTGAAGCTCGACCTGGACAATCAGACAATACCCCCTCAAAGTAAAGTTGTTCACCGAGAAACTCCCGTCGTTATCAACATTTCAATTCGAAATATCTCTTATAATAAAAAAGTGGACACACTAAATGAAAATTATGAACCAATCTTTATTACAGCTTTGAAATTATGCATTGAGCTTGTTTTAAACGCATTGTGTGCCCACTCAAAAGTGACGACCCCCGTGTAATAATTATGCAAGCATATGTACCAGTGTATATGTAATTAACCAATGACGTACATTGAGACAATCGAGCAGCTCGGCAGGAATTAAGCTTACAGAGACTAAGACAACCGCACTGAGGCAAGCACAGTTCAGGCATGTCTACTGGATTTTACTGTTAAAAGAAGTGATTAAAATCAGGTAAGGATTAAAACAGAGCCAGATGAATTTCAGTGGTGGCAAATGCGTACACGTGACGTCATTCTTTGGTCATGTAATCGCCGCCAAATCCAGTACTGCAGGCTCTAGTCTGAAAGCTCCTTTGAGATAAGGTAAGACTTTCTATGTCACTTGACATAAATTATACTGTCTGACCGTAAAGAAGCTGGCATTTGTCGACAATTTCAAAGATCTCGACCATGTGCTAAAGTTTCATTTCTCTGATGACTTTTATTTCAAAAGTCAATTTGAATTTCAGATGAGAGTAGTCCTATGCTTAAGTGGTCTCTGGATTCTGCATATCAATTGGTTTTTTATAATAATTTGATTCACTGGTGCAGTAATTCAGGAATTGACCTCAAAATTTGAAGGGTTGTCTCCATTTTGTATTGGCAGTTTTTCTCTTGCTGATATATTGTTCCGTACCATCAACTCTATTTTTTCGGAGGTTTTCTGTGTTGAACTTTTCACCAGACACTAATGTCAGGGGTCTGGTGTTCAATTCCTGAATGGCGCATCAGGACGTTTCCGATGAAAGGTAGTTTGTTGACATTTACATTACACTACATTGGTTTCTAAGAGATAGGATCATTCAGATTAATTCAGAATGAAATCTAATCGGTAGTGCTACTGGGTATCATGTTTCACAAAAGGTTTCTCTGTTCCGCTGAACAAATCTTTTCAAATTTGGGACTTGAATCATATGTTAAGACGTGAGACTTTTGTTATGAATTAGCACCATGGATGCCTCAATGTTCGACAGGTGGCCTAAAAGTTCCTTTTTGGGTGCATGTATACAAAATCATTTATTGATATTAACCCCTTTTGGGGTCAGACTATGACAGAGCCAATGGCTTCAATTATACAAACAAAAGTAGCAGTACCACATCTTCTTTGTAGTTCTCAACCGAACTAAAATATCACAATCCAATCTGTTTATGCTCCATAGCCCATCCAGTAAGAAAGCTGTTGACCTGGGACATGCCATTATGGTAGTATTTATCTTTAATTCTCAGCATAAATGGTTTTGTTGTTGTTGTTATTGTTGTTGTTGTATTCTGTTAACACAAAATTTACATGAAACATTAAAGCAGACGACAATTTACATCTGGGGCTTTTGGGGAGATTCAAAGGGGAAAGTGTGTCAGAGCAACAGCAGTAGCACCAGCTGTCTTTAACTGTTTCTTTGAAAACAGCGCAAAATGGGGAAATCATATATTGTTTCTTCTGGATGTAACTTAACACTGAGTCACCACTACATGTTAGTGCAGTATATATCCATTTGAAACAACGTATATCCAAAATGTGTTGGATTATGTGAAGCATTACTTCAGTTGTGCTTTTTTAACTTTGACATTCAAACATGTAATCATATTGCATCATTTTGCTACAAGCCATGGAGCAAAGAATGTAAGTTAGCGTGGTCAGAATGAAAAGCCGACAAACTGCTGTGGATGCTAAAATGAAAATTGAACAATAGATATCGTCGCCCTACCTCTTTATTCTATTTCTGTCTTAAGCGACGGCCCACATTGCATAATTGAGGCAATAAAGCAACTGAAACTTTTTGCCTGAAACCATTGAAGATGGAAGGGGCTGTCCTTGGGAGAGTGATGCCTCCAGTGTCAATGTCATTGCACTATTAATGCCAAGTGTGCCAAGTTATAGATGCTGGTGCTGGAAGAGACAACAACGTGTTAACAATCTGCATTCAGAGTGCTCTCCACTGAATTAACTAGAGCCTACATTTCAGCATTTGCTTAACAAACGCTGGCACTCGCATCATTTTTATCAAATCATCTGGGTGTTTACTCATAGAGAATAAGGATTATTTCACACCACAAAATCTCGAGGTCAGATATTTCTAAATCTTTGCACCTTGATGCATGTAAAAAGTTAGCAACATCTCGTGCCACGCTACCACCACCAGCATGTGAACACTCACGACGAATGATGACGTAATACCCAGAATGAAAATTATCTGACTGACAAAATGAATCAACACTGTGATTTTGGCTAAGACAAGGATTCACGCGGACATCACGCGCTAAAAGGAAAAGTGTGAGGAAACAGCCAAAACATATGCAAGACTCAAAACATGAGTCAATATCATCTGATTTTAATCATAATGATAAGCTCCGAGCTGCCTTGATTAATCCCTGTCAGAGAAAATAATGTTGGTGGTGTACCTTTGAGCACTTTCTAAATCGCAAGCCTCTTCTATTCCACCTCTTATTTATGAGGACAAACATATGCAGGATAATTATATTAAAGCTGAAAATTTTGACTCAGTCTTCCTTGAGCAATGTAACATTGATATTTTTTATCTTGCTCAGTCATGCATAAAATGTTTGTGAATGACAATTCTCTATCTTCCGAAATTTATAATCCTGATACGGCAGCTACAGTTATGAATTCAGATCTTTCGAACATTGACCATTAGGCTACTGACTGAGCAGTGACTTTCAGAGACTGATTCTATGCTTATTTCCTGCCAAAAAAAATCCATGGTTCATCCTTTTATTACTTTTCAGTATCATGTTGTTCATAATGAGGACAAGCATAAGCATCTCGGTGTAGCTGTGCATTCTGATTTCAGGTGGACTGACCAAGTTTTGGTAATAAAAAAATCTAGCAAGCTGGTCAATATTATGAAGGGTCTCAAGTTCATTCTTGACAGACACACTTTGAAAACGATTCATTTTTCTTGTATTTGGCCAGCACTTGAATTTGGGAGTCCAGTTTGGAATGGATGTACCGTATCCGATGAAGAAAAATGACCCAGTTTCAGGGTCACGGGGGTTAATTGTGTCACTTTGCACCCTATTTGTTCTCATTGCGATGGCTTAAGAATTAAAAGAGCTACCTCGGCCAAATTTGGTGTGCACAACCCTCTTATAGAGAGCTTGGATGGAATTGCACATAAGGGACCTTGCCTCTGTGCCAAGGTAACAGGGGTCACCTTCCTTCGTTGAAAGGGTCAACTATCAGTTTTATGGCAAATGCATTTTCATCGCGATAACTTCAGGATAAAAAGAGATACTCTAGCCAAATTATGTGTGTGAAACTTTCCTGTAAAAAGCTTGGGTGAGGTGCCTATCAGTAACCTTAGCCAAGTTTCATGCCATGTTACAGGGATCAGCTTACAAAATTCCAAGGTCAGCATATAGGGTGGAAAAAGCTTCTCCAACACGTGTCAGTGCGTGTGTTCCTCTTATGCAGTGCTTTGGATAATATTGTACATAAGTGACCTTGATCTTATTTGAGGTCATATCTGTCAACTTTCCAATAGTAAGTTCAGCGTTTTGGGTTATATATTGTTAATGCTGGATCCTAGGCCATTGGTTACTTTCAAACATTTATACGAAAGCACCTATGGAGTTTCTTTTGGTGTTGTTAACTTTGGCCTCCTTTCGTATTTAATGGGCTAGTATCTGATTGGGACATTGTAAATGCTAATGTACCATGGGCTCTGTATTAGAGTCTCTTTTGTTTTTGATTTTCATTAATGACATTGTGGATTTAACATTAATCTTTTTCGCAGAAGATACATCCCTTTTCCTTAATGTTGACAATCCCAATTTTACTCCAATTACCATGAACTATGACCTCTTCTCCATTCACGAGTATCGTCCCGCCAGTTGAAACGTGCTTTCACTGGACTTATAGTGTAGTTAAGCAAGCAATTCCCGGCAAACGTGAACTGGACGATTGCCAGTGATTCCATTGAGGCTTGGTTCTGAACTGGTTGGTCACTTTTATAACTTGTAAATTGTCGCTATGTTAATTTCGCGGAAAAGAAACCATGTAAATCACCCTCTCCTAGTATTTTAATGTCAACAACTGGTAAATATCGACCAGCATAAACATTTAAGTCTTGTTTTCAGATCGGACCTTAGAGGGAATGATCATATATAAAAACTACCGTGACGCTCCAGATCTTAAAAAAATCAAATACACTTGCAACAGGCAGACACTGGAAACGATAGACACCTCACTCATTCGACCTTTATACGGTTGTGTTGTCTGAGATGGCTGTACTCAGGTTGATGCATTGAAAGTATAGGGTATTCAGCTGGTTGCAGCTCGCCTCATTTCTGATACCATATGTACCACATCAAACGTTAAATTGTATGAATAAACAGGCCAGACACCATTGGCCAAACGCAGAGAAATGTGCAAAATGATACAAATGTATGGATTAAAAACAATTTAGTTTCAGGTTTTTAGTGATATTGTTCCCAATAATCCACGTATTGTCAGAAGGTATAAGATGAGACAGACTCTTGACCCACCACATTTCAGAGTAAGGTCTGATTTATTTGATTACTCATTCTTTCCTTGTCTTGGGCCAGTGATAGACATGACATGTGCAGGCGTGTCAGAACTTGTGATCACGCAATGAATACAGGGCCTCAGGTGACGGGCTATTAATAATAAGGGAGCAGAGAAACTGATATCCATTTCTCTTCATATAAAGGGAATAAATGTGTCTGATTATTTGTGGGCTTCGGGAGGGTGTCCTTTGAAAATTGAATCCTTGAACTATAAATTATGTTGGACTTTTATTTTCATTGAGGTCTGCCTCGGCACTATAACTATGGAGGTAAGCATAAACAAATGCACGAGTAGCAAAAACGTGAATTGACTTTGATCCCATTTTCTATTAATAATATAATTGTTATTGAAGTAACCTTTGAGCAAAATGTCAACGAAACTTTTAAATGTCAGAGACAAGGCAACGAATATGGCCAATGTAACATTTAATTCTATTAAGTTTTACTTACTAGTCCCAGACCTCCTGCCACAACCAGACTTTGGAACCAACAGCCATAGAAAAGAAGACATTCCACGTCCCTTTTCTAATTCTCAAACAAATTACCAGAACTATTTCTCGATCAGTCAAACACACTATGTGGGCAAACGTCTTCCTGCAGTTATTCATGCAACATTACATATGGGCGCATCCCGCTAAATTCCCACGTACTAGTATTCGAGACAGATGTTTACAATACCAAAATACATCGATGCGGGAAGGGCAACGACGACGTTTGGCACTATTTTTTTGTTTGTTTGCCCCTATAATACTATTCCTTGGAATAGTTTCCCCAGGATCGTTACAAAGTATGCTCCTTTAAGCCGCGAGGCACTTCTATATAGTGCTTCAGGTTGCAGTTTCGAAAATGACAAAGCAATATTCTGGGCTGTCCACAACCTTATTTTAAAAAATCAAACGTTTTCAGGTCGGTGCCATTACATGAATGAATACGGATTTTGTTACCATCTTTGTCGCCTTAAGCTAATTTATTCATTTCACACAACATATTATTGCAATTTTGTAATAGCCCAACTGTCTGCCTTGTGACGTTGTGGAGATTTTTCTTTTCTGATTGTCTACAAGTGCTTTGCTTTCTTCACCTGTTTATATGGTCCACCAGTTCTAACTTCAGAACACATCTCAGAGTGCATTGCACAAGACCTTGTGTTGTTCCGGTTGTCCTGTGTGGCAAGAGTGGTTAATATATATAGGATGTCGTCCTTCTCCTCAAGCATTTTATTTGTAAAATATAAGTTAAAATAACTTTGACCTTCAATGACCGAAAAAGGTCAAGTATGCAATCATGTTACCAGACCACTTATCTCCTACAGAGACAGAAGTGCTCTACCGACAGACATTTGTTTGTGTGTTGCGAAATCAGTAGCTACTTGTTAGTGATACGAGTCACGATTATACTCCGAATCAAAAGAGTATTTAATTCTGCACACGCGAAACTAACAAGCTAAAACCACAATATGGCTTACGCTTGTTCAAGACAAGATTGATGATGATGATGATGATGATGATGATGATGATGATGATGATGATGATGATGATGATGATGATGATGATGATGATGATGATGATGATGATGATGATGATGATGATGATGATGATGATGATGATTTTACCAGGCCAACTCATTTCAAAAGGCACAACGCTCTTATGATTTCACTATATACCAAAGGAAGTCAGTTGGTTTAATGTAACGGCCTATTCACTTCCTAAAATTATTTCTTTCACCTGTGACTGCAGATTTCTCATAATGAAATGTCTATTAATTCCTAAATTGTGACAGAGCCTTGCTCAAAAACGGTTTGATCATTTCGTACAAACTAGGTGGGAAAGGACACTGCTAAGTCGAATTCCGTCAGTATTACTCCTAAGGAAATAAGTTCGGGCAACCACACAGGTGCTACGTGGGTGACGAAAATTAACTGTTTAGTAACCATTGCAACATAGAGGATAATATATCTGCAATATGATGGCATATAAATGAATACATATTAGAAATTGCAAACATAACAGTTTATATCGCATACTTCAGAATATGAATTTACGAAAAATGTTTTGATGTACCTTGAAAATCGAGAAAAGGAATAAAAAATTTATTTTTCAGTGATGCGGGGGGGGGGGTTAGGATAAAGTTGGCAAGTGAAATCTAATAGTATATTTAGATCCTGCAGCGGCTGGTATAAAAATAGATGTATTAATTCGACCATGCTGCTGTGCAGTGAGTATGAGACGGCTGAATTACGGAAAACGTGTTTTGGAAGTAAACAAGGTAGACCATTTTCTTAAGCGTATCTATAAGACGAAAGGACCGTTTTCTTTTTTTCCCCACTTTTCTGTAATTCTTTATTTATATGTGAAACTGTTCGGTGGCAAAAAATAAAGTTGTACATTCGTAGCATCGTATCTAAAAGGATATTGCTTTTAAGTCTTTCGCAAACATGTCTACTCCCAAGAGTTTATTCCCAATTTTTTTTCTGCCCATATACGCAACCGAGATGACCAGCGAGGTGGAACTTGCCGCGCTAGGACTTTGGCGTTACACTCACATGCACATCATGGGGAAGTTTCCCACAACTGCCAAATCAGTGACTTGCTTCTCCTTTTTTTTTTTTTTTTTTAATGGGGATACTGGTACACCCTTCAAAACACACGGACTACCCCCGGATCCTCGCCTGCCCCACTCCCTGTATTAACTTTTTGCTGCTGTCCAGTTTGCTATCACCAATAAGCTTATGTACGTATATACATGCCTGACACAAACAACTGTCTGAGGAAATAATGAAAGCAAGGGAAACCACCTTATCTTACACCATCATTCCTTTAATCTATATTTCTGAGTGACTGTTTGACCGCACCTCGCCAATGGTGGAGAGTCTATTTTCATCGCTGGTATTCTATTGTCAACGTGTGATAAACTTAGTTTCAATTTGTAACAACCTTGATTCATTCAAGTAAATTTTTGATTCATGCTAATAAGACCCACTTGAAATATTTAAACGTTAAATAAACCACAAACAAAGGTTGTACTGTTTAAGTTTATACAAGTTTTGGAGGCACACAGACAGATTTGCTTTCACGCAAACCTTCTCTTGTATTTGTACTTCTACATGCATATATACATTCGTCCTTCATTTGCGACATTTGCGACATTTGCTCAACAGGGATGAGACTAATAAACTGTTGCTTCGTGAAGCGTTTGGGATCCCGTTGGTGACACGAGTTGGGATATTTTTCGGATTTCGCGAGGTAAGACCGAGCAAAAACAGAATAAATATCACAACTCGTGTCACCTACGGGATCCCAAATGCAAACCATGCAATATTCTTTTTCTCACATACCTTCCAAAGTAACTTTACAGCAGAAACAACTCTGATGCTAGAAGTTTCCAACTTAGGTCGCTATTTTTATTAGGCGAATACAGCATATTCAAAAGTTCCTGCCATATTTGGAACACCACTGCCCTCTGGAGATATAAATTAGAATGAGCTTGTGGACACCAATTAAAGCCCCCCGTTCACTCACATGTTAAACGTGCTCACTTTGCTAGCTCATATGTATTATTAAAAACAATTTAAATATGACCATTATGTTATTCTGTTAAGAAAACTCTTGGACTACAACATAAGGGGAAAAATCTTCAGTGTTTGACTTTTCGTAATCGGCGCTGATGTACCTCTCACTGCAATTTTGAAACCTTGTACAGTTGGACCCACAGCCATATGCATAATAACTGTGTTGAATCTCTATACAGTCTAGGAATTTTCAGAGGCTACAGTTTAATAAAAATTGGGTTTTAATGATATATATAATTAGCAGTCACAGGTATATTTATTCTAAAGCTCAATTGACTTGTTAATGGAGCAAATCGATCCCAATCTAATGCAAAAGTGCTAACTAAGTAGTCAGATGGTCCAAAAACCTTGTCCTAAACTAGTTGATTACAAGTTTTTTGTCCTACACCGGCAACTACGTATATCTATAATTGAGCATGTCAGAAAAAGAGCGCCACTAAGTATATTTTGTGACTTAAATAATTTAAGAAATTTTGCTACGTTTTGTTTGTAAGGATCGAGTTACTCAAGCAGCAAATCGTCCTTATAAAGTTCATGACCTGGATCATTTAATAGTTGCCGTTGGTCTCCCTCTTCCATATGTATGTATATATATATATATATATATATATATATATATATATATATATATATATATATATATATATATATATATATATATATATATATATTATATACATACAGTTTTCCCCTCATATTTTTTCAATTTTCCTATTGTTATGTATGTGACAACACAGACAATCCGTTTTTTTTCGGGTGTCTTTCTTTTTTATTCTTTCTTCTCCTTTACCAGCAATTTTGTCCGACAACTTTTTCGGACACTATTATTTTTAAAAACTCCAAACTGTCTATGATAATAGACCCATGCCTGAAGTTGAGCTTTTTTACAAAGATGGTTCAGTGCATTAAAAATTATGCAAAATATAGCGTTTTAAATCTTGAATATATTCTAAACTATTATCGGTAGATGTGCCAATCTATCTTCTATTCATACCTTTACGTTGTAGGTGCATCCAATGACCCACAAACGAATGTGGAAAAAATCTAATTTTTGCTAATTAGGGCTACTTGTAAAGATTGAATATTGAATACCTTTAAATTTATTATAGGTAGGTGTCATTCCCAATTTAATTCATAGGTTTGTGCTGAAGATACATCTGAGAAACTACAAACAAAAGTTGTAGCATTCAAATTTATGCAAGTTTCGGAGGCACATAGAGGGGTCTGATTTCAAAGAAATCTTTTCTTATTACATTTTGT
Organism: Hermodice carunculata; assembly: GCA_964020975.1. Taxonomy (NCBI): domain Eukaryota; kingdom Metazoa; phylum Annelida; class Polychaeta; order Eunicida; family Amphinomidae; genus Hermodice; species Hermodice carunculata. The sequence goes on along the minus strand of OZ026625.1, from coordinate 11,603,090 downwards.
ATTCACCTGAATTGAAATGCGATTTTTGAAAAAATGCACGAACTTCTTCAGCAACTGTACAGACATATATTTTCCATTTGTACTGTAATTCTGTACATGGGGAAAATATAATACAATAATTGTATTTAAATTGTCTATTTATTTAGATTGATTTTCTTTTAGAACTTTTTTGGATAAAAAAATCTGACATTTTTCTAAATTTCAGTGTTCCTTGATTTAGTCTGTCAGGCCATAGTATTTATTGCTCATTTTTGGCCATCAGAGGAAAAGGCTCTAGGGCCAACCCCTCCTAAGCATTTCCTTCAATACTATGGGAGTACTATTGTCACGTTCTTCTGTAGAATTTTGATATAGGCTGTAATAGCCCAAATAAATTTAAGGGTCTTCAGCGGGTAATTTCTCAGATAAATTTTCGGAGCCTGTACCTGCACGTCCCTCCGTGTCAAAGCTAAATATTCAGCTAAGAGAACCCACATAATAATGAAATAATATGAACGTGTCAAATGATGAATTAGTTAAAAAAGTGAAGTTCTGCTTTTACATGCAGAGCTTCAATATTAATGTAGAATACCAATCAAACCACACATAATTACTAAATAGAATAGAACAAGTTCAGATAACAATAATTTAACCTACCCGTGAAATAGTATGGACCCTTGCTGGCTGGATAGGACACATTAATCTTACGTCCTGCCGGTGTATAACTGAGGTAGAAACAAACTGGGGCTATATATTAGATCCAAGTGATTACAAAATAAACAGTTACAGCCAGACACCTGTATAAACCTGAGAAATTTCTAGCAGGTAATGTAACAAATATAACACAACATGCAACTAAAGGGAAAAAAAACGTGTTAATGTCTCTATGCCCCACAGCCTGTATGATGGCTTGCAACAGAAAGGGGCCAATCACGTATGTAGGCTGTTGCATGAGGTGCTGTTTGGATGAAAAGTCACACTGATAATTGTCCCCAGGGTATAAATTAGCATCTTACTCTTGAACATTGAAGTAGTCAAATTTTGTTTTCACACATTGACAACAATGGAAGAAGTTCAAAATGCATGCCACTGCTACACAGTACTTCGCAACCCGGTGTAAGCTGAAACTAGATGGGTTATCAAATGACTGTTGTGTCTTCAACGTCTATACAACAAATAGCCAGTTTACTCATGTGCTTCTGAAGTGTCGCAGAGATAGATATGCAGCCTAATCAGACAGGTACAAGAGGGTTCTCATGTTCCAAGGCATCTTAAAGTCTGGGCACCAGTTTCACCAGTGACTGCATGCTTGCATGGTTTTCGTGGCAACTTACCGATGAGGACAATAACTCAACTCGGTAGAAGCGAGTTTTTTCATGCGACAAATGTTATCCATCCCCCAAGCATGACATACGTGATCTTTGAAGGTGACTGGAAAGGTTTTAGTGATATTGAACTACATTTGAGTCAAACCCCACAAAATCTTTCTGGATGCTGCAGGGGAATTTAAAACTTTATTTTCATTGAATGGCTCTATGACCTTGACTTTTGACCTCAAGGTCTCCTCTGAGTAAATTTAAGGGAAGTCTCATCTTGGTAAGTAATAAAAAAATTTGATGGACTTCAATCATACCCACTTGAAGATGTGGCTGGATAAACAAAACTATTTTATTTTGTGGGGCTTTGTGACCTTGACCTATGACATGAAGGTCATCCACAGTCATATAAAAAAATTCAAAATCTGTGTAGTATCTGTACCAAAAGTTTCAAGTGAATCTGGCTTGCGGTTTTGAAGAAGTCAAAATGTGAACTACCATTGCAGTCTCCATTGATTTACATGGTAATCAATAGGAAAGAAAAAATCAACAACAACAAAAAAATAATGATTATAAATAAATAAATAAAAATTAAACACATTAAAAATCCAAAACTCATTGGAGCATGACCATATGTACATGGTTGGTAAATACCTATGCGATGTACATGGTCACCAAGTTTGAAGTAAATCTGGCTAATTTTTTTAGAAAAAAGGTTAAAATGTGAATAAGCATTGCATTCCTATTGAATTACATAGTAATCAATAGGAATTTCTGCAGTTTGACCTTTCAAGGACACTCAAGTTTGGAATAAGACATACAAACTGAAAGCCCATGGGTACTTCCTATGAACGTACAATATTAAACATGGGCCTAAAATGCACCGTAAGGTGGCGTCAGCAAAGCTATTTTTCATAAAAATCATCATCTGCACAAAGAAAAACATTTTGTAGGTTTTGAAAAGGTAAAGTGGTCATCTACATGCTGAATGAGTAAACAAACTAAAAAGATAATTATTTAACGGTGAAATTTGAGCACAAAAATTGTAACCATTTAGTCAAAGATCCACATGACCCTGTGTTTACAACAACATGTAAATGAGTATTTTGTGCTTTCGGTTCAACACAGGTCTGTGCCCAATGAAATTTGGTCAAGCTGTTCATTGGCTGAAGAGAACAATGGGCAAGAGGCCTAGGAGACAGAACAGGCCCACTGTGGCCCAAACAGGCTGTGGAGACAGAATAATGGGCACAGTTATCCATTAAGTCATTGCTATTGTGTTGAGTACATTGAACCTCTGCATTGTTTTCTTTGCAATACTCCAGCTGTGTTATCCCACCTCTTCCTTGTGGACAACTGCAAAACCAAAGAAACCACAGAGTGGCTCACATCAGCGAGGATTCACATCAAAGAAAATCAACTTTGGAAAGATTGTAACTTTTGAATCTGAAGAATATACATCAAACGGATAGCAGTATATGTTTACGTCTGTCACAATAAAGCTCAAAGCCCAGAAGTAAAAGCGACTTGATCAACAACGATTTATGTCATGAAAAGTGAGTAATGTAACAAAATCTTGGATCTCTTTTTTGCCACGACTCTACCAATTTTGATGGAAGATTTCTCCATAATGAAAAGTTTGATTTCCATGAAATTAAATGTTTTGTGGAGCTAGGAGTTTAACTTAGGGAAAGTCTTCCGTTTTTTTTATATTTTGTTTCTTTATATGTTTACATGAGACCTAAACTTTAGGAATTGTTAATCATTGCGATAACAACTTGTAATGTTCAGTTCAAACGTTATTATGGCATTTATGGAAAAAAATTGGTGAAACACATTCCAACATTATTTCTTTTATGCAAATATAATCTACATATCTTGAGCAAAATAAACATATATATTTTTATGGGTCCAAAAGTGAAAAACCAGGGCACAAAACCGGGTTGAAGACCACGTTCCTATAAGAGCATAGCTTTGCTGACGTCACATTAGGAAGGTATATACTAATAGAAGCTAATCTGTGAAAATTTCTGAATCAGAGAAAAATGCAACAAGGATTTGAACTTGATCTCTGACTGAAACGTTATATATTATTATGGGAAAATTTTCCAGACTAATAGATAATAAAAAATAGGAGGCAATAAGTCAAAAAGGGACAGAAATATACGGAAAATAAGATACGTGGCGACGGCTGAGATTATGGAGCTAAACACGCATCCCCCCGCACGGTGGATGCATAATTGTCTATTGGCAGTTGTGCTTGAGTCACACACACACACACACACACACACACACACACACACACACACACTTCTATCTCCAATAAGCAGGTGTCATACCAGACAGGCATGCATGGGAGATTGCATAAACACAATTCTGGCTTTTACTTTGTGCGAGGAATAAGCAGTTCAAATTGTTGGGTTTTACTGCTTAGTGGAATTAAGTGTTAGAGTAGACTTCTTTGAGTGGGGAATGGGGTGGAGTGAAACTACATCTGATGAAAAGTTTTTTACAGTGCTTATGCTATGCTGAACCTCAATCACAAATCTGTGTTACAGAATGTTCCCTCACTGATGAATTAGCATGCATAAAGGTTATGTTACTTGTGGAATTTTTCAATGTGCAGATGTATTTTTTGGCGTCGTCAGAGATGTCTACACATGTGGATGCAAGCTGTTTCAGCTGACTTTACACCATTGGCATCTGACAGCAGCACTTTACATGGCTCCTTCTCAATGTGTAATGTTGTCTCTTATCGAGCCATCGGTTGCCATGATGATGGTTAGTATTTTGGTTTCCAAGGACTGCGAGATCCCAGCTTGATTGATGGCAGGATTCCTCTCTCTCCAGCTCCGAGCTCTTTCTTTGTTTACCTCGATGATGATATCATGGTACCTGATGCATGGTTCATTTCTGATGTTCTCAGCCTCGACTACTGTGTTGACTGTCGCTACCATCTTGACCTTGAAGTCAATCACCATTCAGTCACCTGTCTTACCCTCTTGCCTGCATAGCTAAAGCTGAAATTGCACTGATGGGTCCTGCAATATACAATCAGCCAAAATACTTTGTCAAGCCACATAATAGTTGCATGCTTTCTCTACTCACTTTTTGCAAATAGATGTCATAATATAACTTTTATTGACACCCATATTTTTTTTTTAATTTTGTACCTATCTCAAGGTTTTTTCTTATGTATGTAGACTGCTTTAACAACCATCGGAATTAATGTCTGTTTCCAACTTTTGAACATAACTTGTAGTAGTTAATTTCAAAAACTAGTAACCAATCTACTTTCTTGCTTTTTTTATTTACATTTAGTTCCAGCCTTGCTAACACAGTTACATTTCTCACTGTATTTAATGGTAACACAATAGAATTGTGATGTGAAATAAAAACCATTAGTTGTGTCATTGCATATTGGCCTATTTAAATTTGTTCTGCTCCACTCTGGCAGTTTCCTTCCCCTTTATCCTTTCAAATAACTGTTGCTCAAAACTCAGCCGATATTATAACAAAAGATCGGACAGCCACATACTCTTGGTGAGGCAGACACGCTCTGAAACTAACCCTTTGATTGTTGTTTAAAATATGTCAACTTAACCCTGTACATGCTCTATAAGGTACATTGACGCAATTAAAATCACACGTGCCAAAATTCAGACACTTCAATACAGATATCATGAGCTGTGCTAGCACTTTGAAAGCAAAGATTGTTCCTGTTACATCCAAATATCCAGCGTTTTACATATATATATATATATATATATATATATATATATATATATATATATATATATATATATATATATATATATATATATATATATTATATGTGTATATATAGTACTATTTATCATATTATATCCCATACATTTCGGGCAACAAGTTTAATCTTTGGCAACTCATGTGTAAACTTCTTAAGATTAATTGCTTTTTTCAACCGCGTATATTAAAAGTGGTATAATACCATTCATTACTCTACTATCACATTCTTCACTGTGGTTCTTTTAATGTTTACAACCAGTCATATTTGGATCAAACAAATATCCCTTTCGTGTTATGCTTTCAGGAAAGCTTTTTCTTTTATTTTCCTGTATTTCCTTTCTTTGTCAAATTTTCGAGCCGCATTCTCGTAACAACAGCAAATTTCGCAAGAAAACTGAAGAATCGCTGCATTTAATTTCATAGCCTAAATACCTTCTGAATGTTGCAATACAAGGTGCTTAGGATTTAATACTCATGCTGATAAGAACACTTAACAAAGGCTTTGAATATGTTATGTTACTGTTTTTTTGACGTTGACAAATAGTCCCTGTTATGAGCATGTTTTTCGCAATGCTCCCGACTGTTCACATCTGCAATAATGTCTCCAGCCATCTGCAGGTAAGAAAACGCTATCATACCTGATGACTGTGTCATACTGTCCATACAGGTGTCGTCACATATATTTGACAATTATTGCTGTAAATATACTCACCTGGCTTCATTCAACATTACCAGTTTTGCTTGCTCTATATGCTATCCGTTTCATTAAAATATTTATATATACAAGTAGATGTTCAGTAAAATTTAAAGTAGCAACAAAAATTGTTAACTTATATTTAACTTTAAAAGTTTGAAGTGTCCGTAGTTAGCATAAATATAAATCATCCATCAGTAGTTATATGTGCTACGTGGTTGCATAACCCTAATTACCAAAAGCGATTGGATTTTTTAATAGCACCAATTTGCAGAACCATTGAGCAGGTGACTACTTTGAACGACAAGTAAAAAATAGGTGCCATACCCGTGCCAAATTTTCAATTTCTGGATCAAACTATTCTCGTTATCACGATGTGCATACAATCAACAGATACAGCAGACATAATTTTTTTGCATTTGAAAGTTAAATGATTTCATATTTTCCCTAAGATTCGAGATAGATGCATGATTATTATCCCCTGTGATTATGTGTGTTGACTCAAAGAATGGACTTACCGCCAACGGAAAATAAGTTAGAAAGGGACTATATGTTGCTATCACAATATGCAGTTATCAAACACAAAGCCAATCTTGGTTTTCTAGTTTGCTTTATATCTATTCAATGTGCACAGTTATGTATGGTGATAGTGAGCGGTATAGCGTGGATATAAATGTACCTAACAGGGAGGGAAAATAAGTGACCTGCTCACTGAAATATGCTAGACCTCTGCAACCCTGTGACCTTAACGCTTGCAAGAGAGTGACCAGAGTGACGTCAGGGGGTTAGCCATCTGGAGCCCCATCCATACCATGTGCATTTTCACCCATTATATTGTTCACAGCCTGTTTGCATTTTCTCACCAATAATCCATCTTTACAAATTTCACTGAAATTTATGTCACAGATAATGGCGTTTTTACATGAATTGGCAAAAAAGCATTAACGATTGGTCTATACTGGTGGCTTCAACTCCATTCACTGGAATCATCCTCGGAAAAAAATGTCTGAAATTTAGGTTTTGCATTCTTTAAAACATTTCAACAATATCTTTTCTTTTCTCAATTTTGAACTACGTAACAAGAATATATGTCTATTGCTTTATCTTACTTTGGATGCACTTGCACACAGTATTGGTCTGAATACTTTTTTTTCATTGAAATCTAATAGAAATCTTATGTTTTACACTTCCTTTGTTGGGTTTATTGGTTTCGAAATTTTGCCTGTTGGTTTGTGAAAGACTCAGCGATTCAGCATATATTGGTCCTTCATTTTGTTATACCATCCCCACCCCCACAAATTATGTCTCCTTTTTCTTATACCCCACCAGCCCACCCACCGTATCACTCACATACAGTTCATCGTGAAATGAAGTTTGTTCTTGTCCAGCTGTCCAACGTTTTTACATTCTAATACAATTGAACAGGGCCTCATGCTGAAAACAGTTACCTTGAAGCACTGTGGAGCAAGTAAAGGTTCCTTTTGTGAACCTTTTATCTCAAATCAACGGTAATTTTAAACACTGATTGATTAGAAAAGGTCCCTCCCATAGTGACAACATGGAAACTGCTTTCTCTTCAATATAAAATCAAGGTACCAGCAAGCACACCCGGGGCTAATCACTCACCTTCTCAGATAAACTAGCATAAGCAAACACTTAAGGATAGATCTAAGATTATACCCAACCCTGGATTCTCCCTTAATTCCTGGGTTGGAACCCAGTCAGGGTTTCAAGCATATATAATTCATCGTGCTTTCTTTCTTTCTTTCTCAAATAACGGGCATAACACTCAAAATTAACTTTCATGTTCCAACAATATGCGCTTAAATTATCTTTACAATACTGCACATGAAATAATTTTCAAATGTATCCACTTGCACTATTTTTTCGTTTTCTTAATTTAACTGAAAGTTTGATTTCGCTATCCCGGACATAGTTTCTATTGTTCACGGTTTTATTCCATGAGCGAAATATAAAAAAGAAAGTTAGCTGAAAGTAAGTGATGTTAACTTGACAGGTTTTTTATTCTTGTTTGTTCTGAGCATTTTTCTATGGTCCCTTCTATTAAACAAGTTTCAATAGCTTGCCGACACGAAATTGCCCCTTATTTCTCTATATGTTTATAATTTACGGTGGATTGTGACACCTTTTCCATTTTACGTCCTAAGTATTTGACATACCGCACCACTCGCACATACACCTTGTTTTTAGTGTTTAGCAAATCTGTTTCTCCCGAAGCCAATTTGTTCATATTTGAACCCACTGCCATACAAAACTCTTTCATGAACTGAAACAAAATGTACCTCTGGGATCATTCAATTTGACAGATTGTCTTACAGCCACCTTTAGTAGTTCACTTAGCTGAATATGTACTCTTATAGACCACATCAGTGGTTCATTCATTGAGTCAATTTGACGCCTTTAGCAGTATATCGTCTGAATCATTTAAGTGGTTTTAAGTATGTCATTATTGATATGAAAATTTTAATTCCAATATGTTTCCCATTAACACATTCGTTTTATATTGTCTAAAATTTACATTAAGTTTTTTTTCAAACTGTTCAAATGCCATGTAAGTTTTCAATCCACAATTACTTCACGTACTCATAATTCATAATTGCTTCACTTACTTTACATCAGATTCAAATTTTTTATCATTTTATTCAAATTTTATTTCATTATGTTTCTATTAAATGATTTTCCCAAGTATTTTGATGGCTTCAAGCGCGTTGCTTCAAATTAAATTCTAACGTTCAGGCATGTGAGGTTGGGGGCGGGGGCAGGGGGAGGTCAGATACTTGAGAGAAACCTTGTATACATTCATCCCCTCCACAGTTACCAGTACCAATATTATTTCTCAGATTTAGGATTTTGTTTGATTAAAATAGGACCCTTGACGGACCCAGTTTGTCAATTGAACAATGCTCTAGAACCGAGAGCTCCTCCACTTCAACGGTGTGATCAGTGTTTCCGATGTTTGCGCGACCCGTCCCAATGTTAATAAAACTCGAGGTTTTAATTGCACTCCTGTTGCGCGGATCGCCACCATACCTAGAAGCAATGCGATACCGCGCATGCATACCTGGGCGACTGCACAGCTGATTTTTTCCAGTCTAAACTCGTATTTGCGTAATTCAGGACTTCCCAACAAATGGAGCCACTAAACACAACGGATTTCTTGCCTCCATTCACAGGAGGATGGGGGGGGGGGGGCTGCTTGCCTGTATGCTTTTAATATGGGTACCTATCCGGAATTAAACCTCAGGTGATGGGAAAATATGAATACATGTTCAGATAGCTGTGTTTGTGAAAAGAAAGTGACAAGCCAGCAGCAACAATTTTCGACAAACAGTGAGAAAAGGTAAACTTACTACAGTAAATGAGGGCAATTTGGGGACAATAAACATTTACACAGTAAAATGTTTCCAAGAACGTAGTCCTGACTTGATCCTTTCAGAGTGTGTACATGCATAAATGTAAGCATACAAAGCAACATATGATCTTTGGCCGTGTCATGCCTGTCAGTAAAATATCAATATTTACCCAATAATGGCTGTTACAGACCATTTTTAAATTCAAAACAGGCCATATCATTTACAGTAAAGACACTATTGTGTGCCATTTTATAATGTGGTAGATTGTCTATTTCTGTAAGTCATGGTAGTTGGAGAAGGGTTATTTTGGTCCTTAAATGCAATATGTCGTTAAGCTGTACACGGTTGTATTCGTAGGCTGACAGGTTTTGAAACATAGCAGCCAATTGCTTAGCAAGTTTCTTGTATACTTTGTGAAATAATAATTGATTTACTCAATTTGAAATCATTTACAAAACCATAGATATAAGTTGGAATTGTTTGGTTGATTGTTTGTGGCAGTAAAGTATACAACATTCATTTTTTTTGCAATCCACCAGGAGGGACGATATCAACGACTTTCTTCTATCAGAAAATATAGTGACTGGAATTACAGACCAGGCATCAGCATACCTCCCAAGTGACCACTGTGGCGCGTCAGGTCATAGAGTCTATATATATATATATATATATATATATATATATATATATATATATATATATATATAAAATGATTCTATGGTCAAACCCTCATATTGACATCAAAATCCGCTCACCCCACAGCAACCACAGAAAACATGCCAATCAAAATCATGATTAGAGCTGTTGTTGTAAAAGACTAAATAAATCAAGAGTGAAGTCGCAGCTGCCAAGTTCATTTGACGCCACGTCATAGGATACTATGTTAGCAATGAAATAAAAGTAGACTCGTATAGCCCCAAAAAGTATGCTCAAAGTGGCCAGATTTTCTTCATTGAGATGCCTTTCTTCAAAAGCTTCTAGCGCAAGAGGGGGACACCCCCTCCTTCACCATACCCCCCTCGGAAGTTTTGCGGCCTCAACTGGTACAGAGACCAGCATTAGAATTATCTAAAGTTGATAACCATGCATCAGAGCCAGAGTAAGAGGAGGAACTTTACTGGCATTGTGGTCAAGAAAAGAATTTGCTAACTAGAAAAATTTGATTTGCTTTGTCAGCAAATCAGTCTGTGTGCTTAGACATCTTTTAATGATTGCCTGCTCAGTATTTATTTAACTCCTGCAACAATATTGTTTTTCATGCGGCTATGTCAAAAACCTTTAATTTGTAATTTGAAAAACACCTGAATCTATAATAGTTTTGGAAGTATTAAAGATTTGTGAAAGTTTGCCTTATTGGCACAAATGAAACTGCTTCTATGGTTCATTGGATGCAGCAATCCCACAAATCTATCAATTGAAGTTTAAATGACACTTCCGTCTATAATAGTTTTGAAGTTATTCAAGATTTAAATTTTGTGTATTCACCCGAATTGCATAAATTAAAATGCTATAACCTTTGGTTCATGTTTCATTGGATGGGGCTATGTCAGAAAACTCTTAATTGAAGTTGGAATGGCACCTCTATCTGTGATGGTTTTGAAGCTATTCCAGATTTAAATTGTGCACATTTTCCTAATTTGGATGAATTGTTGTGCTACAACTTTGGTTTACGATTCATTGGATGCGGTTATACAACCAACCTACCAATTGAAGTGGGAATGACACCTCCATATGCAATTGTGAAGTTATTCCAGATTTAAATTTTTTGTATTTGCCTTGTTTGCATAAGTTAGAAAGCTACAACTTTGGCTCAGCTTCACTGGGTGCGGCTATGTCACAAACTTGCAAACTGAAGTTGGAATGACACTTCTATTTACAAAAGGTTCAAAGTAAGTCCAGGATTGAATGTTGTGTATTCACCTAATTTGCATAAACCAAAACGGTACAGCTTTGGTTCATGATTCCATGGATGAGGCTATGTCACACACCTAACAGTTGAAGTTGGATTGGCAACTGTATTTATAAAAGTTTTGGAGATATTCAACTTTTAAATGTTTCAAGTGATGCTAATTAGCATAATTCAAATGCTAGTTATTGTGCCATGTCCATTATATTGAAAGGTGTCTCAAACCTATATGTACTACTTTTATGGCTATCTGTAAAGGGTTGGAAGAACGAAACTTCTAAACTTTTAATAGCCCCTAATGTTCATAATCTTTAACATGACAGCTAAACCCATTGATTTAATAGGATGCTAAACCCATTCATACTATGACGTAAAAATGACAACATCAACACCAGCTTCCCATGCTTTTTAAATCTGTAGCATTAAATTACTGCAGCAAATGAAACGTGTGTACATTGATATACATGTATTTATCAGTACATGTATTGGAGTTGCACCATTTACAGAACATGAAAACAAGTACATGACAATCTGTACTGATATCAAATATTAGGCTTACTGTATCCATTGTCATACATAACATTAAACTTCACATAACTCTTACCAGCTTGCAGAGATCTATGTGTTTAGCTATTGAGCGTCACCGGCCTAAATGTGTCAACAAACTTAAGTTGTAAGTTTGCATAGGTAACATCCAACTTCATATAGCCCCTAACGAAAATCTGTGCCATGGTACAGGTACATATTATCCTGTTTCTTCTACCCACTTTGTATTTCTTGTCGGGTAGCAGGCCAAAATATGACGGAGTAGTAGAACAGAAATGATGAGAAATGTAGTTTATTACTGTAGCTCTACTTCTATGTGCTGGTGTCCTGTCTACTGGCTGAGATCCCCATGTAAGATAGAAGTTGCGCAGACCTGCACAGGGTAGGGTTGGTGTGTTGCCCCCTCCAAGGAGCACGGTAAGTGTGGTATCAAGCTACCGGTAAGTCAGCTGGGATAAACCCTTGGCCCTTATCCATGCCAATCTTACTGGTATCATGTTGCCTGCATGGGGACTTTTGAACCACCAAAGCTGTTGGATCCATCAGCAACAAAGAAAGTGCCAGCTGCATGGGCCTGCCTGTACTGCCAGTGCGGTAAGGCCCATCAGCCAGGGCAGACACCATGTCAACATGCTTCAACACCTCAGGGACTCCCAGCTACCCCCACTGCTATACTGACCATATGCAGCTGTGCAAGCATCAACACTTCCCCCTGTGAAAAACTTGTTGGGTTGGTAGAGTGCTTGGCGGGCCTCCATGGCTGTGTGGAGCAGACTGCCTCCACTGACAGATACCACAGTGCCAGGACAGTTACCTTCTTCTGTCCCTGCACTCTTACTCTTTACACATATGAGAAGGAACAAATTTGTATTCTCAGGGAAAAAACAACAATATTTGACTATCGAGGTTCGATGACGTATTAAAGGTGTGGACAAACTTAAGTTGGAAATTTGCCCAGGTTGAAAATAGATGAAATAACATGAATCTTTGTTGGAAGTGGGCAATGTTTATAAAGGTTATGAAACAATATTAAAGATATCTAACTGACGAGCAAATGTCATTGCTGGGTCCAGAATTACAACATCTATTGGAGCTCTGCCTGCCCCAATGTACTCACTTACAGTTGGTCATTACAACGACTTTGGATCGGTCTTTGAGTGACTTCTTATAGTTTATATGAATCTCCCTTTACAAAGACATGCTGAACTTTGATTCATATTTCATTGGATATTGCTTTGTCACTTACCTCTCAATTGTAGTTGAAATGGCACCTCTTATTCAGCACTAGCTTATAGTGAAAGCGAGTCACTCCAAGTAGGCTAAAATAACTCAGACTATGTAGCCTCTTTCGTAACACTACTGAAGCTGATCATTTTGCCGACTTTGCGGGGATGGCAAACCCGATACGTCACATTATTTATTTATCTATCTGTATATCTACCAGTCTGTCTGTCCATCTGTCTGTCCATTAGTTAATTTATTTATCTAGTTACGTATCAAATTTGTGGTAAGTTTTCTCTCAGACAATATAGTTCCGCATAGTACCAAACTTGGAACAGTAATCGACTTAGCAGTGAAGTTGTACATATTGTTTGGAACAGTCATGATGTTAAAAAGTATGCAAATGAGAGGCATATTACAGGAAATTTCAAATTTCACATCTCTTCAAACTTTTATAGATAGAATAAATAACTAAAATTATTTCAGGTAAGTTGCTGTTCACCGCTGGAATGATGTGCTTCCCAGATGAATCATTTACAGGTGAGATATGAAAGGCATTACTACAGGCAATCCAAATATTTATATTATATTTACATCCTGGTAAGATGTTGACAATCTTATCTTCAGTAAAATATAATTACGAGTGCTTATACAGCAGTTAATGCAGGTAAGTCACTTACCATGTTATTACACCACTGTGAAGTTACTTTGAATATGCAGGTAAGACCAGTACTACCCTGACCATGATATTTCAACAGCGTTAGCAGGAAAATACAATGTACAATATCAATATAAATGGTAGCAGGGTGGACCCCTAATTTCCACAATAAATAAACAACAAATATTGGAGGAAAAACAGAAAGTCTGTATGCACTCACAGACGTAATAAGCAAATAAATAAATAAATAATGAATGAATAAAGGATTGGAGGAAAAACAAAAACCCTGTGTTAACACACAGACTTATTGAAGCAAGAAAGAAAGAAAGAAAAGAACACACTATTTGAGGAAAAACAAGCTCAAACATAGACATATTGATATGGTGTGATGGTGCACATTGTGAAAATAAATGTGTGGACTTGAACCAAGAAACAATCCCTGAAAATGACAAGCTGTATTATACATCCATGATTGGACCGAATATCCCAGGGACGTACCAGTACCCCCTCCTCCAAAAGAAATTCAAATTTGTGTCATACTCCAGTATAATTAAACTCTCACCATCTGAAATAATGATAAATGGGGTCGTTTCTTGCACCTTGTGCGTTATATAAAAGTTTACTCCAAAGACACCTTCATTTAACCACTAACAACCCCTGAACAGTTTAACTGGGCAAATAGTCCGAATGGCCTAGTGTATAGGGAGTCCAAAAAATGTGTCGAGTTTGCGTCAAACTCCACGGTATTTATCCTTTTTCCTTTTGAACGGGAGTAAATTTGTTCTACTTCTTGCACTTCGCACAGTTCTCGGTTCATTGGATGCGGCCACGCCCAAACTTTAAACTAAAGTTTGAAATGGCACCTCTATCTCTAATCGTTTTGAAGCCTTCGAGACTTTAAGTTTATTTATTCGCCTAATTTGCATAATTTAGAATTCTACAACTTTGCTTCATGGTTCATTAGATTCGGCTTGGACACACACCGCCACATTTAAGTGGGGATGGCACCTCAATCTATAACAGTTTTAAAACAATTCAAGATTTAAATTTTGTGTATTCACCTTATTTGCATAACTTAAAATTCACCAACCTTTTTTCATGATTCATTCGATGCAACTATGCCACAAACTTTTGAATTGAAGTTGGAATGCAACTTTATCTATAATAGTTTTGAAGTTATTCAAGCTTCAAATTGTCTGTATTCACCTGATTTACAGAAATAAAATTTTTACAATTTTTGATCATGGTTCATTAGATGTGGTCATGTCACACACCCATAAATTAAAGTTGGAATGACACCTCTATCTGTAATAGTTTTGAAGCTATTCAAGGTTAAGTTTTTGAATATCCACCTAATTTCCATAAATTAAAATCCTACAACTTTGTTTCATGATTTATTAGCTGCGGCTTTGCCACAAACATATAAATTGAAGCTGGAATTGTATCACTATCTATAATAGTTTTGAAGATATTCAACATTCATTTAAATTTTCAATTCCCCTAATTAGTATGATTTAAAATTCTACAACTTTCATTTACTGCATATTATATCGGCAGGTGTTACGGACCTGTACACGCGCATTGGAATATTGTGTCTATTTGCAATAATTTTGAAGACATGGAAATTTCAAACTTTTAATCTCCCCTATCTGCATAATTTTGAACATCTTGAAGATTTCAAACAGTAAGCACAGTTTCACTGGTAGGTCAGTCACCTTGCCAAATTTGGTGGTTTTTGCAAAAATGGTGTCCGAGAAAAGTTCCGGGGAAATTTGGTTCTACAGAAGGAAAGAAAAAATACAATTCTTGGAAAACCAAATGTCCAGGTAGTACCTAGGCATAATAAGTGACTAAAACGACAAGCAACATGATCATGAATAGATTCAGGGTTGACTTCAGCGCCCTAAAGGCCCATCTTTACACACGTCATTTGTGCAATACCCAAGCATGCTAGTGTAGCTCTTCTATGCTTTGCAGACAAAATTTCCTGACAGGAAATTCAGCAATTCTACAGACCAGTCACAGGTGATAATATTTGACAATTTATCAGTTCCTGACAAGGCATCAATATGTTTATATGGTCATAGTAATCTCATCTTTATTTCCAATGGCAAAATTTTAAATGCTACTATGAAATTTATACAAGTGAGTAACAGGTTCTCCAGTATCTTGTCTGAAGAACATGATGACGATGTTCATTAGTGGCAGACCTTTCATGATTTTTTTTCTTTATAACGATGTCTGTGTTATTCTGTTTAGTATAAGATACTCTCTTAGTTGTCATGTGTTTTGTTTTTGTTCCTATATTTCACTTGTCTCCTTTAACATCGATGTTTATTTGGTTTAAACATATTCATTTAGTTTAAACATATTTATTTCTACTTTATTTAAGACGGAATGTATTCTAATTGGTTGTACACGAGGAGAGGAATATACGTCAGCTATATAAAGATACGTGTCCAATCCCCTTTAAAGAAATAAAGTATCTTCCTACTAAAATGACACGAATCTGATGATAAAGAAAACAAATAAAAGACATGAAATGAAATAAAAGGTAAGCGCATGGAATGGAGTCCAACATCCCACCCAATTGCGTCAAAGGACCGCCACACAGACATGTCCATGGGTGTCAAATATTATCATGGCAAATGAAGAAGTATTTGGGATCATCCAAAGTCCGGCAATGACTGAAAACCAACCAAACAACCAACCCAACTGTCTAATAATTGGATTAAATATATTAAATGTTCTTTATGGTTTGACATCATAAGTGAAACGCAACACAATCGAGAGGTCGTACAGCGGTGAAATCTGGCTAATGCTATCATCAGATCTGTGGTGCGGCATGTTTGGACACTGCAGACAAAAATACCTGAACTAGTGCTTTTTCGAATTGTTTGAAAAATATTTGAAACAGCAGCACCTTATTAGGCATTGAATAATCTTTCGTGGGCTGTAAAACCAAGGTGTAAATTTTAACTTTGCTTCAACATGGAGGTTGACACTTTTTGAGCTCCACACGTGCATCAGTTACCAAGGTCAGGGCCATGGGACAAAGATAATTTTTGTTTAAACATATCTATTTATACTGGATAGCCCTATAATCAATATAATTGACTAATAGAATGGGTTCTCTAGACACGGAGACACCACAGAAAAAACTGTACAGCATGCACTTGACAGTACAAACTAGGTCTGCATAGGAAGTACTACAAAGCCTCAAAAGAAAGCTATGGCAAAAGTACCCATGAATAACCTGCAAAATAAATAAAGATGGTTAAATTCCAACACGACATATATGTAACATATACTAAAAAATTATCGGTTCAACCTAGATGATGGCTATGCATAATACCTTATGTTTAGTTATAGATAACCCTGCAGTGGGGAAGTATGAAAAGGAGGAATTACAAAACAAATCTTTTAGTTGCAGTAATATAATTCTTGACTGCCTCAAAAATTTGAATAGTTGCTGTATCAGATGGTTCTTTGCTGTCAAAAAGGAGAATGTTGATCAACCTGTTACTGGTTTCACGGATAATGAGATTGGGGTGAACCCCGGAGGCTAATACAGTTAGCCTAGAATCTAACAGTTTTCTCCTGGGCTGCAAGAACTTTGGGCAGAAAAGGAGGAATACTTCCAATCTTCTGAAGGATATTAACATGCACATATAGGACGTGGAATGACGTTGACCTTGAAAGATCACAGTTGAGCCTAGATCACTCCAATTGCATCTGAGAATGGCATACATTATAGCAAAAGGATCACCAAACAAATAGTAGTCAGGGACGTTATCTACTGCAAGTAATGTGGCCTTTAGCTTGGAATTGCAGGTTTGGGGAGAAAGGGAGTTTCTGATGTACGTGGGCAGATTACTCTATAGCCATATGTTATCAGGGAGAAATGAATTATTAAAGCTCTGGGTTCAGCATTCGACAGGGCGTATATGGTTAGTATGACGTAAAGAGCTACCAATGAAGGAGGGGGTAAGATGGTTGAAAGATATTTGGGACTTGGGTTATTGCACACTTTTATAGACAAGAATTAACTTAAAGTATTTGTGTCTGTTAGAGAGTGTTGGCTATCCGAGAGGGCATATATGGTTACTATGACGTAAAGAGCCACCAATGAAGGAGGGGGTAAGATGGTTGAAAGATATTTGGGACTTGGGTTATTGCACACTTTTATTGACAAGAATTAACTTAAAGTATTTGTGTCTGTTAGAGAGTGTTGGCTTTCCGAGTTACTGGAGCAATTTAGTGTGAGATATGTGCCTTAACACATGGGTACACATTTTGGCTGCTTCAAACTGGATGGATCTCAGAAGGTCAAATAGATTTTTTGCTACAGTTGTCAAAAAAATAACGCATCTGTATTCAAGGATGCATCAAAGCATAAAGAAATACAGTCCAGCCAATACTTTGAGTGGAAGTTTATATTTGATCTACGGAGAAGTACTAAACGCAGATTAGCTTTATTGGTTATGCAGGTGATGTGATTATGCCAGGACAGATCATTACTGAGAGTAATGCCGAGATGGGTATGGTTCTTGGCTTCAGGAATAGCTGATTCACCAAGATGGACAGGTGGATGTTAAGTTCGGACACTTAGCTTGATAAAACAATGGATGGAGACTGATTAGCATTGAATATGACACACCAGATTTTGCCCCAGTTGTGAATGATTGACAAGTTGGTATCCAAGTAAGCAGACGATTCGACGGGATTTTGGACAATTTCAAGCAGGTCTGTATCGTAGGCAAAAGTCTGACGTCACAACTAAGGTCACCTACCAGGTCCTTGTGTAAAAGACATCCGATGTACATGAGAACGGGTGAGAGCCAGTCCAACATTTACTGTGCCACGGCAACATAACCCCAACCCCAACCCCAATGCATCTCTCAAAATTTACTTTTCATGTTACATTTCACTGGTCAGCCACACTGTGCATACTTTGGACAGCTAGCCATGTAAACAAACACACTAAGAACTGATGATAATTTTATGACTGTTTGTTCGTATTCAAAGACCTACTCTGCCCTTTTAAGGTGGATTACTCAGGATGATGATGATGAAAAAAACAAGCTCAACTGTGCAGCAAAATTACTCATGATTTCATTGCTATACTTTTTGGAACAAAGACTGACCTGAATATTAAAGTCTGAACTGCGAAAAAAGTATTAGAGATGTTTTAAATTTTAATCCATATGAAAGTTATTTCTTCACAAAAATGAAGAGACCGTCTTTTGGTACAAACATTAAAAAAATGAGCCGATCTGCAACTTTGACTATCTGTGACGACAGAACGGATGCATTTAACAATCACTGAATTGTTTTTAAAGTTCAATATGTACAGATTAAAACGCTGTAAGAATAAACTTTTTTCCTCAAGTAATTACCACTTATATAAATACCTGTCTGTATTTACGGACCTGTATCCACTACCGGGGAACCTTCTCCACTAAGCTTCATCTTTGACGCAGTTGGGCGCTTGACACTCAGCCTATTGCTGACCCTCAGTTCACTTCTTCGGGGCGATTTCACTATCTGATACAAAACCCATATTCTGGGGCCTACAACTGGTAACCGTTTGTCGTTGTACTTACATCATATATTGTACAGTATCCAATACTTATAGTCAAAATTTCCCTGATACCATTGTTTTTTACCTGTAGCATACAACCAAACCTATGAAGTGTACAGGCTGCCACTGATGTAAAATACAGGGAGTGTTTTAGGACTGGTTAATCAGATGTTTTCTTTTGTGTTACCTTAGTTACACAAAACAGTACATATCAAGGCCCCATTGGAATAACATTGGACCTTGATACGCTCCCTGATTTGCTCCCTCAAAGGTCATCCAATCATATCCTATAGAATTTGTTACCCTAGCAACATCAAAATGTCAATCGTCCATTTCATCTGCTCAGTGGTTTATTTTGAAGGGGAGAGGGTGCTCACTTCTCTGGCAAACAGAAATTATGGACATGGAGGAATTAGCAGAGAAGAAAACCAGAAATTATGTTGAGGTAAATGCGCCTGATGCTTCCAGATTACTTGAAGAACAGAAAAATACAAACACATGAAAAAAAAACAACCAATGATGCCAAAAACTTTCACAAGTGGTTGAAGGGGAGAAATGAGTGGAGAGTCATTGAAAGAATCCCTCCACCAGAGCCTGATAAATAGCTAGCTATGCATATGATTAGTGCAAGAAAGACTGACATGGATAGGAACTTGGAAGAATATGAGCCACAATCTCTAACAAGTAAATTCAACAGCATTGCAAGGTACCTCAGGGACAAGCGCTATGAAGAGGACATCAAAGCCTCTCCCATCTTCAATCACAGTTGAAGTGTTTTATCAGCAAAGAAAAAACAACTCAAATCCTTTGGATTCGGAAACCAATAAAA
Organism: Hermodice carunculata; assembly: GCA_964020975.1. Lineage (NCBI taxonomy): Eukaryota > Metazoa > Annelida > Polychaeta > Eunicida > Amphinomidae > Hermodice > Hermodice carunculata. Next base: position 11,583,215 of record OZ026625.1, on the reverse strand, counting down.
AAAGGCTGATCCCATAACTTCCGAGGATTTTGATAAACTAAAGCAAACTGGAGTTATTTGAACACGAAAGCATATTACCCCTTCTTTACTCTATTCGATCACTATTGTTTCCATCGAACACTTTACATTTTTAGCTGATGGTGGCATTCTTGACAGGTCCTCGCACCCGACATCTGGGTACTTTCAAAGTTATCCAACATATTGTGCCCGGTCTTTTTTAATTTCTTGCCACGAAACAGCATTAACAAAAAAAAAATATATAGATTGTAAATATAGATTGTAGATCTTTGAAATTTTTATTCTTAAGACACGTGTTACATATTATAAATTGATGCACATTGTTTAAAATGCTGTCAAAGCTTTGTTGGTAGCAAATTTGGACCGATAAACGGTATCCATTTGAATCACCATTCCGCCAATGCATCATTGTACCAACGTAATTACACAGTGGCCACAGATCTGTCGGTCATATCACAGTCTATAAACTTACTCAATACGATTTCTTTCCCTCTAGTCCATTCATTGGTATTGTAAAAACACTCTCCAATCCACTCGTTCCACAATTTATCCGTCATAACAAGGTCATTGTGCACACGCTTTTCTCCGGTCCACCAACGTTCAAATTTGATGTAATCCCCTTCTCCAGTTCAACAGTGGAGCGCTCCATACGATAGTGTCACCTGACGGCAGTATAAAACACTAATTCTATTATTTACTCAGTGAAGCTTATTACTAATCTTTTATTTCCAGATAATCCGTTGTCTTGCAACATTTAATCTGGCTGAATTATATAGCCCACTTTGGGCTTCGTGGGACTCAAGAGCATGTACAGATGTTTTGGGGGACGTCGAATTGAAACAGATGTCAGATGGGGTTGAGTTCTTGGAATTCAATGAAAACACAAGAAAGATGAGACAAGGGATCACAAGGGAGACACGGACATTTCATCCTAAAATGTTCGCTAGTGACGCTGAAGGTACAATTTTGTTAAAGATTCAAACACAGATGAATAAGAAAATTGTAATATTTAAACGGAATGATGATGATGATGATGATAATAATAAAAGCAAAAAAAGCTACCTATAGGCCCACTAAAGCCTTTTATTCACAATTTGATCTGTTCAAACGCCATGCTTCCAAAATGTATAATCTTAAAAGAAATATTATAACCTGAGACTCTTTCCGTGGCTGACATGCAATAAGCCAACAGTTTAAAAAATTGTTTAAAAAATCATTCGTTTGAAATATTTGTAGTTGCAGGTGATTCATACTGCCCAGTCCATGTTTATAAAGAATTCAGAAAACATCGGGCGTTATCCTGTATAGAAGATAATGCCAGAATGTACTTGACACCACGTCGCAAAATTGTGGATGAGCAGTGGTATTTGACAACAGCTATGGGGAAAAACACTCTGGGCAAAATTTGCAAAGATGTGTTTCAAATATCTGGTACAAGTGGCTAATTCACAAATCATAGCACAAGGCGCACAGCTGTATCCATATTACTAGGCGAAAATGTTCATGAAACAAAAGTACAACAACTTAGTGGGCATAAAAACATACAAAGTTTTAATGCGTACAGACTAATTACACTAGAACAACAGAAAAATATGAGTATTATTCTTAATGAAGCCATTAGTAATGCTAAAGCAAGTAATGATATACCCGACGTGGATGACCAGGATCTTCTGGATGCACTTAAAACCATCGAGAAAGCTGCGAATGGAAATGTCACAGTGTCTCCTGTGCAACTTCATGATCAGGGGACACAGGTACCCTCAGAACATTAAGTTGTAAAACAACAAGCTTCCTCTTCAATTTCAACAACAGTGCCGATGCAACTGCACACAGTTTATATACCTCTGAGCACCCCTAGTACTTTACCACCCCAGCAAAGTACAACACTTAATTCTATACTGACTTATGAACCAGCAATGACATGGCAACATGAGATTAGTAAAATCCTAAATAATTGTACCTTCAATGGCCCCGTCCATTTTCATTCCAAAGAGTAACTAAATGTAATAATCAGTATAGGCCTGTCTTGGTTCATGTTTGTTGGATAACTTTGACATGTTATATTCGAAAGTAGGCCTAATACTTTAAATTTCTTGCATCGATTTAAGAGGCATTAGGCAAGTACCTCGACCATTTTTTTGTTGAATTGGTACTATTTTAAACTGTTTTAATTTCCAGTTTCTTCCTCCATCGTAGGCCTTAGAATACTGACATATATACATATGTGTTTTGAAATGATGTACGTACATATTATAGGTCAATAAATGCGCTACTGAAACCAAAAAAAAAAAAAAATACCATGTAGGTTTACAACCTGAAACAAAATAAAGAAATTATTTCTTGAAGCTGAGTTTTCTTGTGTGTTGTTTGATGACATGAGCACAGTACAAAACGTTTGACTATAAGTATTGGATACATACATCGTCCCATGGTTAGATCCATATCCTTCCCTGTATTTTTCAAGAATATGGGTCCAACCACGGGATTACATACACCTGGAACCTAGCGATACTAGGTACTGATACCACACCACCGTGCCCATATGCAACAGCTATGCTTTTCCCCGGCACAAGTAAACCGTCCAGACAAGTTCAAATAAAACGCTGTATTTGAGTTGACTTTACAGCAAAATAATGGCAGGTTGGACAGCTTTTCTGTTAGCTTGCAACTTGGTTACGGTTGATTAGAACGACCACTTTTATAACGGGTGGTCGTTTGCGGGGCGATTTTGCTGGTCATTGGTCGCATGTTTGCAGCTGGTCTAGGGGTGCCCAACTGAGCATTGGAGCATATTTTGCATCACAGTTCTTGAAAATGCTATGAAATGTATCAAAAATAAGTGTTTTGTATGTGAAGAAGTTGAGAAAATGCTCCAGGGAATATAAATTTGCTGCTACAGAGATTTCAGTTAGACAGCATTGTGGTCGTTTTGGTCAGGTCATTTAACATTGCAAAAGTGCCTGTGCCAAGGAAAACTGGTCATTTTGACCAGGTGGGGACTGGGGTTGGTAATTGCAGGTACTACTGTACCATGATTATACCATGCAGAACATGCCAGGGTATATCAAAGCGAGTGCATGTAAGAACATTTTCAAAAATAAGGTGAAATTATTCTTGATGCATGACTGCTTGATATGGGAGTACTGCAGAGGGACCACTTTATATACTCATAATTTAAGTGTCTTAGTGTTATAAGAGTCATGCCCTTGGTGCTTGTATTAATTAATTTATTTATTTTTATATTAGCTTATTGAAAATTTAGATCTATCTTTTAATTCATAAATTATTAAAGCATTTCAGCTACAAACCTGTGCAAAGCAGCTTTATATTTTTTCTGATTTCATACTTGCTATTTTCATTTGTGGTCCACCATGGAAATAAGCCAAGGCAAGATTGCCTAGCCATTAGGTGCTCCCATTTCATGCGTCCTATTTTAGTGTGCTTTCAGCAGTTATACTATCCAACGTTGGCATATATGTGAATAAAATATTATCAATCATTCAATCAACATTCAGTGATAAAAGTTAAGTACATTTAGGCCTACTGATTATCTTAATGTTCTTTTCCTCTTGCTTTTGTAGAGAAAATACTTACTAATTGCAGGATAATTTATCTGTTAATTTTCCCCCGCATTAATAAACATAATATATGTGCAAAAATCCCCTGAAGCATTACATGATTGTATACATGCAACAATTGTCTTATCTTAATTTATAACATGGCGATGGTCTTTTTCATAATTTATTTTTTACTAATTTATGCGAATTTCTGTCAGATTTCTATCAGATTTTTCTACAATCTGAGGAAAAATAACCAAATAAGTACAACAATGACCAAAATGGGATTTCGTCAACCATGTCAAGGCAAGTTTTCCATTCAAAACTCCCCAGAATGCACCATTTTGCATGCTCAAATTTGAAATTTTTCGGGGAAGGGGGAAATGGCCCCAGACCCCCATAGCATATATCCGAGCGCTTGCTTTGGCCCTTTCAGCTTTGACACCGTAATTAACTTTTATTGTAGCAAGTTATGAATAAAGTTTTATGTAGGGCATGGTTAGCATCTTACAAGTTACAGGTAGGTCAATAAAATTACAAAGTTGCACATGGCCATAGATTCTAAGTATCAGTCCAGGTATAATCCGTGGGGTCTGCATTTTACACTCCCATCCCAACCCCAGTTAACAACATGTTGGGTCGTTAGTTGATCTTACAATGTTTAATTAGTCCTTGCACTTCAAAAAAAGGCATCTTGGTTCACTTAAAGTTAATCGTCAATTGAATATATGTGCAAAGATTTCCACACATTATGGTTGAAATAAAATTGCGTTGAGATAGAACAAAAAATTAAATTGAGACACATCTATTCTCAAATTAGGAACAAAGCATATTTTGTTTACAACCAGTCATCAATCACCTATTTCTGCAGGGTGCTCATTCACAGGGTTTTTATGCATCGTTCAGCTGTTACTAGAAAACTTTATTTATTTATTGATTATACAGGCATTTTCTATGTAACTCGTTCATTGATTATGCAGGCGTTTTCCATGTAACTCTTTCATTGATTTGTGTAGTGTTTTTCAAATACAAATAAAATGCTATGCATGATTCACATTCCTCTGACAAGCGCAAAACGCCCTGTAGGATATTGAAGTCTTATTGACTAATTATTGCAAATTTGAATTCCCTTGCTCATGCTTAACTCTTTCAATGCCAATTGCAACCAATATTGCCCACAGCATCGGGATGTTTGGGTAAGTGAGGATTGAACAAATGAATAACACACAGTCAGATGCTATCATGCGAACTCATTTTTTCATATTTTTGCAAGAACCAATTAGTATTTGTGCGATAAGAGGATTATATAAAGGCACCCCTGCTTTCACCAATGAGAGAATCCTACTAGTAACAAAAGGTATTATTTTGGTTCCACACAAATGCACACAAGCTATCTGATTACATAAACATAACAATTAGTTACGTAACGTTACCTCTCGACCACCATTGCCAAGACCTCTGTGTCTGGGCATAACGCCCAAGAAATCAAGTTGAGTTGCTTACTCACTTGATCCTCAAACCTGATGGTCCCGTGGCACCATCTCTTAGTCCATGTGGAACTGATGGTGACATCAAGTGCACATGCTCCCCATATCATCCTTCCTCTTTGGGCGCCATTACTGGCTTGCCTTGTAAGTTAGAGCTCTGTGAACTTTCGTTCACTGTTTTTTTTTTTTGTGCTTAAGCATGCTCTATTCTGCAGAAAAAATCTTTTCTCAGCAGTCTGGGAATCTTCAGATACCTAGATAGCTGATTTCTGTGATCAAATACCATGGAAGTAGTAAGTGCAGAATTGGTCATTTGACTTGCTTTTATATTTTTCAAAATGGCGTCAGATGAGCTGCTGATGTAGGATTCTTCTGACACCAGATCTCGACCTAGGTTGAAGGCTCGTCATTAATGTCATTTGTGCTCTGACAGGTGCAGACAGCTAGCAACAATGGGCTCTGCAGAGGCCACATCTAAGCTCTTATTCAGAACCTGGTTGTTGACCAAGCTGTGGTCCCATCAGAGGAGAGGACAGGTGCTGTTGTGCTGTCATGACAGGCCTTGCCTCTGGAGGACATATGTCAACTTACGCCCATACCTTTGTTGCCCTTTGTATCAAAGTTCTATGACCAGCTCATGGCTAAGACTCACGGCACATGGGTTTCCATCGAGCTGCCAAAATCTGGCAACCTGAGGCAGGGGCAACTTCTCCATTAGCCAGATGTCCAGGGAGGTGGTATTCTGCAGATCTTCCCTTACGGTTCACTGCCAGTGGACTTAGACTGAGAAGAGTTGGATGCTCGGCAGCCGAGAACGTCTGCAGAGGATTTTAAGCGATTGGAGGAAGATGCCCGAGACTCTGTCCTCGTGGCGTCAAACTCTGACATGTTGTTGGCTGTTTTGGGATCTATCTTTGAGGACCTGAAGGGCTCTGTTCAGATCATGGAGTCCATGCAAAACTGGTTAGACCAGGCGACACTCCTTGCAGCTTTGGTGTCGCAAGCTATTGATCACCAGGTGTGGACTGCTTGCATTTGGAAGCAAACTTTTGTTTGTTACGAAGGCACCCCTACCTCCAGGGTCAAAGGCAGCTGACCCAATATATCGGGGCCCCTCTTCTCTAGAACTTATTTCTGAGGAGAGATGGTGTAAGTGGTCTGCCAGGCACAGGACCTACAGGCCCTCTCGGCAGCCCAGGCACACTCCAAGCCACTGACCAACTCTGTTCAGTCTTTGTTGTCCTTGCCCATCTTTGCCCCAAAGTGCGGTACTTCCCAGATTGCCTCTACCCGTCCCTCAACTCGTGTTCCCTTGGGGGCGTGATGACCTGGGAAGGGCTGACAGGGATCTGGGAAGGGCAAGCTTTCCAGTAGAGGGAAGAAATTGGGAAACCCTCAGTGTTCCTGACTCCGGAAGAGGTTTCAGGAGTGATAAATGCCACCATGTTGCACTCTTGTCAGCAGCTGCATCATTGCATATCAGGTGAAGTAAGAGTCAATTATGGATAATTCTTTCATCCTAAACATTCTGCCACATGGGTACAAGCTGCTTTTCAGAAAAAAACAGCCTTCTGTTAAGCCCAGAACCACGGTGGTACACTCCAACCACCTTGGAACTCAAAGCATTGACATTCATGGAGGCTGTTCAGATGCTTTGGCATAGGTGCGCCACACAGCAGGTATAGGACCAAGGTTCTCAGAGCCTCTACAACCTATTCTTCCTGGTCCCTAAGCAGGTTGGAGGATGGTGCCCAGTCATAGACCTGTGGATGCTAAACACCTGTTTGGAAGTCCCATCTTTTTTGATGGAGACACCCCCGGGGGTGGCAGCTGGAGTGGACGATGTCCTTAGATTGTAAGGAGGCATTCTTCTACATGCCTAACATGGAGACTTCACAGAAGTGTCTGTGGTTCTTATTTGTGTGCCAAATATAGCAGTCTTGCCACGGCACCACTGGTGTTCATGCAGTTGCTGCTTACCATCACTGCTCAGCCGATCACATTCATGTGAAGCTGGACGATTGGCGTATCCAGGTGTTTTGGCACCTAGATTGCAGCATTTCACACAGACCACTTTGGAACTCTGCCAACACTTGAGCCTTATAGTTGGTACAACCTACCAAAGTCCAGTCTTCAGCAAGAGCAGATCTTTGTCTTCTTCAGCATCCAGTTCGATCTGGTAGCCTACATCTGTCTTCCTTCAGAGGACAGATCGGACAGACTGCGGTCCCTGCTCAGCACAACAATGGCCCAACCTCCTGGGCTCCCTGTCCTCAATGGACTCCCAGGTCCCGTTAGGCCGGCTCCAGTGTCGCCCCTTGCAGCATGTGCTGCGGGGCAGACGGATGAGGGACCAGGGCTATCACATCCCAGTGCCAAACCTCAACAAGGATCAGCCACACCTTCAGTGGTGGACCAACAGGGAGAACATCATGAGTGGACAGACGCTGGAGTCTTTCATGCCCAGCTCAGCATTTACATAGACTCTTCTCACGCAGTATGTGGAACCCACGTGGAGGGTCGGACGGCATGGGGCCCTTGGCCAGCATTATTCACAGCTCACCATTTAAACTGGTTCAAACTGTAGGATATACACTTGGCGCTCCTCCACTTTTGAGACCTGGTAGAGCACAAACATGTCCTCATGATGTGCGACAACAGCACCACAGTAACTTTCCTCAATAGGCAGGTTGGCATGCTGTCCCGAAAGCTGACAGAGTTGGCTGGACGGATCATCGAATGGTGCTACAACTGCGACATTCACATGCACACAAGGCATGTTCTGAAACATGCAAATGCCCTTGCTGACCAACTCTCAAGAAGGTGTCAGCCAGTAGGGATGGAGTGGCCGCTCCAAACCAAGTTCATTCAGCAGATGTGGGCCAGATGGGGAACTCCACATGTGGATCTGTTTGAGACTCAGGAGAATGCTAAACTGCCGGTTTAGGTCTCGCCTGTTCCAGATCCCCAAGCCGTAGTGGTGGATGCACTAGCCATAGACTGCAGCAACTTGTGGGCATATGCCTTTCCACCTTGCAAGATCTTCCCGAGGGTATTACGCAAGGTTCAGTCCTATGATTGCAATCTGATCCTGGTTGCTGTGTGGCAGCCCTAGAGCGCTTGCTCAGTAGACCTACTGGAACTAGTGGTGAGCATCCACTATAATTACCAGCATGGCCAAAGCTTCTGGTTCAGCAATGGATGAGCGTGTTCCATTGGAACCCTCAGGTGCTAAACCTCCATCCTTGGAGGTTATCTCACAGCACATCTGCAACAGACACTTCTCAGAGTTGGTCTCAGATACTTCAACCTTATTCTCTAGATGTTTACTCAGCTCAATGGAAGGTGTTATCTGACTGGTGTGCCAGTAGGTGAATTAACCCTTGGGCTCCATGGATTGTAGACATTGCCAAGAGCTCGACAACAGTGGAGGGGTTTTGAGCAGGCATCTCTTCAACCCTTGCCAATGTCTAAGACATGTGCAACGGTGGTGCTCCTTATCTGTCGGAACTCATTACATCCTTCTACACTGACAGGCCATTGACGGGACAGGTCCTGCCCAGGTGGGACCTACCACAGGTTTTAGTCATGTTGAAGTGGCCCTTCGAGTGCCTTGATGACCCCAAGTGGGTTTCCCTCAAGTACTGGACATGGTAAATTTGTTTTCTATTAACACTCAATTCAGAGGAGAAGCGAGATCCATGCTCTGGCTCATGACAGACTCCAATGGTCACCTGACCATTCCTAGGTGACCCTGAGGCCTCACTTGGGCTTCCTTGCAAAGAACCAAGTGGCTAGAGATCTAGCTATGGCCTTTAAGCGACTTGTGCTCAGTGAAAGCTCTTTTCTGGTACTTTTCTTGCAAGGTTTTTTAACTCAGTGAATTGATGTCTACCCTCCTTCTACCACTGAGTACCCCGTGAAAGGAGCAAGTTTGCAGATACACAATTTCATCGTGGATTAAGCAGACAATCCTTAATGCCTATGACGCCTCACTAAAAAGGCCAGAGGCCTCACAGCTTGTCTCTGCCAGTGCTCAAGAGGTGCGAGCCTTCAATGTCTCCTGGAACATGCTGTGGAATCTTGTGGTTGTCGACACTCTGTGAGCCTGCCAATGGTAATCGCTGAGCACTACTTGCATGACATGGTAGACTCAAGGATGGCATGAATGCCTTTGCGGGTGTAACTGGCTCCTTTGATTAGGTTCTGATACTTGTTCGTTAGGTCTTTCGGATCCCATCAGAGCTGCCACCATGTTCTAGATGCTGGTGCTGCCATGGTCGAATCTGATGCAGGCCTAGAGGTCAACTCATTTCTTAGTGGGCCCTTTAGGGCTTGATGCCGAGTAGACCAAGCTGTAGCAGTATCAGGCAGTTTGTCCTGGCATCCTGGCCTGTTGTGCAGGAATTGCTGCCCACAGAACCATATACCACCTCCACACCCCCACCCCCTGCCTGCCAGTTTTGTGGCTAGGTCCTGTTAGATCTCAAGGCCCGAAAGAGCTGAAGCCGATAATGTCTTCCCACAGGGCGGACAGTTGTCATGTTGGTAGGTGAGCACCGGGGGGGTTGGTGCAGTGGCATGCTGGCAGGTAAGGAGGGTTTCTGGTTAAGGCTGGGTTCTGCTGTCGGCAGCCACATCTCCACATAACTCTGAGGTTTTCCCTACAGACGTTGCCTCCTCACACGGACTGATGGTTCCCCCCAAGCTGCCAGTGCCACTGGTCTATAGTGGTCAGTGTATCAGTGACGTTACCCCACCACCAGTACATTTGTATATTGGCAATGCTGGTTGAGCGGTAACATTGCGTAACTAATACGGGATATTTGTAGTAATATCAGTATTAGGAAGTACACTTACCTCTCAACCACCAAAGAAGCCCACCTGACCTTTCTCTTACAGCTGATGTCAACTGACCCATCTCCAAAAGAGGAAAGATGATACGGGGCACATATGCACTTGATGTTTCCATCAGTTCTAAATGGACCGAGAGATGGTACCCCAGGACCGTCATGTTTCAGGATCAAGTAAGGAAGCAACTCAACTCGATTTCTTGGGCATTATGCCCAGACATAGAGGTTTTGGCAATGGTGGTCGAGGGGTAAGTGTACTTACTAATACTGGTATTACTCCAAATATCCAGTTTTAGTCTTGCTTTTTATTACATTAAAAAGTTAAATGGCTTTGGCTGTTGAAATGAGCCTTATTGTTATGTTGATAGGAGGTACATGTGATCATGTGATCTTGCCTCTCCTGCTGGTGCTTTGTTTTTTCCCCCCAGCTTTTCTTCTTTAAGTCTTTGTTCTTGGTCCAGTCAACAACACCTGTCTCATTTGTTGAGAATCTTTCCTTGGAGGTTTTTGTCGGCATTTGACTTTCTTCCTCATTTCGTTTCTCCGTTGTGCATCATATATTGGCATGTTACATTGGAAACTGTTTTTACTTATTTTTTGTGATCACCTCATGTGCAATTAGTGGATCAACATGTGGATTTGATTTAGAAACTGAATCTGCACGCCTTCTTGACTTTTGCCCTATTTGTATGATGGCTAAACAGGCTGGCTTGAGATCATTACCTCCAGTTGATTGTGCAGCTCTTAACTCTGGATGTCAAGGATTGTTCAGTCAGTCAAATGGTGATTTGAAACATGAAGCAAAATTGAGAGATCTGGAAGATATTTCGGATCATGAGAGAGAACTGGACCTTGTGACTGAAGAATTGGACAATATGATCAGTGAGTTGCAAGATCAATTGAAGTGCAAAAAGAGGTGTCAAATAGAACTTTTGTGGAATAAGCTTAGTAAATTGGAGTTCCAAACCAGAGTGATACCTGATGATCATGAAGATGCCTTTTGTGTGCAAAATACATGTTCTGCTGAGGGACATAACGGAGGTACCGGCCGTGCATGCTAGGGTCTTGGTTTGACAATGGCTGATTTTGACAGTTCGAAGTGGTCGGAAAAGCCTAATCTGGATTTTCTCAGGAACATGGATGATTTACAGTAACAGGCTGAGCATCAGCCTTAGCTGATTACAGACGATGTTCAGGGTTTGAAGACAGAAACTTTTGAACAGCCAGGTCCTGGTTGACATGGTAACAGACCGTGCAATTCACATGATCGTAATTCCGGGTGGGTTTCTAGATCCAATTTTCATTGTGTGTCTCGTTCTGGTGGCCAAGAGTGAGATTTATCTTGTTGTCCGTGTCATCATGGCTGTTGTTGTGGTCGGCAAAGTGACTCTGTCTCTGATTGTTCTGATTCCAGCACTAGTACTAATTCTAATTCAGACAGTGAGTCCGATCTTAGACTTTTGGCTGACAAGTGCAAGAAAGGTAAGAGCAAACACCATGGACATGGTAGACGTTTTAGATCTGGCAGAAAACAAAAAGCAGTGGACATTGTTTGTAGACGAGAGAAGTGGCGACAAGCAATGCTTGCATTTCAATATGCTGGCAAAAAATTGAAGTACAAAGACCTAACAATGCCATTATGTGTGGCATGTTTTCTCGAGGTTGTTCTGTTGGACTGCAAAGAAGGCAGATCAACAAGGCATTTCAGCAGTTTGATGTACAATGCTTCTTATTTGGATTGGGATGTGACACTCGACTTACATGCTGCAATTCTTACAGAAATTGAAAGAGGTCACAGGGAATGGGGTGACACGTTTTGGAACATAAAATCCCTTATTTGAAGCATGAAGCCTTCCAAAGGTAAAGGTTCTTCGAGTAGTAAAGGTAACTTCAATCAAAGGTCCAGTAATTCGGGCGCCATGTTTTGTAAATCATTCCAATCCGGGAAATGTTACAAATCTTCTCCTCATCCAGCTAACATCAGAGAAGAAAATATAATGTGTTTATATTTGCGCCACATGTTGGCTAGTAGAAAAAGAAAAATATGAGTCACCCCGAGTTCTCTGCTGACTGCAAATACCATGGTAAATCGTTAAAGGACGCCAAAAATATGTTTAGTAAATGACTACATATACCTGTTATAAAGAATCAACAAGGGAAAGGTTCAACCTTTTCAGTGTCTGATGCTGATGGCTTTGATACTTGAAGCATAGGCTCATGTTCTGTACATCATGCTTCAAGTGACTTGGAATCACGTTTAGCAACAGGTTTCACTTATTGTCCGCATTTTTGTATTGATAATATTAAAAGTGATATGGTGGAAAATATTACTATTGGCACTGCACACGTTGATTCTCTGTTGGACACTGGTATGGGGAACAATCATAACACCAAACATGTGGATCAGTGTATGATCAATGCCAGCGTTGACTTACAGTTTTTTAGTTCACGTGATTTGGGCATGCTATGACGTCAATGCTTGTTTCTACAGATATGTTTAACTTTTTATCTCATTGGTAAATTATGTATGGCATATCGTATTAGAATAATGCCAGTGTGGAGAGTATTTGAGGTGTCATGTTTACAATCCCTTAATTTACGGAATTTATGTTTGTTTACATTTGTATTTGCCACATGTTCACCTTCTATATACGTTGTTGATATTTATTTTCAGATGCCGAGTTTCATGTTTTAGTCAGAGATTCCGTCGATACCAAGAAATTGGCTTTTGCATCAAGTGCCAGGAGTAATTTAAGAACGCAATGGAAAACCTATTATGTTTTGTACATATTTCAATCTCAGATTTTTGCATGTTTCCTTTTCTACTATATGTATACATGCTCAATTTTTTAGCAGGTCGTTCAAATCCACGTTATCTATCAGAAATTATTTACATGGTATCAACCTTCTGGATCTATATATGGGATGTGTCTATGTACATATACAATCAGCCTATTTCAAATTGTTCATGACAGGTCTGGACAGATCACTTCCACTTTGCCCTAAGTAGGTTTTTCTTATTTCATCCAACATTCTCCTAGAGATTTTTAGTCAGATTAATTTTTCGAACTCAGCGCATGTAGCCAGTTGGTCTTCCTACTTTTTTCTTGATTGCAAGGAGGTTAAACATGGTTCCCACAAGTTGGCTAAAATTTGATTCGAGCAAGCAGCTTTCTAGAAGTAGTATAAAGTTCATTAAATTTGGTTTGTTGGTTTCCATGAGTTGGTCGAAAACCAATCAATTCGGGAGACGATGTTTACATATTCTAGTTCTTACGATTCCTGGTACTCTGCTGTGTCCGGTGGTTGCTTTTCGACGTTTTTCAGATTTAGTGCCAGCCTCTTCTAGTATGCCTGCCTTCACTTACCATGCTTCTCCTCTTTTTGCCTGTCTCACAACTTAAAAATTGGTCAAATTTTTACGTTCATTTTTAGAAAAAACGAGTTATCAGTCTCATTTGTCTTCTTGGCACAGCTTTAGGGGTGGAGGTGCCACTTTTGCCTTCAGGGGTGGGGTTACAGGTGAGTTAATAAAAGTGCATGGCGACTGGAAGTCAGATTCCTACTTTTGATATTTAGAATTTTCGTTTGAGGACAGATGGTTGGCGGGGCAAAAAATGAAACAAAACATCATGGAAGGATTCTCTTAATTCATGAGTTTGTTATTTATCTTTCATTGTTTCGTTGTTATTTGTCAACTTGAAATTTCAGATTGTTATTTTAATTTCCGCTACTTTCCTTTTAGATTGGGGAAGATGTTACTCATTTAGCAGGTAAAATTCATGTGTTATTGTTCCTCGCTAAATTTTGGTTTGTTTGTTTGTTTCACACGATTTTGCAGTTTATTTGCTGATTTGATGGTTCATTATTGACTGTTGAGTATGTACAGCAGATACATGTACTCTATGGTGTTTTGTGTATGAGTGTGCTAACAACAGTGTCTCTTTGCTGTCATGTTTCCCATAAGTACTGTGCTCTTTCTGTCTTGTTTGTGCATAACTTCCATTGGTTTATTGATTGTCTCTTTTATTTTCCTTCCTGTATTTGTATTATCTGCTATGGTTGCATATATATGCAGTAATTAGTTTTATCTGAAGGTATTGATGAAGCTTGTGTGTGCGTCATGATAATAATTATTTCATGATGGTATTTTGGTATTCATAACTGTGTATTGTCATATATATATATATATATATATATATATATATATATATATATATATATATATATATATATATATATATATATATATATATATATATATATATTGAGAGGAATTGATTTACAAGCCTCTGATGGGTGTTGATGCTACTTGTGTGTGCGTCCTGATAATTATTACATAATTTTTATCTGATCTTATATTGGTATTCGTGACTTTCTGTGTTGTCATATATATGATGACAGTAATTGATTTACAAGCCTCTGAGTTGATATTGGTATGAAAATGTTCAATCATCAAATACATCAGTATCGGACAGCATTGTTCTATGCATTACGCTTCTGTATAATTTTGAGTGAGGTCTTTTCCATGGTATCACAATTATGGGTTATTACATTGACCGGTTTGTAAATTTATATTGAATGGTTCAATCGTGATCAGGATATTTTGTTTATTTTTATGTTTTGTTATGTTCCATTGGTTTGGCCGTTGGTTTTTGGCGGGAAAGTGCTTCACTATTCTTTCTTTCGCTTTTCTGTGTTTTTTTGTTTTTTGTTTTTTTTGGTCAAGTCACTCTTATGCTGCCAAATAAAGTGTATCATTATGATAGTTTGTGTTGTGTATTTTATTTCTAAGACAGAGTAATTTTGTTTTTTATTACATTAAAAAGGTTAAATGCTTTGCCTATTGAAATGAGCCATATTGGTATGTTGATAGGCAGTACTTGTGATCATGTGATCTTGTCTCTCCCGCTAGTGCTTTATTTTCCCCCCGCTTTTCTTCAATCAGTCTTTGTTCTTGGTCCAGTCAACATCGACTGTCTCGTTTGTTGAGAATTTTTCATTCCCGCCGTCCCACCCTTTAAATTTTGTTTTTCTTTTGGCGGGAGAGTGCTTAACCGTTCTTGTGCTTTGCTGTTTATTTTCTTTTATTTCTTGTTTTTTTTTGTCCATTCACTCTTATGCAGCCAAATAAAGTGTATCATTATGATAGTTTGTGTTGTGTGTTTTATTTCTAAGACACAGTAATTACTTGTTTATGAGTTTTCAACAAGAATACCCGAAATGGCATTTTGAATGTTGGCATCGATCTCTGGTATGCAAAGAGGTAAACTCCTCGCCCAGCTTGACGTATATGAATTTGCACCACATGTACAAAGTATGAATGCAGTAAGCCAAAAAGTGAAAGACATTAACATTATCAAGCCCCAATCCGCATAGCAGATGCCACAAAACTCCGAACTTTATTTGATTTCAACATATTTATTTCATGTTAATCACCAAAATAATACATGAAAGTCAGCCGACGTAATATGGTCGTGGACAATTTCCAGTAGACTGGCATCATCCGCAAATAATTTAATGTCACGTGTTATATCATCAGTTTTGTCGTTTATATGTATATATATATATATATAATACACACACATATGCGTATATATATATATATATATATATATATATATATATATATATATATATATATATATATATATATATATATATATATATATATATGAGAAGGGCCTAGGATAGAACCCTGAGGCACGCCGGCTTCAACTGGTAACCAGGAAGAGGTAAGACCACATACGGAAACGCGCTGGAAGCGGTTCAAAAGGTAACTGTCCATAAATTCCATAATGTTGCCTCATTTTGAAAAGGAGGCCTTCGTATCATACTTTACCGAAGGCTTTTAATAGACATATATCTAGAAAGACAATGCGCGCTTTTTACCCAGTTCTAGGCCATTCTATATATTATGAAGAATAGAGACAAGTTGATTGACGGTTGAGTAATTTTTCTTAAAACCAGAATTTTTGGTGGTCACTAAGTCGCTTCTGGTCAAGTACTCTTAAAATAGATTGTACACTGATCGTTCGAAAACCTTTGAAACGTTACACAGGAGAGAAATAGGTTGATACTTTTCGTTCTGTTGCTTGTTATTCTTTTTGAAAACAGGACACAGTTAGACATCTTCCAGTGAGCCGGGAATTGTGACCTTAAGAGAGAAGTATTGAATAATGGAGCAAGAGAGTGACTTAAACTGGGAGCAGTGCTTTTCAGTAAAAATGTTGCCTATGCCAACTCGTCTGGAGGCGGAGTTGGAGTTTAGTGATCACAGGACTCTTTCGATACTTGCAGCATCGACGTGGAACATGTTTAGACGGCTATCAGTTCTAAGAGTAAATTCAGGTGGGGGAAGAGGGTCATCAGAGGTACCGAGTTTGCATTGATTGGCGAAATAATTATTAAAGAGATCATATTTTTCAAAATTACTTGATATCATTTTGTCGTTGTCCGTGTGGGGTGGTATAGATAAATGGATTTTACAGCCGAGAATTGATTTACTAAGACTCCACATTTTTTTTCTTCAATTTGTATCTTTCTAGTGGAGCTCTAAACGAATTTTATCAAAATAAAGGCGTATCGACTTTTTTATAGCATTGACAGTAAGATAACACTTTCTTTTGTAGACTTAGCTGAAACAAATATTCAATTTTGTTGTATACTTAAAGCGTATACAGGAATATGCTTGGTGTGTGAGGCGCGTATGTCGCTTCCATGCTCGGTTACGAGCCTCATTATACTTTTGATGTTACATGTGATCCATGGGTTATATTTGGGCCGAACCAGTGTGCTTCTGCAAGGAATGAATTGTTTATATATATCAAAAAATAAATCAGACCAATAAGATACGAGTCATCAATTGTATCAAAGACGACAAGGCCTGCGTGTGTCCCAGGGACCTTGACGTATGTGGAAGTTGTACTGTACAATAATTCCCAAAACCCTGGGTTTTGTGTGCAAAGCTCAGGGTTTTGTAATACAAAACCCAAGGTTTTGTTATACAAAAACCTAGGGTATTGCTTGCAAACCCGTGAGCTTTGTAACGAAACCCTGAGTTTTGCTTGCAAATCCCATGGTTTTGCACGAAACCCTGGGTTTTGTAAGCTACCCAGGATAACAAAACAAATATCATAATTTTTTAATTTTGTTCAATAATGTGCAAAAAACCCTGGGTTTTATTACAAAACCCAGGGTTTTGTCGACGAAACCCAGGGATTTGTACACAAAACCCAGGGTTTTGCTTTGTTATCCCATCTTTTCACAAAACTCACGGTTTTGTTTCACAACCCCGAGTTTTGTCATGATAACCCTGGGTTTTGCAGTTGTTTTGTTCAATTATTTGCAAAACCTAGGGTTTTCTGAGGTCAGAAATTCCACGGTTTTGAACAATTCGCAAAACCCTGGGATTCGTGACGTCACAAAACCCACGTTTTGTATTTTACCGCAAAATTGGTCATATGGATACACAAACCACTCATAACACCGCTTGCCTGCTGAATTTGCTGTAAACTAATATCATGCTAAGATGGCGGATCTCGGAAAACTTCCATCGATTTGTGACTTAAACGTCGTGTATTTTAATTATCACCGTGTGCACTTCATGAGCTCATATTTTAGGTACTACAAGAGAAAACATATCATACATGTGTTTTTAAGAAATTTAATAGATTAAGACCGATTGTCAGTTTCTGGGACCGTGCGACCGGGCTGAAGTTTTAGCAGCATAAGGCCTCTGATCTGCAGCGTCGTTAAAATCCACTGTAGGTCGTGCCGCTGCCTGCAGTAATAATTATGCGAACGTTGATTGCAAAATGACTGCCACATCACATCGTGGTGACAATTATCTCAACACTACAAAGTCTTAAATTGTCACATGGTATTCTTTAACTCCACCTTCATTCCATTTTGCATCTATTTCTGTGTCAGCTCGGGTGAAAGATACTAAAGCTCTTCCCCAGAAGCTCTGCAACCGGAAGGGTGAAAACCCCGTCTGTAACGGCATGTCCCTGTGCTGGCCATTACCCCCATACAAACTACCTATTCCCAGTACTGAGTTGTGTACAAGTTTTTTTGTTGACGGGCACTGCAAATCACGCTAGATTGCCTGGCACCTTCTGACTGAACTGTCGAATGGTTCAGTGTACACAAACGTCCACCAATTGATAAATAAACACAACAAGCCAAAAGCCAGATAGACATTTTCTGGCGTCATAGTATTGTTCTTTTACCAAAACCAACAACTTCAACATTGAGAAATTCCCAAGTCCGAAATTTCTACTCGATTAAATTAATTAATTAAAAAATAAAATGATTCAACAAGGATCAATCCGGCCACCCCTTGCCCTTCAGTCCGACACGCTAAGCATGTGGCCACGTTGCCTTGTGAAGATGCAGTTAGGTTTCTGTCCCATATTCGACGGTGGTCGGACCACGTGGCTTTGTTTACTCCTTCACATCTAAGTGACGCCAGTCAAAACCAAGATGACCGCAACCAGTAAGTGTTGAATATTTCAGACAATAATGGTTGAAGAATGGGACCGAAAACGCTATTTAGATAAAAATTTCCAGTACTCCATCGTATATCGTGCGATAAATTAATTATTTGCAACGGATCAAATGTTTTACGCAAATTAAAGAGCTTGCATGAGGCTGTGCATTCAATAGTCCATGCAGCTCTTCGCGCCGGTGTGTGGATTATTTTGAACACTGGATGCACAACCTCTCGTCCTTTAACTAATACATAACTTATATTCTCATCGTGTCGCAAAGAGGTAGACTTTGCGCTTGGTAACCAATAATGATGTTATTGATTACAATAACTGAGCCACTTCTAGTTTGACGCTACTTTCAAGTTGAGTAGCCTAGCAAGGCCTACCAAGTAACAGCTGTCATGATTGGTTGGTTACAAAACCCTGGGTATTGCACCTTTTCAAAACCCTGGGATTCGTGATGTCACAAAACCCAGAGTTTTGCAATCTTGCAAAACCAACGGTTTTGTTCTGTTATTTCAAAGTGTTACAAAACCCACGGTTTTCTGGCTAAACCGAGGGTTTTAGGAACAAAACTGTAGTTTCTGTTCAAAAAATATAACAAAACCGAGGGTTTTGTGATCAAAACTCGGAGTTTTGCTCTTAAACTGTGGGTTTTGTAGCAAAACCCAGGATTTGTCAACAATGATATAAAAATTCAATAACTGAGCAAAACCCAAGGTTTTGTAACAAAACCATGGGTTTTGCTAATGAAACCCAGGGTTTTGTGATAAAACCCGTGGTTTTGTTAGCAAAACTCAGGGTTTTGTGATCGAATTATTGAACAGTACAACTTCCATAGACGTAACGCGGTATTCAGATTTCCAATGGCGGCCCGCTTGTAATCCCAAATCATGCGTTTAAAGGGACGAGTGTGGTTTAGGGTGGAAAAAGTGCAGAAGATCACAGAATATTTACGGGTGGGAGGATACCAGAGGGGCGAAGCAAGGGGAATAAGTGATCTTCAGACCGAGCAGACTCTGGGTATACTCTGTAGCATGGGTTGGGCATGAAATTAACTGAAATCAATTATTCTGTATTACCAGATCGAAGAGACGCTGACCCACTCCAGTATAACAGTGAACAAAATCCCATAATGGACAACGGTCAATTAAGTCCCCAGTAATAATGAGCATTTTAGGATTTATCTCGATGGCAGAAGTAAAAGATTGTGCGAGGATTTCCATAAACAAGTCTCTTTCTGCTGTCGGCTGCCCAAGTGGACAATAATACACTAATAAATAAACATTTAACGTAATTTTTGGCCCACACACACTCGCAAGATGGCGACTCTATATCAGGTCGCCTGGCACACGGTACATTGTTTCTATAATAAAGAGCGACGCCACGCCCTCGGTCTTAGCGCATTGGTGATTGAAAACCATCAGTTACAATACTTCATCAGGGTAGTTTAAGTCTAACCATGTTTCGAAAAGAGTGATGACATCAGAATTTTCAAATTCTGCAACGAAATACAGTTTCGTCTAGTTTGCCTTCACTCTTTAAACTGCGAACGTTCGCGTGACAAATTGAGAAATGAGACAAATTGAGAATTTTGAGTTGGCCCAGGGTTTGGATGAATATCAAACAGAGCAGCCTTAGCTAAGGTTGTACTACGTGTCTAAAATTCAAAAATTAAGTCAGAATTGTGAATATGAACAGGATTGTCAAAAATGTGAAGGAAGAAGACACTTGATCATGAGTGCTAATCGATCGGAAACAAATGTAGTATGTTGAATAGCTGTTCCGGCTGTGAAAGAGCCCAATAACAGCTCTGTATTGTTGGATGGAAATGCCCATTACGCATGTTCAAAAATAAGTTTTGACAAAAAAGAACACTGTGTGACATAGACATGTAAGACTGAGCTGAAGTACACTTGTATAATATTAGACCTTGTAAAATATTTTTACAAGCCATCAATACACGTAAAATTTAAAACTGATGGAGCTGCATGCGCAGAGAGGGGTACATTCACATAAGTGAACATATAACTGAGAATAAACAAAAATAAAGTGAAGCAGGGTGTCTATAATACAAAACATGATCATGAAAAGTACTATAGAAGGTTGACTTCAATATGGAGCGAGCAGCAATACGATCTAATACCTATATAAATACCCCCGGTTCTGATCGATACAAAACAGCAGTACGCATAATGCCCAAGATGAAAACGCAAGAGCTTGTATCATACTACAAATATGTTAAGTTGTTGAGAGATAAGCTAATCATTGTAAATTAAGGTGAATTCGAGTGATGACTGAAATCAAGGTTTTAGCTTCCTTGCTGAAATTAAGCACAATAGCATTTCTCCTGGTTGTACCAGGATGTGGTACAACCATTATTGATACCAAGCAAAATGAAAGTTAAATTGGCTAACAACGTACCTAGAAATATTGAGCAGTGTGAAAGGAGAAAATGATCATGTAGCAGCGTAAATAACAATAGTAGAATAATTTAAATAATTCATAATAACCATTCGGGCAAAACGTGCAGTAAACTGAGCTGCCACATTAGAAGTGGCCGGGTATGCTGAAACAGACAAGTATTGCTATCAGCTAAATATGCCTGAGATATACATTTAAATTATAAACTGTATATAATGAGTCCAACTAAACAATATAAGTTTGCGCCAAAAATTTAAGTAGTAACAAGAGGCCTTTATATACTGTGAAATATTAGTAAAAATATGTCATTAAATTACATGAAAGACGTCAGCCCATAACATTGCCCATAGTTCAGGATAGCCGTTACTAGAAGCGAAACGGACAATATGTGGCTAAATGTGGCCTAAGACACAAGCAATATATCAAAATCGCATGATCAGATAAAGAATGAAGGGTCAGTACTATTGAAGAACAGATTTGGAGATCAAACCACACAGAAATCAATCAGGTTTGGAGTTCAATGGCTTTTATTTGGATGATGTTTAACGGCCCCAATTTGGTACTTCTTGAGGCTGTTTTGTTGACAGTTAGGTCATCAAGTCCATAGATTTGGACACCCCATGTCATGGTTCACGCCCTAGCGGTTAATTTCTCGCACGGACAAGTGTTTTGGCTGAATGTCAAGTTGAGTTATCACTTAAGCAGTCACTTGGCGTAGATTTTGATGAGAGGATCCAGGAAAGGCCATAACATTGAATATCTCATAACTCCATAACGTGGTCTGGAGTTATGAGATGTAACGTGAGGTGAATCCCCCCTAATTTTTGGAATATAAAGCTCCACTTTTAGACACGTTCCTTTTTTATTGACCAGATTCAACTAGGTTTATTTCTCGCATATTCTTAAAACCAGAAAAAAATTGTATTTTTCTCGAATTTTCCTAAACACCAGCAAGCGATTCAATGTTATGTTTGTGCAATCAGATATCATGTGTGCATTTGTGGAACCATAATAATCCAAGTAGGATCCTGTCATCGTTGAAAGCAGGGATGCCACTATATAATCCTCTTACTGCACAAATACTTATTGTGTCTTAGAAAGTAAAAGAAAATGAGTTCACTCGATAGCACTTGACGGTGTGTTTTTTATTTGTTTATTTCCTACTTACCTAAACGTTAACATTCTCACGCTATGAAGGTCTTCTTGTCGCAAAACATAATTGTGTCTTAGGAAACATGATAAACTGAGTTCCCATGACAGCACCTGACGGTGCGCTATTATTATTTGTTGCTGTTGCTTTTTTTTGGGGGGGGAGGGTTGTTTGGTTTTTTTGGGGGGGTTGGGGTTTTTTGGGGGGGGTTGGGGGGTTGGCTTTTGTTTTTATTTAATCTCCAGTTACGCCAACATTCCCACGCTTTGACGACTATTCTAGTTTTAACCAGTTTTTAGCTGTGGGTTTTGGTTTTTTCGATTTTTTAGACTCGAATGCGTTACAAAAATTTAACACTCCCCCCCCCCCGCCCCGTGGAATGTGCGGCTACAATATTTTCATCCTCTTGCAATGTGATTCTAAAGACACAAAGGGGGGGGCGTACATAGTAGTATTGTAAACGACATGGAGGCAACGTATACAGCGTAGTAGCGACTGTATGCGGCAAAATGACTATAACTGTACCATATAGTGTGGATGTACACACCATAATTTATAAAGGTCTTGAATTGCAGCGTCATGTGCAGTATTTCATGAACCTTGAGCATATTTAGGGAATTTTGTATTGTCAATGTGTAAAATTGATTGCGTCCCCATTTGGCATAAAATGAAAGTTTGCGCTATGGACTATAACTCGGGGATTTCTTTTACAAATCACATTAGAGAACCGAACTCCATTTCATAATTCTAAAGTTCGTAGCAGAATCTGCGAACAGGGGAGCTATTAGATCATAATCAACATAGACTCTGAGCCCTATATCATCGACCTGCTTTTCCGCCGGTAAAATGGCAAACTGGCATGCCATGTTGTGTATATTTGTTGGGTGCACGGTTGGCTGAGAGGTAAGACGCTCGCCTTTCACCTCTGCGACCCGGGTTTGATTCTCGTCCTGGGAAGCATGTGGAGAAAGTTCCTATTACTTTAACCGTGCACGGTGGTTTTTTCCGGGTTCTATGGTTTTCTCCACTACAGACAAGGTAGGAGTTATACGCCAACATCTGTAGGCATGGAGAGTGACTCACAATCCATGTGAAACAAATGTGTCTATACCATATGTATATAATCATTGAACTTTGTAAGACACCTTTGAGAAACCTTGAAATTGCACATCTTCAGATTCTGTTTATTTATCTAGGCTTAAAACACATCTATATGTTATGGGACCTTTTAGATACAAGTACGAGCCCATGTCCAAGTGAATGCACTTTTTCCTTAAGGGTCACACTTTCATCAATGTTTGGGACTCTTATCTAAAAAGGGCTTATGAAGAGAGGCCCAGGCTTCCAAAGATACAGGTCATCGAAAACCATTAATGAAAGGCAGTCTACCGAGTTTTAAAAGTAGATGTGCTTTAGGGCCGGAGAGCAGTCGTTGAGTCGATTTTAAGAGCTATCTGTTGACATTACTGTATGTCGCAACAACGACCATGCAAAAATGAACTTCCACATCATGCAACTGTTGCGTTGACATAATATTTTTTTTTATAACAGACGGTGATAAATATGCAAAAGCACCAAATTTATAAAGTATAGGCCTATGTGATATGCGTGGTTAGCCTCATAAAGCTTGTGTGAGCAAGGCATGAAACAGATGTACTAATATGCAAAAGCAAAAAAAAAAAAAAGCAAACAAATATGAAGCGTATGTGATATGCACAGTTAGCCTTGTAAAAGCTTGTGTAAGCCGGGAATAGAACAGATGCTGTGAGAACAATGATGTACATACAATGGATCTTTTCCATCTATTTTCTGGTCGTCGTGGGGGTACCTCAGACCGAAGGTAGGCAGCTTTCATCTTCCTTTGTCAGATATCAAGGCTACGCGTGTTTTACACTAATTATCAGTCAGCTGGTTCACTTTGATTGTTTACACATCATTGTAATCCACCTAATGTGCTATTTGAAAAGTCAAGATTATGATATGAAACTACTGTACATACTAAGACCCCTGGTATATATTATATTACACCCCCTTGCTCACATTGGTTGGTTGATCGGCAGACCAAACGCTCTCCTGTTCAATATAATAATTCAGAAATTGTCGCACCTATTGGCATCCAACTTAGCTAGGCTAGTGAGCATGAACAGTAGATGAACACTTTGATTTTTGAATCAGTCCCTAAAAAGCCACTCTACTTATGACTGAAAAGAGAAAAATCGGTGTCCAGTTTTGCCTGCATAATTAACTTAAACAAAGGAAAATGTCACAATGGCATAAAAATAGACAAACCAATGTCCAATACTGACACTTTGTAGTATTGGCTGTCATAGCCAACAGACATTTCCTGTTTACTTCAGCGACCTTTACTCACCATCAGCAGATTAGAAAGGGCGGAGCATATATGTTTCAAAAACATGTTTATATACAAGGTGTTTCCGTGTACAGACCTTTTTATATATTCCTGATCTTCGACAAAAAATGGTAATATTCTTCCCTTTTTCTCAAAGTTGAAACCACAAAAATCTTTAAAGACAAAATTCTAACAATACTATCAATACGATCAGGAGAGGAAGCCAACCTCTGATACACATTAAGGTGCACAATGAAAAATTGGATGAACCCATATGGCGTTGTTTGCAAGAAAAGACAATCGGCTTTTCAGGATTTTGTCTTCAGTTTGTGAAAAAAAAATGAAATCGCCCATACAGGTAAGCGCATATCTTATATTATGCCATTCTATGTGTTGTGCTTTGAGAATTTTAAAGAGTAAACAAGACAAATTTATACAAAAGTGGACGACAGATGCGAACAGATTCGGTGGGGATTACGAGTCAGCCAAAAACTGAGCTTGCAAACCTAGTGGCTGTGTGTGAGACCCCGCCCCCGTTTAGAATAGGACGATGCGACAGCTTCCTAGTGTACCTAATGCGCGACCAGAAAGGCTGGGGACCCTCAGGCATGCCATACTAAAAGGTCTCATAACTGAAGTGACAAGCAGCCTAAGATATCACATGTCAGTTGTTTTGGTCAACGGGGGGGGGGGGGGGAGGATAATTGTATGGATGGTATCGAATGGGAAAAAGAAAGGAAAAGTACACGTAGTTTATAATAATGGCTAACAAAATATTTATATAAATATACAGATCGAAGTTAAATGTAAACACTGCATAAAATGAGTTTGCTCGATGGTACACATAGTTTGAAAAACAGCGTTCAGAGAACGGATTACCCTCCGCACCCACAATCTTTTTTCCTCAATTATGCATTTTTATTTTGAGACTTTGCAGTAAAATACTTTACATACAATTTCCATATTGTTGTCTATGAAATGAAGTAGCACTTTGGGATGTGCGCTAGGGGCAAGTTCTGGTGACAGAGACCACCGTACTGTGCGTCACTCAGTCGGCCATCAAATAAATACTTCAAAAATTCCATAACAAGTTTAAAAATGAGGAAGCTGGTTTTCAATAGGAATGTGGTCCACTATAATGTGCATCTCCGAGAAATATTTGGTGAAGCTGTGTTGGATCCTTGTTGAGACATTATGGTAATGTCGTCTTTTTGTGCACCACTCATACGGCCTCAGAGATAAATATTTTAACATTTCATAAAAAGTTTATAAATACAGAGAAGAAGGTCGTTTCCAATAAGAACCTGGTCCATCATAAGATGCATCTTTGATAAAAAAAATTAATAAAGCGCTGGTATGTATTTTTTGAGATATCAAGGTAACATCGTCAGGGTTGGCGCCACTCAGACAGCCTTCAAATAAATACATTAAGAGTTTCATTAAAAGTTTTAAAATAATCAGAGGAAACTGATTTCAAAAGTTCCATAACAAAATAAAAAATTAGGAGAAGCTGGTTTTCGATAGGAATGTGGTCCACTATAATGGGCATCTCTGAAAAAAAATTGGGGAAGCTGCTAGGATCCTTCTTGAGATATAATAGTAAATGTTGTCCCCTTGTGCACTTCTAAAACGGCCTAAAAGATAAATACATTAAGGTTACATAAAAAGTTTATAAATACAAAGAGGAACCTAGTTTTAAATAGGAACCTGGTCCATCATAAGATGCATCTCTGACAAAAATTTGGGAAAGCTGTAGTCAAAATTTTTGGAGATATAGCGGTAACGTCACCAGGGTTGACGCCACTCAGACGCCCTTAGAATAAATAAATTAAAAGTTTCATAAAACTTAAATAGCTACAGTGAATTTTTTATTAGATATCATATTAACGACAAGACGGAAGGATGCAGAGACGGATGGACTGACGACGCAGGTGACGACAATATCCTGTGGCACTTTATATGCCAAGGGTGAAAAAGTAATATATCAAACTAGGCAACAAAAGTAACTCTCCGCCTTTTTCTTATCCGTATTTTGTATGTTTTTAGATAAATCTCCAAAATTTCTGTTGACATATGGGACATAACATCTTTTCACATTATCTGTGATTTTTGAAAACTTTGCTTGGTTGTATGTACACTGGATACAAGTCAGAGTCGAAATAGAGAGTTCACAAAAACGTCATTGAATAGCACCATTAACTGCCAATGTGTTTCTCTGTAAACGAAGGATAACAAAAGCTGATTTAAAGATTCTTATTTACATATGATTTAGATTAAGACATGCTTCACACAGCAAGGTCACATGTGACATAAGCTTGCATGATCAGGACTATTATCACAGCTTGAGTGTATCACATTGCCTTGAAATTTATTGGCAACATGATGACAGTTGTTTCTGTCACATAAGAGTTACTTTTGTTGCCCAGTTTATATGTAAACTCCCATGTGACAAACTTATTTTGTTAATGGACGTGAATTTGCAAAGACTTCTCTCTCATTGACACAACATGAAAAGACAAGGAAATATATGTGATTTTTTTTACACTATCTTCAAATAGAACATGGCAAATGGTCATTCCGTTGTCATGTTAGCATTGCAGGGAAAGAAAAAGATACAAAATACATGATGAAACAGACTTGATTTGTATGTAAAACAAACATGTCTTCTGTAGACGTTTTAAGAATAAACTATTAAGTATGATGAAATAATAGTATTTAGTATCACACTGCATTGAATGTAAGTTTGAAAAACAAAATAGAACGTATCCATAACAAAATGCATGTTTGTATGTAAATATACATGTAAAGGGAGAATAAAAACTTATCATGAAATGGGTTAATTACATACAGGTTGAAAAGGTTATATATATATATATATATATATATATATATATATATATATATATATATATATATATATATATATATATACATATATATATATATATAATGTCCACCATATGTGGGAACATTTTGATTTTCATTTTCATTTGACATCAGTTTAAAAAGACTTGTCAGAAATTAATAAATGTATTGTATGCTCAGAACGTTATGCCTAACAAGTGCACAGTATCACACCTTACCACCACCTTTAAGGTATAAACTATAACTATTTGTATGTGCAAACCAAATTTATTAATGCATGGTTACATATTGTTTATTCTCCAACAAAGAATTATTACAGCTGACAGCATACACAACTTGTTTAAACATTGGATTAAACATATATTATATCTAAAAAGGCAATGAAAAAACACTGGGAACCTATATCAGTATTGCCATAATTTTAAAAAGTAAGAAATTCAATATGAATATAAATAAAACAGGTGTTTACAATAAGCATAGGACATAAAATTGACATCACAATAACAGGCAGTTGTCATGCTATGGATAGATGTCCGAGCTCTGAACATTAGTTTTGGTTAGACTGTTTAGTCCACCTTTTGGTAAAGAACCATGCCCATCCAGACATATTGGAACCAGCACACAAGCAGGCGATTTCAAACATCAAACAGAATTCTCACCATTATATAATTTTTATAAAGGAAGCTGAGGTGCACACAAACAAACAAACAAACAAATGAATTAAAGAAAACAACAACTATAGCAGCACATCAATACAAGCTCTTCTCATTCCAGGTACAATTCTCAACATTCAACATGCATGTATTCTACATATGCACTCATATGCACACATTATCATACAGTAGTATACCAATTGGTTTATCCACTCTTTTGTGAGGATTTGTTGCTTCTGAGAGAGCCGTACATAAACTATTGTCCAGATGAGCATGCGTCCCTGTCGTGGTGTGAAGTTTGGTAAGTTGACACTGAGTCCACTGCCATGTATCCGGGCACCATCAATGAATGCCTGTTGCCTGCAGGTCAACTCTTTACCTGCGTAAGACTGCTTTGCAGGTTCTTATCACTGTCCACGAAAGCCTATACATAAATATGAAGATATAGAAAAATATATGCAAAACGTTCAAAGTATATATTCTTGTTTGGCTGTCTTCCGTATCACCACAGGCCCATACATTATCTGCCTTGTCCATGGGATCAGAAGTTCCAGTGTAGAAATGATAGGATGCAAAGCTTGATAAAAGATGTCAGCTATAATGTCATAGGCACCTTGTAAGCTGACTTTGAATACAAACATGAGACCCATTTA
Source organism: Hermodice carunculata (assembly GCA_964020975.1). Lineage (NCBI taxonomy): Eukaryota > Metazoa > Annelida > Polychaeta > Eunicida > Amphinomidae > Hermodice > Hermodice carunculata. The sequence continues at coordinate 11,554,710 of OZ026625.1, read as the reverse complement.
ACCTGAATCCTTCAAAATTTAACAAAATGTGAGCAGCCAAGTTGTCTCTGGAGCATTATATATAAATGTATATTCTGTCCCCATGGGTAAAGCTTCACTCAGCAACAGGTCGTAAAGGCTCCACCGCAGACTTAAAATTAGTACACGCAAATCCTCTAACAGAAATCCCCTTGGAAAATTTGATATAATATTGAAGATGTGGCTGTTTCAAACAAAAACCACAGAATGACCATGGTGTATTCTGATTGGGATGTGGAAGTAGAAGTCCCCTAGGTCTTGAGATGTCATTGGACGAAAAATGGAAATCTCCAAAGAGTAAATACAGTAATATTGCAAAAAATATTAGTGTGAAATTGCGTCAGACACAGTGGGTATCCCCAGAGGGTTAAATACAGTGCAAGAATTGTGCAAGAATATAACCTAGATACCAGTCATAAATCAGTCTAGGATGTGTAACTCCCTTACACACATGTTACAGGATATAACAATTATACATGACAGTGATGGATTGGAGGTTGTTCAGTATGTGAAAAGGTGTTGTATAAAATTGAAATTAATTCTTTTCAGAATAAATTAAATGATGATTCAATTGTGGATTGAAATTATATTAATCATGACAAGTCTGTACACATGAAAAGGTGGTCTTTTCTTTCATGTTTATGAACACATGTTGAACCTAATATGTCATTTCCGGGATTGGAATAGAATGAGGGGAAATTTCATATACACAATAACTTATAGAGGGAGCCAGTGTACAGTAGGTTAGAAACATACTTAAGGGTTTTAACATCACTGACACATATTTTGTTTTAATGAGATGTAGTAATAACATGATTTATCTGGTTATGACTGGATCTGGGCAGACAAAACTGCTTTGTATGATTTTTCATGTGATTTTCCACTGTTCATGAGTCAGACTTGTGTATATAAGCAAGAGTGTTTGCCACGCCAGGCAGATCTTTGACTCTCAGCTGTACAAGAGTGTTACCTGGAAAAAACTACTGAAGGGGCAAATAAGCCTAACCAGATTTGCTAAAATTTAGATGTACAAGGCAAGCAAATTAAAAGATTGAAGTAGACATTTATGAACCTGTAGTAGTTGTTTGATCATTGGGAACAAGCCTACCTTGTGTGACCACCCAGTCAACCTCTAGCATCAAACACGCAGTCAGATAAACTGTAAACAGACTGGGTGGTTTACATAATTGGCTTGCCCGCCAGGATTTCTTCACCTTGACTCTTCAGACAGCAGATGGCTCAACAAGACCTGGACAACAATGAGATCGACAGTAGTTCAGATGAGGGAGATTATCACATCACTGTACTAGATGATACCACAGATGGGCATCAACACTTGCCAGACCCCGAACTGACTCCAGAACCGGAACCGACACAAAATCCCTTGAAACAGTCCAACAAGATGGGTGCTCATCTGCAAATCAGCAGTGACAAGCAGAAACCACTGGCTAGCTCTGAGAAGAAGAGAAATAGAAAGACCCTGCTTCTTAAAAAACAGAAAAGAGACCTCGTAAGGCAAGCGCATAGACTTCAAGAAAAATCCACGTGGCTCCACAAAGAAAGAGAATAGCATTTAATCAACACCACCCTGAGAAGAATAAGAAGATTACAAGTAGATGAAGAACAAACAACATTCACTATGAATCCAGAAGAATTAGCCTTTCTACTGAAAGGCATCACCAAAATGACACAGAACCTCAACCAAGGCAAGGGGGCCTGACATTTGGACTACAAAAGGACAGAAAAATTTAAATCATTGATAACGACCATTCAGAAATGTGATGGATAGATTGCAGCTAAGGTAAGTGAGTGGATAGATGAAATCGACATGAATTTACCATATCTGCCAGACCTACCCAGAGCCATAATTTATGTTGTGACATGTACAATAACCAGACCCTTAAAAAAGGAAGTGGAAAGATTTCTTTCCTTACAACCTGCATGCAACGAGTGACTGACTGGGAGGATTTGAAGGCACACATCCACAAAGCATTTCTGTTGGCAAATGAGGACAAAAAAACTGAACAATGAACTGGACAAAATTGCTGTAACAGAATATGAAAACCTGAGACATTTTAATTACAAATTCTGTGAAGCTGCTCAACATGCTTATCCAGGACACAGAAGCACAGATGCTGAAAGGACAATTACCAGAGCATACACTAAAGCTTGGAATAATGCAGAACTGGCAAAGAAACTAAAAGTGGAATTCAGACCAAAAACCGGGACAATGCAATAAAATACAGGGAACAACATGAGGCAGGACTGGAAATGTTCAGAGGATTGGAGAGAAAAGAACGACATGATGAACCAATGGGGATTGGAGTACTGGAGGAAGAGATGAAGGAAGTATTCAAAGTGTTGGAGGACTGCCAAGACCCAAAAGAAATTGGATGCAAAGGTTAATAAACTGGGGACCAAGCCAAACATGCCACAACAAACAGTGCTGCCCTGAAGTTCCATCCAAGGCAAGTATTTCTACTGGGACAAGGGGGGAAGCAGAGCTGCAGACTGCCGGAAGAATAGGGGCAATGCTCAGCAGACAAAACTGAAAAATACACTACAACGACCAACAACATTTAAGAGCTCTTTACACTAATAGCTGTGGGCAGGCCACACTGGAGATAGCTGGGACATTGCACTTAGTTTCTTAGGAGTGAAGTGTAATTCAATCCTAGATCCTGGAGCTAGTGCTGCCTTACAGGCCAATATCAGTCCTGCCTGCCACATCTAAAATTTTCGAAAGGGTGATGTATAATCAGATTTATGATTACTTTAAAAACTTGAACCTATTATATGAAAGCCAATATGGCTTTTGTGAAAATCATTCCACAGAACTTGCGTGTAGGGTGGCACGCGTGATAGCAATCTATCAAAGGTCTAAATGTGTGTTTCCCTGACCTTTTTTTGTAGATTTTCATTGTTTAGTTCCGATTCTTTAACTACAGTTTGTATACAAGATGTGGAAATTTTACTTTTTCTGGTCAAATAAAAAGATTCCTGATTTCTGATTCCTTGCTGCACCTGAGACTTTTTGATAAGTTGAGTCAATGTACAGGATGATCCAAACCTCTTCGACCATGTCCATACGTTGTCAGTATTTTGGGAGAAAAGCAAAATATTTTGGAAAAAACTGAAGTCAAAATTGACAATGGCTTCAACCATATAATCGGACAGGTTTAGCTATACAGCTGGTAGTTAAACACAATGAAGTTGGAACTAATTCATTTACAGGAGAGATATTTTATCAATGCTTATGCTTAGGGTATTTTCCATTGTATGTCAGATGGGCCCGATTCACACACCCAATGCAGGGCTAGTACGCATGCTATTTTGTCTCAGAACAAAAGAGCTGAAAACTTCATGTGCAATGAGACTCTCAGGCAGTTGAGATATCTTTAGGGGTTTATGTTCTCATAACTTGGGATGAAATGATCTATACTAGGTGTAAATCTAGTCCCAAAAAATCTCAACAACTGAAAGTAAGAAATTACCTAATCATGGTTAGGGATGGTTGCACTATTAGTGGAGCACACACACACACACACACACACACACACACACACACACACATACATACATACATACATATATATATATATATATATATATATATATATATATATATATATATATATATATATATATATATATATAGTTGACAATCTGCCTGGTCAATTTTCTTGCCAAATGAAGAAATGTCTGATGCCCTACTGTCATTATGACCACAAGAAAATAAGAGTGAAAAGGATTTCCTTGTCTTTGCTTTTAGTCTGAAACCACAAAGCCAACTTTCAGCCTCAGGTACTCCCCTTTGTAAAATAGAATTAACTTCATCAACACAATCACCTGCCGCATTAACAATCGTGTCATCAGCAAAGAGATTTACTTGACATGTAGTCATGTGATGTTAAATCATTTACATACATTTAAAACAAAAAAGGTGCCATTATTGACCCCTGGGGAACAATAATAGCTACATATTGAGCTGTGGATAGGTCACTATTGCGCTTAACTACTTGTTTACCGTCAGTAAATTAAGATTGAAACCATATAAATTCATTGTTAAGAACACCATACCTTTGAAGCTTGGGCAAAAGTATTACGTAATTTATAATGTCAAAGCACTTTTGTAAATCAAGATATGAGACATCTGTATGGAGGCCATCGTTTCAGTTGATTAACCAATCATCCACCACTTTCGTTTAAACATGTTTGTGTGGAGTGCCTCTTCAAGTAAGTAGATTGGTCGGGTTTAACAAAAGAATGTGGTAAAAATAATCCAGTAGTTGACACTCCATTTCTTTTTCCAGTGCTCTAGCTATGATAAACACCAACGAAATTGGTCGACAGTTTGACATCACATATTTATCTCCAGAGCTGTTATATTAGGGGGTTACATAGCCGAGTTTCCAATCAATTGGAATAGTTGATGTACATAGAGGCAGAATACAAATATGTGTGAGAGAAGCAGCTGACCTCTATGACCCTAAACGTAGCAGTTTGTTATCAATTCCTAAGTTGTCCAAGCTATTGTTACATGTCAAATTGGAGAAAACACTTAACACAGAATCAACTTGAATTTTAAGAAATTCAAATGGATGTATACTGTTGGGATTCTTCCAAGGATAGGTGGGTGTAACCTAGCAGCCTAGGGACCAATATCAGCAAAATAATTGTTCAGTTTAAATGCTGAGAGCTTAGGTGGAACATTAGATTAAGAAGCCTCACCTGGAAACATATTTCTTAAAGATCTTCACAATTTGCGTGGATTCTTCTGCTGAACTTCAGCTAAATTAGTGCACATTTGGCGTAAATGTAAACTTACCTTGTTACAAGCAGATCTTTCGCTTTTTATTGACGAGAAATATACATATATATATATATATGTATATATATATATATATATATTTCATCAATATTTATTTTACTTATATAAACGCACGCACACACACATACACATATATATATATATGTGTGTGTGTGTGAGTCTGTGTCTGTGTGTGTCTGTGTGCATGTGTGTCTGTGTGCGTGTGTGTCTGTGTGTTTGTGCATGTATAAGTAAAACAGTTTGAGGCAGACGACAGTTTATTTACATGCGGGCACTTTTTATGGATTTGAGCGGAAAAGGTAAAAATGATGTGCATGATATTGATTGAAAATTTCATGGGGGTGAAAACCAGAAACATGTTCGAAAGGATTCATCTAGTGCCTCTTTGTGTTCAGTGGCTTTTCCCTCCCTCATTGGGGCAGGCTTTACTTTTTTAACTCGATGTTGGATGATCCTATATGGGTTTAAATTGAAGTACATGTAAGGTTCATTGTCAGAGATTTTTCAGATATTGATACAAATTTTTCTGTGTTGCATGCGTACTGCAGCGACAGCGGGGTTACACCTGTGGCGAAAATACACATCAAAAGCCCTGCAAACTTCTTATTGGTTCTGTGAGCGTTCCCCTGGTAGCATGACAGCATGGAGACAGGCGTGTCTGCGACTTTGTTGGAGCAAACACACGGGGTGTGACTGTAAATCAGTCGATATCTTGAACTATGGTCCAAGGCGGTGTCGTTTAATGGAGTCCAACGACACAAAAGAATTTAAGCATGACGATCATCAGGATCATTACGAATGGGATTTTTATGCGGGTATGAAAACATATAAAATGGCAATGTTGTGGTACTGTCAAGATTAGAACTGTTTTCACGTTAGAATACCTGGGAAAGGTAGAGAAAATGGTCGAACGGACTCATATTTTAAAACTTTAAACACTTACATTCACAACTTCAGCACAAGAGACATATTGATGTTTCGTTCCATATTCACTTCGTGTGTCTAAAGCTAGTACTACATATGCACAGGTTAAGATAATGCCAAAATCGGGCAAGTTGAAGTTACATGTAATGTTTCCGAAAGTGCGGACATGAGTACAGTTTCACATATGGATATGGGTACGCACCCTGTAGTGATTGAAACTGTATCCAGGCCCATATTGGATGGCCATTTTCCTTTAAAAAGACGTCAAATATTACATAATTCGGTGGTGTATCCCAGGTATTACAAGTTTGAAGCCATGCAGGTTTGTTTTGAACTGCCAGGTGAATGAAACATGCCACCTCGAGGAAGAAATTCGTTCACCTTATATATGGAGTCACAATAGTTGCATAACCATACAAAGTACTCATGTCCGCATGCCTTTTTCGTACATATGGAGTCTTAGCTTTACATGCATCATCTATAAATTATATTCCTTGTTTTCGAAGTTTGGGTTCATATGCCAATAGATGTAACAAAACTTAAAATGTTTTGTATAGATTGTTTAACTGTAGCTATGACAACATGGTTGTGAACTCGCCGTATATTAACATACACCTCCAGTAGATGCTCAACTTACTACAAAATTATGTTTTATACCCATCTCTGTCTGTCAAACCTCCTCATAAAGCATAATAAAACATTTGCGATCTATGTTCAATGAGGTGGTCTTAATTGGTCTCAATTTGGAAATTGTTGACACATACATTTCCATTGTAATGAAAAAATACGTGACTTTTTTAGTAATTTGGGTATTAGTAAGTATACTTGCCTCTCAGTCATGATTTACCAAGACCTCTGTGTTTGGGTGGACGCCCACAAAATTAAGTTCAGTTTACTCCCTTGATTCCTGAAAAGGGTCCTGTGGCACCATCCCTCGGTTCCTTTGGAACTCCCGATGCACATGCTCTACTTATCATCCTTCCCATTTTGGAGAATGGTTGGTTAGTGTCAGCTGAAAGAGGAAGCAGGGTTGAGGGGTGGGCTAAATATACTAACTTATACCGAAATTAATAAAATTCCAGTATTAGCTATGTAACATTACCTCTGGACCACCATTTGACTATATACAGATGCAAAGGCGGAGTTTGAAACATTGTTGGCATACTGACCACATTTGACCACAAGCACTGGTAGCTTGGGAGAAACCATCCATCCGAGTGAGGAGGAAAGATCTAAAAGGAAAATCTCAGAGGCATGTGGACTTGAGGCTGCCAACAGCAGAATCCAGCCAAAAACAAAAACCCTCCTTAATGATCCGCATGGGACCACACTGGACTCCCCTGAAACTCACCTGCCAACATGATAAATGTCTGCCTGTTGGGTAAATGCTGTCTGTTTGAGCTCTATGCGACATGGGGATCTGACAGGACCTAGTCCTAAAGCTGGTGGTTGCCAGGGGGCTGGTATATGGTTCCTCAGGGCAGTGGACTACTGGGTCCACCAGCAACAGCACAAGATATGAGTAAAAGCTGCCTGATACTGGACCGAGAGTAGGTTAACTTTGTGCAATGCCATAGGCTCACTTACAAGTGCACCAGTGCAATGCCATAGGCCAACTAAGAAGCGTGCTGACTTACAGGCTACATCAAATCTAAACAACAACAGCACCATGAACTGGAACATGGTGGCTGCCCAGATGGGATCTGGAAGGACTAAGAGATGAGCCTGTGATGCCTGAAAAGGCCTACATTCCCTCTTTAAGCACTATTATGTCACACAAAGTGTGCTCAGCAAAGTCGTAGACTATTGCTATTGGCAGGTCCACAAGAATGTTGACAATCATGATGTTTTGCAGGGTATGCCAGGCGTCATTAAAGGCTCGTGGATCACAAGACTCTTTGCTTTAGGGGAAAAGCAGTATCCATAGCACAGAGGGTAGAACCCTTGATGGCTGTAGCTACATCTTGAGTCACTTCGTTCTTTGCAAGGAAGCCCAAGTGAGGCCTCAGGGTCACCTGGGAGTGGTCAGATGACAACTGGAGTTGGTCATGAGCAAGAGTGTGGATCTCACTCCTTTGAGCCCCTGAAGTGTTAATAGAAAGCAAGTTCCTGACATCCAGTACTTGAGGTCCACCAGCCAGAGGTCCTAATGGCATTCAAAGGGCCACTTCTTCATTATGATTAAAACCAGCGACAGGTCTCACCAGTGTGGAACCTGCCTCGATGCTGGCCTGTTGATGTAGAACCTAATGAGGGCCAACAGATAGAGATTGCTCCGAATGCAAATGTCCAAGACCTTTGCAAGGGTTGAAGGGATGGCTGATTGAAAACCCTGCACTGTTCTCAAGCTCTTGTCTAAGACTTCCTACTGATGAATCAGGGAGTCAGCAATGTCCATGATGTGTGGAGATCAAGGGTGAATTCTATTACAGGTGCCCCAGTCACAAAAATTGCTTCAATGAGATGAGTAGACAGTTAGAAAGCAAGATTGAAGCCCACCTGTGGCAATTATATCTATGGCCAATTCAGAGAAACCTGTGTTATGGATGTGCTGTGAGATAACTGCCAAACATGGAGGTTGAGCACTTGAGGGTTCCTGAGGAACATGCTCGTCTGTGGCTGCACCAGAAGTATTTGGACATGCTGATAATGGTAGTGGAGGCTCCATGCTTAGTTCCAACAAGTCTACTGAGTAATCCGTCCAGGGCCACAGGGGATTGTGAAGATCAGATTACAATCCTGGGACCGAACCTTGTCCAGTACCCTCAGAAGAATCTGCAGAGGTGGAAAAGTATATGCCCAATGGCTGCTCAAGTCCATGGCTGGAGCATCCACCACTAGAACCAGGGTGTCTGCGACAGGCGAGTTGTAAACCGGCAGTTTCACATTCTGATGAGTCAGGCACAAGTCCACATGTGGCATTCCCCATTCGGCCAATATGGCCTGATTGACCAGTGGTTGGAGCGTCCACTCCATCCCTGCTGGCTGACCTCTCCTCAAGAGGTGGTCAGCCAGGACATTTTATGTCCTGGGACATGCCTTGCAAGCATGCATATATCGTGTTGTGAGGACCATGGAGTGATGTGTGTGGCTTACTCCATCAGCTTCTTGGATCACATCCTGCCTTGCTGGTTAAGGAAGGCCACCCCAGTCTTGTTGTCGCACACTATCAGGATATGTTTGTGCTCCACTAGGTCCAGGAAGTGGAGGAGCGCCTAGCATATCACCTCCAGTTCCAACCAGCTTATGTGGTGAGATGCAAAGGAAACCAGCCAAGAGCCTGAAGCTGTCTAGCTTTCCACATGGGCTCCCCACCTGGACCAAGAAAAATCCATGTATATGTTAAGCTGGGCCTGAAAAGGCATCGGCATCTGTCTCCACATGCTGTTATCCTATAGGGTCCACCACAGAAGGTAAGGAGGTTGCTCATTGAGAATTGACACTAGGGCCTGAAAGCCTTGGTTCCTCCTCCAGCTGCCCCACAAAGTGTGCTGCAAGTGGCTATGGTAAAGAGGACCAAGGGGGACCTGGCAATCCATTGAGGACAGGGAGCCCAGCAGGGTGAGCCACTCTTGTGCCAAGTGGTCCTTGTGACTTGCTTAGGTCTGCTATCAGGCCCAAGAATTGGCAAAGTTCCAGAATGGTGTGTGTGTGATGCTGTGAATCCTCAAAGTGCTAGGATATGCCAATGGTCCAGATACACATAAATGCTAACAGCTGACTGATGAAGCCCTGAACTGGTAAACCTGGTGTGTGAATATGAACGGCAGAAACTTCTGTGGAGTACTCCATGATTGGCACATGGAAGAATGCATCCTGGAGATCCTGGGATGTCTTCCACTCCATGGGCCACAAGGCTGCTGCCACCAACTGGGGCATCTCCATCTGAAAGGACAGGTTTTTCTAAAAAGGTGTTCAGTGTCGACAGGTCTATGAATGGGCACCATCCTCCATCCCACTTGGGGACCATGAAGAATATGTTGTAAAAGTTAGGAAAACCTTGATTCGTGACCTACTCTATGCAACAGTTGCTCAGAAGCATCTAAACTGCCTCTAGGAATGCCGATACTTTGGGTTCCACAGCTGGCATTTCAAACCACAATTGTTTATGGCTTAAGGGAGGCCTGTCTTTGCCGAAAGACAGCGTGTAGCTGTGCCTTAGGATAGGACATAAGAATCTTCTGTGATAGACTCCCATTGCATGTTATATGTGAAATGGCAGCCACCAACCAAGTGCTGCATAGATTCTAACTGCATCATGTTGGGGAATCCTGATACAGTGCTCTCTGGTATACAAGAGTCAGCAGTGTCTAGGCTTCCCAGGTTTCTTGCCTTTACCAAAGCACTTCCCTTTGTCGGAGCACTGCCTGTATTTTTCAGGTCATCATGTCCCAAAGGAAGCATGTGCAGGGGCACAAGCAGGCGAGGTCTGATCAGACTATTTCATGCTTGGTGGCTAGGGCGGCCAGGGTTGAAATGACCAAACAGAGTGGGTCTCTGTCTTGTTGCAGGTTTGTTCAGCTGAGTGGGCCCAAAGGTCCTATGCCAAGGAAAACAACCTCCACTATCTCTTCTCCAAGCAGAGCTCCAGAGAAAAGTGGCCCCATTCAAGTTTTGCAATAGAACAGCTCATGCAACTTCTGACCCTGGAAGTAGGTGTCCCTCTGCAAGAAACAAAGGTTCAACTCCAAAGTGCAAGCAGTTCATACCTTGTAATCAATGGCTAGAGAAGTCACTGGTAGTGTGTCCCTCTGCAAGAAACAAAGGTTCAACTCCAAAGTGCAAGCAGTTCATACCTTGTAATCAATGGCTAGAGAAGTCACTAGTAGTGTGTCCTGGTCTAACAAGTCCCACACAGCTTCCCTGATGTGCACAGAGCCCCTGAGGTTGTCAAGGAGAGACCTCAAAGCAGCCAACAAAATATCAGAGAAGGACACCATAAGGATGGATCCCATGGCATCTTTCTCCAATCACCTAAAGGCCTTGGCAGATGAGGTGATGGACTTTGGCTGCCAAGCATCAAATTCTTCCCAATGTAAGTCCACTTCCAGTGGACCTGACTGAGAGATCTGCTCAGGCACAGAATACTATCTACCCAGGATGTCCAGCTGGAGGAGGAGTTGTCCGTGCTTTAGATAGCCAGACAACAGTGGCTCAATGGAAACCTTTGTGCTGCTACTCTTTGCTGTGAGAAACAGCAGGGGATCTGCCATCATGCCAGGTGTAGGGGCAGTAAGGACTTCCACAGAAGTTGTCACAGCCTCAATGCTGCCTTTTTCTGCTCAGCCCATGTAGGGCTGGAGAGGGGGGGGGGCTACTGGCGAACCAGTAGCAGTGCACTCTGAGGCCACAGAAAGAAGTGTCTGCTGCCCAGAGTGAGCCTGAAGGGTCTCAGGAGCCTTGTTTCAGGGACTGCAATTGCCATGCAAGAGGGAGCTTGAAGAGGTACTGCGAACTCCCAGGGCTCAAGAAACAGAAAGCTGAGTCATGGCAGAAGCAGCAAGCTGCTCTGCTTGTTAGAGTCTACTTAGGCTTGGCAAAAGTGGCAACAACAGTGAAAGGAGACAGGGTCTCTAACCACAAACGTTCTCCCTCAAGAACCTTTAGTTCCACTTGCCTCTCAAGGATGGGAGACTGGGTACCTGGCTCCAATATAGGAGCCAACAGAATTGCCAACTGCTCGCTTTGGGGCAGAGCTGCCAAAGGTGCAGGAGGTAAGGTCTACACTGCGAGTGTGGGAACTGAAAGTGGCACTTGGGTCAATGGAGGGGCCACCACCACCGGTGCCAAAGACCCACTTATGGCAGAAGGCACCACCACAGACTATGGTGCCTTTATTCTATCTCCCACATGGCTTGGCTTATGATAGGTCACAGCAGATCCACTGAAGGCACTGCGCAATTTACCACCTCAGTGTTAATAGCATCAGCTGTGACCCACGCTTCACACAGGGCCCTGGAACAAGGACTTCATTTTTTGCTTTTGTTTTGAGTGTGCATACTTAGAGATTGAATCCTGTGATACGATTGGCTACTAGAAGACTTGGAGAGGCCAGGAACACAGTTTGAATGACATCGGTAAGTGGAAATTTTTTCAAGTTACAAGACGAAAATTTTTAATTTTCAAGGTGAATTTTGTAATACTTCCCGGAAGGTTCTTTCAACTTCTTACATGACGTTAAAAAGGTTATTCTAATAATATGACATATGAAGTTACAGAATAATACATCGAGGTGTTATATGTGTATGGGCAATTTTAAAAAGTGGTGCCAACTTGCATTCTCGGTCGTCTTGCGGGAGATGTTCGAGAAGTCAGCAAAGGTGTAAACAAACATAGTGGCCCTTTATGCCTCACACATAAACTGACTGGCAGTTCTGAATTTTTTACATACAGCTTTATGGATATGATTCCATCAAATTATGACGAGTTTACTAATAAAACATACTTATCTATCCTACTTGTAACTTATATCACAAGTAGTGATGGAAAATAGAATTAAATAACTTCCAGGAAAATGCATCCGTGAAAAAATGTACATTTTACAATTATATAGATTCTTTTTGTTCAATTTATGAGCATATATTCTATGACTATGATTTGATTTGAAGCAAAATAGCTTGATGTCCGTGAAGATATACTCCCATTGAGTATTGTCTATTGACAATTGTAAAATGGCCATTTCAACATGTTCAACTCATTAGCCATGATTAAGTGTTAATTCCTTATGAATATTTTAAATTATTTAAATTTCAGGTTGAATGCCAAAGTAGCTGATAAGTCGTTAGATCTAACAGTGAGACTGCATGGAGTATGAAGATCATATTCACTGGTGTATGCATACCTAAATATACGGCAACATTTAATGTGCAACATGCATAGGTGGTCCAATTATATTGCCAAACTCGTTGTTTTTAACTTTTCAGTATGTCATCAACTGAACTCTAAGCAGTAATGATGTGTAAGTTTTAGGCTATAAATGAACTGTGCAACACGAAATGCAGCATACATGCACATATGGTCTGATTTTTGCAAAACATGGAGAACTGAACTTTAAACAGTGCCTATTTGTAAATATGATACTAATACAATATGAACCTTGCAACACGGAAATGCAATATGTACATATTACCATGATCTGATTTTTCACATAAATTTTTTACTTTTTTTTAATAAAGTGTGTGTTTTGAAAGTTGTGTTAAGTTAGTTGCTAAATTATTAACCTTTTAATTACATTATTTGTCAGTCTGGTCTAAGTATCCAATATGACAATACCATGCTGGTACTTGGATTACAGTTTCTATTTCTCATGAACAAATATTTTATTTAAAAAAATAGGTTCTATGATAAGAAACATACTTTTAAATTAGTTCCCCTATTATTTATTTGTAGTATGTTCTTCAATAAAAAAGAGAGTTTTTTGCCAAAGAACATGAATCAACTTGCACCATCCTGCTTGATACTGGACCATGACACAGTAAGCAGTGGACAACTGGGCCCACCCTAGGTCACAGACTTGGCACTAACACCTTCATATAACTGGCAAACTCACAAATTCTGCAGGATTAAAGTTGACATAATTCTCTTACAAATTAGCACAGAGAGAAAAGAAAAAACATATTTGGAATCCTCATGTTCTGCTCGTTGCAGTGGTATATTGTTTTAGTGTATATCTGCACTTTGAACTTTTTCTGCCTGTCCCTACTTATGATCCTCAGACCCAGGAGCTCAGGAAGTTTGCCAAGGCACCAATGATTTTTGGACCTGCTGAACTTACAATCTGAGCGCTCATATTGCCAAAGTTCCAGAATAACTGAAGGGAAACCCAAAGGTTTCCATTTGGGACACACTGGTTTGTGTGACTTTTGCTGCAAGTGCTCAGATCACAACAGCTTCAGTGTACACTTGGCTGACTTCTTCGAAGGTGATGCCAAAGAAGAAACAGCCTGAGGTCTGAGGCTGAGAGGGGAAGATCATGGCATGCAACATATCAGCCTGTATCTGTGTGCTCTTAACCATAGACTCCAAGGCAAGGGCAACCATTGTGTCAGTGACTAGAGCAGCAATGGAAGTCTTTTGGTAACAGGTGCCTGTGACCTTCTAAAGGTGACCTCTTGCTGCCAGACTTCCAACTTCAATGCGCCTTCTCCTTGCTCCCCCATAGGGTTTCTGGTGTAGCAACATCTGCCACATTAGCATGCAGACAAACTGTTTGGGTAAGTCTACGCTTTTTCTCAAGTGTAGCTGGAGGTGAATACTCATTGGAGTCTGACTCAACAGCTCAGCATTTGGTAGCGTTGGCCTGTCACTTACGCCTCTCTCAAAGAGAGTCTCTCCATGCCTGCTCAAGGGGCAGCTATTTGGACGTCCTCTTCCTAATCCTTACAGTACTTGCATGTTTGCTCACAAACTTGACCCAACTGAAGGCAACAATCACAGCAGTGCTGATGGTCGTCCCAGGCTGCCATATAGTGGTTCTGTGAGTACAGCCTCTGCCCATGATCAAACAAGGATGAGGATGGAGTGGTCACTGGATCAACACAAATGGCTTGCTTCCAAAAGGAAGCAATTCCCTCATGTGCACTCTCTTCCCATTCTCTGTGATCTGATCGTCGAGACACCATCTTGAAAATTTAGTTTTCAAGCCAATTCACCAGCTTTACTCCCAATAATTTTAAAGGTATTTGCGGGACAGATATCAGCTATCTAGGTCTCCAAAGAGTCCTGATCCAATAAGAAATGCTTTTCTGCAGAGGGAAACATACATGAAGCACTGCAACAGTGAGCAAAAACAAAAGGTCATGGAGCTTTAACTCAAAAGAGCAAGTCAGTAATGGCGCAGTAAAGAGGAAGGGTGATATGGGGAGCATGCACACTGGGAGTCATCACCAGTTCCAAAGGAACTGAGAGATGGCACCATGGGGTCATCAGGTTCCCATGGATCAGGTGGGTGAACTCAACTCGATTTCATGGGCATTCGACTTAGACACATGTACAGAGCTCTAGTCAAATAGTGGTCAAAAGGTAACGTTACATAACTGATATATGGTTATAGCAAATCTGGTTTTATTTATGAGGTGGTTTCATCATTGAAGTACACTAATGTGGTGTTAGTAAATATGTTAATATATATGTTCATACACACACACACACACCCACACACACACATACACATACATATATATATATATATATATATTATATATATATATATATATATATATATATATATATATATATATATATATATATATATGTATATATATATATATATATATATATATATATATAGATGTGTGTGTGTTATTTTTTATTTACAGGAGCTGAAGGATATGTCAAAACGAATCTTGGTGGGCCAAGTGGTCAAACCTATTTCAATGCAGTTATGACAGTCCATGCTATTGTTGGAATTATCACCTCAGATATGCCGCTTAGACACAGACTTCAGTGTTTTGCCATCTGTACACAGACAGGATCAAACTTTGCAGTAGCCTGGGTACAAAAGACCTCATATGGAACGTGTTACTGCATAGGCGAAGCATAACTGCATAAATAATATGAGCTACGATAAAAGGTGTTATGTGTCAGCAAAGATCGAATTTCCAGGCCACTGATATGGATCGATGCATGTGATATAATTGTATCTAATCAATCACTAAATGAAAGTGTCTGCCTTTTATCAAAACATTGCAAACTAGAAATGCCGTGTTTATATTGTGTTGTGTGTGATATAATGCTAAATCATGCACAATTGAAAATTTAGTGAGCCCAATTCAATTTCTTCTTGATAATAAATTATTCAATTTGGAACATTGGTATTTTAACAAATTAAAGGCATGGCTATGGGCAACAACTGCCCACCCTTATACTTTACTTGGCTAATCTATCAACTCATGCACAAAGTAGAAGACTAAATTTTCCTGTAGCAAAACCATTGAACGTTTACTGTTAGATACTGGTATATTTCTCGATATTATCTGCATAAACCTAAAAATATTCAAATAGCTTAAAATATTTATCATCCTGGTATTCCTTTATAGAATACTAATAGTACAGGTAACAAGTTCTGTTCATTGATTACATACTCACATTTCTGATATTAGATATATTGTCAAAGTATAACACAAAATAATTAATTTTAATTTTGATGTCAGGTATACGTTCCATGAAAGTAATGTATCAAAATACATTGGTTATTAAACTTTTTATCACAAGTTTTGCATTTTGGGCCTAATTTTGTTCAGCTAGAAGATTTCGGTTTTAGAATAAGATGTGTCAATAATGAACTTAATCACAAGAATAAAGTCCAGCATGCCTCATTAAGTATTTTACATTTTGTGTTGCAAATATCCTGACATTGTGATACTGTTTTGAGACTTTAATTTAAGGATTTCGGCTATGCCTGTTGCACTCTAAAAAATTTTAATAATAAGTGCTTCATGTAAATGTTATTTAAATAAAACTATAACATCTTTCTTCCCTTAATATGTTTCGACACTTTACAGATTGGAAAATCTTCATCCCTGGTCTCCGGTGTGTGGAGTAGACACTACCTATGGGTTAGAAGAAGCGGGTGTTGACCTGGGTCCCAACGGCAAATTATTATCTTCCACCTCTTTCACTTCTTGAATTTAATAGTTTTAGGCAGAAATCTTTTTCGGTTCTCTTGTTTTGGTTGTATGTCTTGTCTATGACTTGGATTGCAATTTAACAACAATAAATCATGTACATTCAAACCGTTCATGTTGTGTCGAATTTGTTACATGAAGGAAATAACTGAGTTAAGAATGCAGTAAGGTTTATTTTGTCTTCTTTCATATGTACAAATTTGAAGCAGTCATTCTTTACTGTAACTTTAAGATATTCAGTTTTATTTCCTGCCCCCTGCTGTTAAAGTAAATGGGTGTATGTGGAATCCTTTTCGTGGGGCAAGAATTTGATTTTTCTGTTTTTTCAGTTTGTTATTACATAATGTAGCTCATATATTTTCAGTTAGCTTAAGACTTACCAATATAAGCTAGTACTTCTGTTTTATTAAATATTTGCTATTATGTTACATTCTGCCATTCTTCAAATTCAACTGGGTTGTATTCAATGACAAAAGTGGTTATTGTCTAGTACATAAATCTACAGACATTGAGCCTTGACATGTTAACAAATGGCCTGCAGTATGCCTACTGCCAGTACCTCATCAGGCTACCTATTTGACTCTGTTTCAAAATGCAAATACTCAGGTCATATCAGTGGGTGTAACTTCATGCTGGCTTCGCCATTGTTATCATTCCAGGGAAGAAGAGAGAACACTTCGATTTGGACTCTTTGAAAAGTGCAAGTAATATATCTGTAGGCATATTTTTTAAAATTAAATTGTTCCCAGGTTAACATTTCTCTTGATAATGTCGCTTATATAAATTAACAAGCTTGCTATACATTCAATGGAAACTGTCTCCCACATCCAGGGATTTTTTAGACCAATATATTCTTGTACAGGGCATTCCTTAGTATCAATTAATACCTGCCTGCATGATTTCTAGAGGAAGCAGTCAGCGTATAACGTCATCAAATCTTCAATTATGTACAGCCCATATTAAGGCAGTAATTTGAGTCCCATATTAAAGCACTGTATTCAGCATTGTAGAATATATGATGATATATAGTATTCCCTGCATCATGAAAGAATCAAAGATTTATATATTTGGCCCACAGTTAAAGAATGTACTTAATCACATGTGGTGACATGTCAACAAGTTGCTTTTTGTGATTGATGATGCCGAAATGATGATGGCAAAATATGACTGTTTTCATGGTCATAAAATAATGTGCAAAGTATGCACGTATGTGATTTACACAATATGAAAGCGTTAAGAAAATATATATTTCTAATGTTCTATGCCCTATGTATGTTGTTCATCTCTGTTGGCACAATTTTAATTTGAATGAAGAAACCGCATCAGGTGCTGGCACAAGGCACACATGTCATGGCATTATCGTATGGGAAATTACTGATTGTAGGATTGTTGTGTCCTTAGAGGCCCCAAGTGTTTCAAAGACAAGGTAAAGATCTTTTGCCAAAAGAACTTCCTGTATATTTTGCAAGTAGCAACCTGAGCCAATTCTAGGAACAAGTGGGTCATCTGTTTTATTCCTTGCATATTTTTAGAGCAAGCAGACAGAGCAATGACCAAAACTGTGCCGAGTTGGGATGTATGATTCACTTTTGTGGGTAAAAACAAAACAGTTGATGGTGATTAAAGTATTCTGTGATAGGTTACATGGCTCAAATAAATTCTCCAATCATAGAGAACGCTACAAGTCAAACTGTTCTGCGAGTGTCACAAAAGACTGCCAGTAAATTGGTCAGGAATACACCATTGTTACATTTTACTTAGCTGTTGCTAAGAAGATATACCTACTTCTTTGGCAATCAACATCAGACTTAACTGATGTTATTGTGCATAGCATATTGTCATACCCCGCTCTTTTGGATGAATAGCTGATTGGCAGTGGCTTTGAGGACTTTGTAATTGAATCAGCAGTGTGTGGAAGATGTTCACTGGCTTAAGGTATATTTTAAGAAAGCAATATAACAGAGCCATGTGTGCATCAATTGACATTGGAAGCCAGGCATGGGTTTGTATTTTCTTTGTAATGGCCGCCACCATATATCAGCTGGACGAGCTCTTATGTGTTGTTTGTTCTCTTTGGTCACCATTGTCTTTTACGAAAAGTGACCAATGGGGAAGAACATCTCATCATGACCCGCTGTTGGTTTCCATCATTCTGCAGAATAAACACAACCCCGCATCCATGGTCCAAGTAAAAAAAATTAACTAAGGTGGTTGGATTGAATTCTTCAAATTGAACATTAAAATCGGGAAAAATTCAGTCTTTAACTGCAAATTGTGTTTTTGCCAATTGCATGCCCTGCAAAGAAGTTTTTTTCTGATTCCACAACCGGCACTAGTTTATTTCATTCATGTCATGTCACAGTTAACGTTGAGCTTTGACCTGACCTGAATGACTTTTAGCTTGTATGACAAAATTTCAATATTGTAGTGGCAGGCATTAGACACGTGACGGGACCTACAGATAAGATGGACGGACACGAGTCTGATTTCCTTTTGTTGCCGCACCCTGGAAACCTGGGCCTCTCTGCTAGTGGTGTTGCCAGAAAACCAAACAATGGGAGGGCTCGGTTTTCGCGGGGTCCCTGTCCGACAAGAGAGAAGAAAAACCTGGTTGCTGGCAACAACTAACTGTCTTCAACCAGCGGCCAGGTATCTTCCATCACCATGAGGAAAGCACAACTTCGCCTCCCCTGGGGGAGCAGCACATCTCAACAGAATGCACTTAGTAGATTAACACTACATTTTGGTTCCCAGGCGTGCAAGGAAATGAAGTCAGAAGAACACACTGAGAGTGCTGTGAGTGAGAGATGAATCCAGACGCTGATAGCATTTTGCAGCAGCAGGCCCTCATGGTCGAGGAGGTTATCCATTCATGGTAGGTGGCACAGGTAGTGGACCACAGACAAACAAACCAGTTGTTTTGTTGCGACTGCTAGATTGTAATTTTTGTGATTATCAGTCACAGTAGCAGTCGTACTGCTTAATTCTTGTTCCCGTGAAACTCGGAAGCCGGTGTCCATCGTACCATTCGTCAAGAGTTTGGTTGTCGGGGGGGGGGGGGGGGCATGCTTTTGGTTGTAATTGTGCCTCTCCATTGTTCGTTTGAACTGTTGAAACGAACATGAAACTTTTGTAGCCAAATCTGAATGAGCACTTGCTCAAGTTTATGTGTTTTGGGCAAACTTTCAGTGCGATCGTACGAGCGAATGTTGTGTGCTGTTGTGCATGTGGTCAGTGTGTGTGAAGCCTGTACACTGCAGCATTATAACAGGTGACTCCCCTCTCGTCTCTGTCACACTAACGCTTCCTCGTTTGATCTGCATTGACATATACACAGCTCTTGGAATTTGCATGCGCATTCTTCCTATCTCTGTTGTATGCAATTGTTGTGAAGTGAATTCATTTCATATTACATGCATGTACAGAATTATAGGTTAAAGCATACTTTTGTGCAGGCTTGTGTTTTGATATTTGCATGTGCATACTGTGTATGTACACCCACACATAACACCACACAATGACATAGGCCTACAAGGTGCCATGGACCAGTGGTAAGTGTGGAGTGACAGGACATTGGTAAGTTGGGAATAAACAAAAGCACACACATTTCTGTATCAGTCCACCAGAGTGAATGGAGTATTGTTGCGTCTTGCTTTTTATATCATGGGGAGATTAACACAACCCTTGTGTTCACCAATTATTTTGCACTGAATTCAAAGCTGTCATTGGGTGACACATCGAGCTTCATGCTAAAACATACATGATATTCATTTTTTGTGACAAGACATACATGGGCTTGCGCTACATATTAAATAACATATAGCATACATAATGGGTGTGACCAGTACAGGCATACATAGCAGCCCTAGCAGTAAAGGGAACCTATTGTACGACCAGTACAGGCATACATAAAAATCAACCAGTGTATCACCAGTACAGGGGTACCCTAAGGAAAGGGAAAAGTTAGTATGCCTCAGAAAAAGGATTCAGAGAACTGGGGGGGGGGGGGGGCATTGCATGGTAACCCAGAGTGAGGGGATAGAGGGAGCCACTGCCAGGGTTGACCCTCCCACCTGCGATTTAGGGGCATTAATAGAAGATATGGAAGCGAGGCTTACAGCCAAGGTGAAGAGTGTGCTAACAGCAAAGGCGGAAAGTTAGAGCAGTGAGTTGAATGCAGTTAGGCAGGAAATGACGCAAGTACAGGGGCCAGTTAATCAACATATAGTGGCCCCTACCCCTAAGTGCCATGAGTGTCATGAAGCCCCGATGGGCAAATTAGGTTTTGATTTATTTGATTCAATGCACTGTAGTAGGGCTAATGTCAGTATGGACGCATACCAAAGGAGCGCTATAAACCTTGTTGATGCGTGTAATTTAGGGCAGCTGAGACTTTACCTGCTCCGGTGAAAACCGAAGCCGTGTCTCACCATGCTAGGGGGACATAAATCACCCCTCTCCATCTCGAGATGGAAGTGACCAGGACCGGGAGTCGGCGACCACTGTGGATTCCGTAATGGGACTAAGGGAAAATGGATGCTGGTCCATGGACCATGGGTGTAGTGTAGGGACTCGGAGACCTAATTTCCTGTCCGGGCCACAAGCCAAGTTAGTTACCTATGATGGTAGATCGAACTGGGACACCTTCATCATTCCCTATGAGAAGATTGCTGACCATGGATGGTCGGAAGTGGACTGTCTCAACTGGCTTTTTGCAAAAGCACTAAGCAGCCTCTCGGTAAAACAGCACGGCATAGAAAGTTCAGTTTGGACAAATCATCGATGAGATAAGCGGTCACCAAATCGCAGTCAGTCTCCCAACCCCTCGTGTTTCTACTGCAGATAGCCGGATCACTATAGGGCTGATTGTCCGTAGTGTTGGGCCCGTTCCCCAAGTCCGGGACAAAGTGGACTGTTGTAAAATTACAAAGGGGTTGCATCCAGTGGCCGAGACCCAACCCGGTCTATAGTGAGTGCCAGGCATTTTCCCTCGCCTCATAGGCCAGGAGAGACTTGTACCGAGGTGCAAGTACGGCAAGCCAACACCCAGGGATTGACCCTTTGGGTGCCCGTGCTTGTAAATAACATTTCAGTAGGGGCTGTTGTTGACACCAGAACAGAAATCACCATACTGTCGGAAAAGTTTGCAAGCTGGCTCATTGAACCTGAGGTGTCTCCAACTTTAGAAACAGTACAGCTCCAAGGATTCGGAACAACCAGGATCATGGTAGGGTGCAAGGGACTTCGCGTCCCAATCAGTTTGCCTGGAAAACTAATATAGAATGGGCATTGTACATCGCACCCATGCGAGATGAAGTTCTGTAAGGATTGGATTTTTTGCAGGCATCCGACGCTATTATCCATGCTCTAGGCAGTTTGCTCGTCAGAAATATGCTAGTTTCAACTCGGATGCGATCCGGGCAAGTCTGTCAGGAAAGCCAAGTTTTTCTTGCTCAAACTCCATCACTACAGCTAGAGACTAAACATTTACTGATGGCTCAAGTGGAGGTCCCATCCCAAGGCATACCTGCCGTGCTCCAGCTATCACAATTTCATGAGGACGCCATTGCGGGATCTGTGTTGGTCACAATGGAGTCATGCATGCCTACACGGCTGATTAATTTCTATCTTCTATCCCAAGAGATAGCTCTGAAGAAAGGGACTTGCATCAGCCAACTGGTGGAGGTAGAAGGGGTTGATGGAGATGTGTCCACCTTGAAGCAGAGGATTGCCCCGTCAAAACAACAGCCAAAGTTCCGGTGGGCGATGCTGGACTCAATGAAATTTATGGAGGAGGGTCTCAAAGGGGCGTCGACATGCCAGTCTCCTCCCATCCATCCGGAGTGCAGATACTCATGCCCAGGATGCAGACCCTTTAAACCTGACAGACCATGTGTGATCTATGTTCATCAAAGGTAGTGAAGGGTTAAATGGGGAACAGCAGAAAGAGTTGGTAGCTTTATTGACGGAATACCGGGATGTGTTTTCCCGTGATGACTGGGACTTGGGATGTTCAGTGGTATCAAGTCAAGAATCGACACTGGGGACACAGCGCCTATATGCCAACTGGTGTGGCGTACACCTCTCGAGTTTCAAGAGGAAGAGGAAGCCAACTTGAAAAAACTAATTGAAGCCGGCATAATAACACCATCAACCAGCAAATGGGCTTCACCTGTCATCCTTCTCAGCAATAAGGGCCACTGACTACTCTGGTGCATTGATTACCGGTGGCTCAATACTGTAACGGTAAAGGACAGCTACCTCTTGCCTAAAATCAAGGAATGCCTCAATACCTTGAGAGTAGCACCCAATTTAGTGCCCTCAATTTAAATTTCGGGTATCATCAGCTCCAGCTCGTGGATAGCAATAAAATTCAAATAAAGTTCATTACAAATTGTTCCACAATCATCACCTTCCATTTGGGTTACGTAATGCGCCATCACTTGTTTCAGCATGCCATGGAATTAGTGTTACATGGCCATGGGGTCAGCACTGAGGGCTGCTGAAATGAACTCTGTTCTTATCGGGGACTTGCCGGACTGGAAACCACCCATCACAGTGCATGAAATTCAGGCCTTTCTTGGACTCATGGGTTACATTGTCAATTTGTCTGATACTATGCTGCAATTGCAAGTCCTCTTATTGACTTGTTATCAAATGAAAAATACAATAAATTTATGTCGACCTGTATGGGATTCGAACCCACTACCTTCGGCACACTTGCCTAGCCAAATGTAAAGTCCAACACACTGACCTCTAGGCCATCGGGACAACCCCAAAGAAGGTTGACCAAGGACCCAGGGTGATGTTATAGCAGGTGCGGCTTGTACATTGACACGGTAGGGCACTTCCACAGACTGACAATTTATGAAATACACCTCTAATATAAAGGATGTTGCCTCTCATTGGGGACTGGAAGAGGACAATGCGTTCCAATTATTAAAGGAACGGCTAACTCAGGCACCTATCCTCTGCCCTACCCAAATGCCGAGTATTGTTTCGTCTTCGACATGGACCCAAGTTCACAGAGCATTGGGTCTCTGCACTCCCAGCATCAAGATGGTGTAGAGAAGATAATCGCTTATGCCAGCTTGCAGATGGATCCAGCTCAACAACACCACTGTGTGACATGGCCCAAGCTGTTGGTGTGGTAGTCCATTTCACTCGACACTTCCAGAATTATTTGCTGGGGTGCCAATTCACATTGCGGACTGACCATGGGAGTCTAGCTTGGCTATTCCAATTCAAAGCTCCGTAAGGGCAGCTTGCCCACTGGCTGGAAGAGCTTCGTCACTATGACATCATGATTGAGCATAGAGCCGGCAGGAAGCATAGTAATGCAGGCATGCTGAGAGCCACAAAGAAATGGACAAACCAACATGTGACTGCTATTAAGCAGGACATGGGGTCAAAGATCTGTCGTGCCATGGATGCAAGCAATGTATTCAAGTGCATCAAAACTGGGCATGTGTTGCCGAAGTGGACTCTGTTGGACCACTGGCTGTGCGAGGGGCTACGGAATGTGCACAGAGCACAGGAGAGTCCACTCAGACCAAACCAGTCCCAATAAAGACATGAACAGCTAATGCAGAGACATCAAACTGGCTCCCGCATTATGACATGAAGACGCTGTGGGCTATGCAAATGGAAGATGCCACTTTGCCTGTTTTGCTTGAAGGCGAATGGTTTGCCATCCAGGCAAGACATCGTAGGCAAGAGCCCAGCTTTAAGGAAATACTGGCTTTGTTGGCCGCAATTCGAAGTGATGGGGTGCTTTGCTACTCATGGGAACTTGGCCCAACCAGGGTGGCTTGGAAGCTGGTCGTGGTGCCTACTTCATTGCGAAAAGAAGTTTTGTACTGGAACCTTGATGTCCCTTTGGTGGGACATCCCGGTGTCCGCAAGACACTTATGAGAGTGAAAGGACGTTAATATTGGTATAGGATGACTCAAGATGTGACAGACTATGTGCAAGCCTGTCCGCAGTGTGTGGCTTATAAGAAGTTGCCCCATACCTTCAATGCACCCCTTCAAAATTATCAAGGGGGCGCACCAATGGACAGTGTGCCTGAGCAGCCCTAATTGTACAAATTGGTGACCCATTTTGGCACTCCACTAGAGGTCCACACAGACCAAAGGTGGAATTTCTGTAGTGACCTATTGAGCAAGATATACGCCCTGCTACAGTTCACCAAAACTCGGATGACGCCTTACCACGCAAGCAGCAACAGAGAAGTGGAGAGGTTTAACCCTACGTTGCTGCAGATGGTCCGGTGCTATGTGGACAGGAATCAATGAAACTGGGATAAACGTCTTTCCTTCTTGGCAGCTGTGTATCGTAGCATTCCCCACTGAGTTACAGGATTTTTGCCAAAGAGGCTGATGCTGGGTCCAGAGACCTGGTAGCCGGATTCAGTGCAGTTTCCTCCCCATTGGATGCTAACTCTGAATCCCCTGCAGGCCATGCCTTGCAACTACGACATGCGCTTGAGGAGGTTCATGAGCTAGCTTGTGAGCACCTCCAGGTAGGACAGCAGAGGCAAAAGCATGATCATGACTTACGAGCCCAAGATTCACGTTTTAACCCAGGGGAGATAGTCTATGTGTATACTTCACAGAGGTTCATAGGTAAGAGCCCAAAATTACAGCCTATCTGGCATGGGCCATACCTGATCATCAAAGTGCTGACCTCTGTGTGCCAGGTCAGAGACAGGAAAGAGACTAAAGCCCAACACTGGGATAGGCTTAAAGCCTACACTGCTTCAACCATCCCATCTTAGGTGAACCATATGAGAAGTCAGATGGATGCTAAGGCAGGTAATGTTGTCCTGCAGGGGCCTGAACAGACAACAGACCAACAGGATGATGATCATGCCAGGGACCCAAATCAGGTGAGCATATGCGCCCCTCTGCCCCACTTCCGTAGGAAAACCAACCTGTGTTGACAAAGATGGGAAGTACGCATAGGTGGGGGAAGGGAAACGGGGCTACAGTTGTCCACCAAAAAAAAAGGTAAGCGACCAGGAAGGACAAATAGGATCCATTGAACTTGTTGTGTGGACTCAGAAAGGTTGGACTATCCAAAGACCTACTAGGTACCAATAAATGACGCCATAGATACCTGATACATACTGTTTAGCCTGAAGCATCTGTGATCATACTGTGACCAGAATGCATGGGATAATTATCTTAAGAACTGTATGGCTGGTATGGATCAGCTTTTGGTCTGAAGCCAGTCTTGAATCATGCATCTTGAGTACCCATCCCCTCTTTCTAGTAGGCCCTAGCCCAACTATCTTCCCAGTCATGATGGGGCCTGAACAGGGACGGAGGTGGATACTCTGCTCTTTGCCTTGTAAAGACAAGGAATTTACTGGTCATTTTCAATGTTGGTGCTCTCATTGGTAAGAGCATTATCTTGGGCCCACCCTGCTATTTTCTCAGCTCGGGTGGACTCTCCATGCCTGCTCACTATGCATGAATGTGTTCATAGTATGTATATATGTTGTGTTGAGTGGCCCCCACTTTGTTGGCTGGTGCATGTTATGAGTTGACTCCATGGAATCAATGGGTGCCCAATTTTTGAAGTTTGACCCTGTTAGTTAGCATTAGGTCAAAATTCCGTTTTCCAAATTGTTAAAGTAGGGTTCAGGCACTTCTTCCAAATTTACTTGCTTATTGTTTGATGTGGGTTTCGAAAGCGTTGTTACAAAATTTGGGAAGTGATTTACTTATTTGGGGAGGGTAATTTCAGAAATTTGTATATATTACATCCTATTATTAAATTGGACATTTGCCCTGGTTGCCCCAAGATGGTGCGGACCAGAGGGAGATAGATGTAGTGCCAGGCACTAAACACGTCACGGGACCTACAGATAAGATGGACAGACACAAGACTGATTGCCTTTTGTCACGGCACCCTCGACACTTGGGACTCTCCATCAGTGATGTTGCTAGAAGGCCAACCAATCAGCGGGCTCAGTTTTCGCGGGGCCCCTGTCTGATGAGAGAGAAAAAACATGGTTGCTGGCCACAACTAACTGTCTCCAACTAGCAGCCAGGTATCTTTCTTCACCATGAGGAAAGCGGTTCTTCGCCTCCCCTTGGGGAGCAGCTAATCCCAACAGAATACGGCTAGTGGAAGTACACTACAATATGAATGGGTTCACCCATGCTGAGTCCAGTCTGGCGTTTACCCCCACCCGACAAAAGATTCACTCACTTTTTGGGCTACACCCATTATGTATAAACAGTGAGGGAAGCTCAATCATATGCATGGTTATGTGTGCAAATGCTGAAAATACTGAGCTGGGGAAGGCAGCAAGTTGCCCCGTGTAGATTTGGATTTTCTGCATAATGGTGGCCGCCATGAATCAGCTGCATAAGTTATGATGTGTTGTTTGTTCTCATTGGTCGCCGTTGGCTTTTACACAAAGTGACAATGAGGACGAACAACTCATCATGACTTGCTGTTGGTTTCTATCATTGCACAGAATAAACACAACACGGCGCCCACAGTCCAGTTAAATTGAATAAATTAAATTTATTGAATTAAATTCTTCAAACTGAACATTTAAAATCGGGAACAATTCAATCTTGAACTACAATTTGTATTTGAAATAAATTGCATGCCCTGCAAACAATTTGGTTCTGATTCCACAACTGGAACTACTTTATTTCATTCATGCTATGTCACTGCTAACTTTGAACTTTGACCTGACCTGAACGACTTTCACCTCTTATGATGCAATGCCAATATGAATGGGTTCGCCCAGACTCAGTCCAGTCCGGCGTTTACTTCCAGTCGACAAAATCTTCACTCTCTTTTTAAGCTACACCCATAATATATTAATAATAATAGTGAGCAAAACTCGCTATTTTTGGTATGTGTGTAAATGTTGAAAACAGCAAGTTGGCAAACCCAGCGAGTTGCCGGGTATCGATTTTGATTTTTTTTTGGTAATGGTCGCCGCCATGGATCAGCTGCACAGGCTCTGATGTGTTGTTTGTTCTCATTGGTCGCCATTGCCTTTTATGCAAAGTGACCAATGAGGACAAACAACTCATCATGACTTGCTGTTGGTTTCTATCATTCTGCAGAATAAACACAACACTGCACCCACGGTCCAGTTAAAATAAATTAATTAAATTGCTCGGGTCAAATTCTTCAAACTAAACATTTAAAATCAGGAATAATTCAATCTTGAACTGAAAACTGTGTTTGAAGTAACTTGCATGACCCGCAAAAAAGTTTGTTTCTGATTCCATATCCGGAACAAGTTTATTTCATTCATATCCTGTCACTGTTAACTTTGAATATCGACCAGACCTGAATGACTTTTGTCTTGAATGATGCAATGCCAAAATGAATGGGTCCACCCGGACTGAGTCTGGTCCGTTGTTCACCCCCACCCGACAAAATCTTCACTCTCTTTTTGTTATGCGTATAAATGTTGAAAACAGCGAATTCGTGAGCCCAGCGAGTTGCCGGGAATGGATGTGGATTTTTTCTTTTCTTTTCTTTTCTTTTCTTTCCTTTTTTTTTTTTTTTTTTTTTTATTTTTCGTAATGGCGGCCACCGTGGATCAGCTGCACGAGCTCTGATGTGTTGTTTGTTCTCATTTGTCGCCATTGACTTTGAACTTGGTTTAAACATATTTTATTTCAAAGAAACATGGATTAGGAAACAAGCTGTAAAGCTTTTATAAATCCTTCTCCATAACTACACAGCGTCACTTGATGAAACCGAAACATAATTAAGCAGGAAGTACAAATGTAGAAAACAAGGAAAGAAAGAAAAAAAAGAAAAAATGGCGAGGACAATCACTTAATCTCTACTAAATCTCTTTGTTTTTATAATGTACCTTCAGGTGCGGATCCAGGATTTGTTAAGGGGGGGAGCTGAACATAGCAAGTAAGGCCGGGGGTCTGGGGGCCGCCCAGGCCCCCGGCGGGTCCAGGGCAGAGCCCTGGCGGGGGGGGGTAAGGGGGGCAGAGCCCCCCGAAGCTCCTGGGTTTTAATGCATTTAAAGGGGCATAAACTGCTTTTTTCCGTCAATAAAAAACAGTGGCTCTTCTCTTACAAGGCACCCAAAAATGCAGCCTAAAAGTGGCTTTGTAAGAGGGGTGGCCCCTTCTAGAGGGGGAATATATATTATAAAATGTTACACTTTCTGCATAAGAATGGTCACTTTTCAAGAGGAGTGGCCTCTGGGGAGAGGGGCCTTATACAGGGGACCACTGTAAGAGATATGATGTCTGGTTTAGTTTCATTTGGGATGTCAGTGTCCCATAATAAAACTTTGATAACCATTACAAAGCGTTTTATTTTCCAAAGCTTCCATCTGCTGTTCAATTGTCATTGGAATTCACAAATTCTCCAGAACAGGAAACTATGTGTAGTTACCATGGTAATATATTTGAATGTTATGTGACACTTGTCAAATGAATTTGAGTCCATAAAAAACAAGGAGGACACATGAAGTGACCAACATTTATGAACATGTGTAACTATAAAACATTCAAGCCTGCAGCTGTACACTGGAATAATTTTACAATTAGATCACAATTTAGGCAGCACCACACAACTACTTGAATGACAAAAAAGCAATAAATCAAATAACTAATAAAACTACAAAATTAGAGGAATGTTTTGAACTATATATAATGCCACAATATATGTTTAGAGCTTGATTTCACAAATCAGCTAAAGTAAATATAATACATAATCTCAGTACAAATTGTCAATCAGCACCATCTGATCACTTAATAACTAAAATGATCTGTCTGAAATCAGAATAGTCCGAGTTGCACTGAGTAAGACATAAATCCATAATGTGGATGAGGATTTACAAATCACTTATCACATTCAGTCAGCACCACTGAAGATACATCTAAATACTTCTAATCATTAACTAACTATAAAACTAAGCCTCTGAAAAATTACTTAAATTGTTCTAAGGAAGTCAAAATATATTACTATGCTACAAATCCACAATACAGGATATGATTAACCATGAACAAATTAAACTAATTCCTCTCAGAGGAATGTCTCCAATATCACAAGTTTTAGAAAAACATATGTGCTTTTTGAATTCACAAATGTGTAAAAAGTATAAATCTTCAGTCAGCAGCAAAAGTAATACTTAGTAGTCATGAAATCATTTATCTATCACCTTGCTTTTTAGAGGAAACTAGAGTGAGGTAACTCTGCTGAAAGAACCAATACAAACTGCAGATACAAATTCAATCTTCTATGCTTTGATACAATGCTATAAATATATACATGAACTAGGAAAGATGATTTGCTGCATAGTAAATCAGTGTGTGTGTCTTCAAAGCATATTAGTATGGCAATGTACAACTATTTCATAACACAGGAGTAGAAGTTGGAATGGCATCTCTATCTATTATAGCTTTGAAGATACTCAAGTTTTAAAATTTCAAATACTGCTAATTAGCATATTTTAAATTGCTACAACTTTTGCTTTTGATTCATTACATGCGCAATGGTCAATAACCCCATAGTAGACATTAAAATGACGTCTCTATCTATAATAGTTTTGACGATATTCAAGTTTTCAAATTTCAAATGCTGCTAATTAGCATTATTTAAAATGCTACAACTTTTGTTTTAAATTCATTAGATGCGCACTGGTCAATAACCCCCTAGTAGTACTTGGAATGCTATCTTTATCTATTATACTTTTGAAGATATTCAAGATTTAAAATTTCAAATGCCCCTAATTTGCATAATTTTAAACATCTTCATTCCTTTGTATAAAACGGTCAAACTCCTTGTATGGAGGTACAATCATGCCAAGCTTGGAGTTTCTATGTATAATAATGCTCGAGAAAAGTGTCAGACAAATTTGCTGGTAAAGAAGAAAGAAAAAGAAAGAAAGATATAAAGAATTTCAGGAAAAACAAAAGAGTGTGTGTTGATACACACACTTTAATTAACAGTTTTTCTTCTTTGACTTAGAGCATGAAAAACCTGTGACTAGTAGTTGCCAATACAAGTTGAGCGTTACCAGTAAAACAGATGCATGGACGGAGAAGGTTAATCATACTGTATACACTCTCTGCAGGTGAAATTTAAGTTTCACTTATGTGACTTAAAGCATGAAAACTTGTGACTAGCGTCAAACCGGAAATTTACAATGCATGGCGGGAAGTAAAATAGCCGGGCTCCTTGCGATTCGCTGCTCTGGCTTATGCATTCACGTTGGGAACCAGTCTTCCTGCACCCGACGGAGGGCGCTGCAGTATTTGTTGTTGTTTTTGTGCCTGTCAGCCTGAAGATCTTTGACACCACGTTGATTAATCGACTCTGTGTCTTTGAAATTTGGTGATTCGGAAAGCTCGGACCAAAGATGTAATGGGTAACCCCCTGTACTTTCTCGTGTGACCGGAGATGACCAACAATTCTTGGAGGCGCCAGAATTTTTTTCTTTTAATTTTTTTATTTTATTTTATTTTATTTTTAGGGACGGGGGGAGGGGGGAGCGCGCGCTCCCGGCGCTCCCCCCCCCCCCTAAATCCGCGCCTGACCTTTCTACACTGTCAAATAACTTAGTGTTCCAATCAATGGACTTGTTTGTATCACCATACAGCAAAATGTCCCTTTTAGCAGTAATTTCTGGCTGAAAAGGTCCTAGTAATTCCGTGCGGGGTTCATTGAAAAGAGAACATTCTGTCAAAAAACGGAAAATGCTTTCCACTGGGGCTCCACAAGCACATCTTAGGGTGTCGATGTAACCGTATTGGAACAGCAAATCATTAAAAGGGCTGCAGTTCAAGCGCATCCTCGTACGGTGGACTTGGCCGAATCTATTTTTACCATAAAAGTACGTGGGGACACGTATTATGTTACCATTCAGTTTATTTTTGAATGCTTGAATTGTTTCAGAAGTTTTAATCTCTTGATCCAGGTTACGCCAGTTGCGTATGGTAGCGGGGAAAAAGGATTTGTTGCGCTGTTCGGACCTACAAAATATTAGAGGTGTTTCGTTACTGTGTCTTGTGTTGTGACCGGTGGCAATAGATTCTGGAATCCTATCCTGTAGGTAATGTGGGGCGAAACCATTTACGATCTTGTAAAAGTGTATCAATTTGTGTTTCTCTCTTCTGTCTTTCAACGGTTCCCATTGTGTTTCCTTATAA
Source organism: Hermodice carunculata (assembly GCA_964020975.1). Classification (NCBI taxonomy): domain Eukaryota; kingdom Metazoa; phylum Annelida; class Polychaeta; order Eunicida; family Amphinomidae; genus Hermodice; species Hermodice carunculata. The sequence continues at coordinate 11,523,147 of OZ026625.1, read as the reverse complement.
AGTAATCTGTTACTTGTGGTTTGAGTGCCCGGGGGGGGTACTCCCCGGAATTTTTGGTGGGTAGGCTCCACCGAGGGTACAAAACCCGGACCCAACGGGAGCGGAACCAATGTGAAAATGGGGGGTCTTTTGGAGCTTGTATTGAAAAAAAATGAAATTTTACATAAAATTTGGTGTATTTTGGGGCAATTTGGAGACAGGAATTGAAAAACACAGGGGTCTTTGGGTGAGACAAGCGAAAAAGGGGGGTCTTTTAGAGCTACAAGCAGGAAAAAGGGGGGTCTTAGAGAGCGACAAGTACCGAAAATAGGGGGTCTTTTCCGCGGCGCCTACCCGTATAGCAAGGTATAGGAAGTACCCCCCCCCCCCCCCCCCCACGGGTTTGAGTGCCACCGGTCACGACACGTGCGGCCGCTAACTGCACCTGTTCAAGCTTATTGGAGCATGCAAGGGACCAATTGTCCTAAAGAATGTCGCCGTACTCAAGGAGGGGCCTGATAAACACCATGTACATTTTTTCCAGTGACTTTCTATTTAAAGACGTTCGGTACACCGCGTTATGCGCAACCATTTATGGTCCAATGCCTCTGTGCAGTTAGAGCTGGTATTTGTCGATACCTGCACTAGCTGCTGTTCGCTTTTCCTATTTTGCACAGTTCCGTTTGAGAAACATGGATTGTTTACGAAGAGTGAAAAGGAAAAAGAATGGGCGGTTTGTTAACAAATGCCAAAACAAAGGACTAAATACTTTAAAAGAAGGCTGAATACGTCGAAACACGACAGTGGTAGACCAAAACGCATGTACTCAATCAGCGAACGCTGACCAAGCCACCGTCGAAAGTGCCACGCCCCCCACCCTCACCCCCCCCCCCCAAATGCCACATGTACATGTAAACACTGACAGTTATAACTGGGACGAAGGTCGCAAAATTGTGGAACTAAGTGTACTAGCCAATAGTCTTGTATGCGAGGAATGTAAAAAAAAACATTGTCCCTAAAAAACACAGAATCAGAAAAACGATATGGCTTGGCCAGTGTACTGTCCATTTCTTGTGAATGTGGTACGATAAACGCTGTCCCAACTGGAAAAAAACAACAACAGAATAATACCCCACCGTCAAAAGGTGGCACAGGCATATTTGATAATGTGCTACCTGTGCTACCATTCGACACTGTATTAATGCAACTATAATTTTGATATTCTTATGTTTACCTCTTTTTTCCACATTGCTGTATTGCACTATGGAGAGAATCTTAAAATGTTTGCCTCTTCTAAGTAAAACTATGAAAGTATATATTATGACTGGAATATAAAATTAACGACATACTGTCGTTCATTTGAGCTACATACATGTATATTGATGTGGTATCGAAGTGAGACAATGAATGGATACCTTTACCTATGAACTTAGAACAAATTAAGTCAACATGCATGAATTCTTTGTACAATTGCAGGAAAAATAGCACCGTATGATACCTTTTTTTGTTAATCAATGAAATCAGTACATATTTTGGAAACCCCCTACAATTTTTCAGGGATTTGTAAATATTTTTTCTATTTCAAATTTACAAAATACTGTGAGCACTTATACATTTTTGCAAGGCGAGATGAATTTAAAGTCACATTCCAGCATGTTTTGTCTACATATTTGTTATTAAAAGGCTTGATATACATTGCAAACACTCATATCGAGGTACTTTATGCATAGTTATGCATGCTTAATTTGATTTTTGCTTTTACCCACATATATAATGGCTGTTATCAAATTTCTGTAGTCCTCGCATGTATCGCCACCTAGCGACAAAAGTAGCACCGTGACATGCCAATTTTTTGCTTGCATTTTGTTTCAAATGCCAATATCTTTGTTCACACCAAAAACCAGAGATTTCTAAATTCTTTTGACCAGTGTACCGAACGTCTTTAAGGTAAATTTCATGGCACGAAGGCAGACTACACGTTTGAACTTTGATCCGAGCTGAATGACTTTTAGGTTGTATGATGCATACCGAGTCTGGTCCGGCGTTTACCCTCCCCCCCCCCCCCCCCACGACAAACGCTCACTCGCTGTTTGGGCTACACCCATAAAATATCAATAACAACAATAATAATGATGATGATGATTATGATGATGATGATAATAATAATAATGAATGGTAAAAGGCGACGATTGTCGAAATGGAACTGGCCGACCCACGTCAGCCTCAGTGTAATTTCAATGAAAGCAGTTTCAACGATTTTTAATGGATTTTAATCATACAAAGGGAATGATAAAAGCTACAGCACAGAACATTTTTAACAGAGCATAACACAGCAAGAGTATTATGGGATAGAGTTGCAATACCAGGAATGATATATGGTTCAGATGTGATTTTAATAAGTGAGGGAGATATCCAGAGAATTGTGAAAGCACAAAATGACATGGGGAAATGTTTACTGGGAGTTTCACCGTGTACAGCAACAGAAGCAGTCCTAGGAGAGATAGAAAGAGATAAAATCACAGGCAGTATTGCCAAAGCAAAGTTATAGTACTGGGGGTATGTACAAGCAGTAAGTGGATACAGGTGGTGCAGGAAAGTTTACGACGAGGTAGTCAAGGAACAATCAAGGTGGGTCAAACACATAGATAAGTTACCATAGAGATATGAATTGAAAGGATATGATGAGGTAGATTGGAAAGTGTATATAGGTAAGACTGTTACAGAGGGCTGGAAGGACAGGAAAAGAGGAGTCGGGGAAAGGGGTATATTAAAAGCGTATAAGGTATTGGAAAAGCCAAAGAAAAGTGGGTATATATATATATATATATATATATATATATATATATATATATATATATATATATATATATATATATATATATATATATATATATATATATATATATATAATCTTTCTGGGACATCTGCGTCACACAGGATGGTGGCAGAAAAGTGGATAGCAATTATTATTATTGTTATTATTATTATTATTATTATTATTATTATTATTATTATTATTATTATTATTATTATTATTATTATTATTATTATTATTATTATTATTATTATTATTGTCTGTGGCTTATGCGTAGAAGGCTGCTACATTTCAGATGGACAGACTCCACTTCTTACAGGGGTGTATCAAAATAAACTGAACCACAAACACCTGATTTCGAGTGGGAAAGACAGTTGGGAACTTTGACCATTAGGAGGATATGTTGATCGCCATCACTGTTGGTTTTGTAAATGAATGCAAAGTGGCTCTGCACTTTGCTTTTTATTAGTCGATCGGTAATGTAAAATGTGTTTGTGAGTGATCTGTCGCATTACCGTTGCACCTTAGTCATGAAGTTTTGATTTTGTGTCAGGATCAGTTTATTGCAGAACTTCATCTATGAACCAACAGGGATTACATATCTCCACAGAATAAAATCATATATTAGGCCCTATCATACGAATGACGAAACCCGAGGAAAGTATGGCAATACATATGGCCCTTTTTACCACAAGGAAGGCCCAAATCTATGCACGAACCAGTGAAATAGGCTTGGCGTATAATTTACACTCCTTACATCCCCGCACCCAAGCCAAAGTCACGAAGAATAAACTCCGTCGTAATTTCCCCCCTACTTTTTTCAGCTTTGAGGGAATTGGAAATTTATTGCCAGCAAAACAGACCTGCTTTGTGTTATTGTTAAATGACGATTGGAGGGGGTGTTGCACTGTCAGAATTACGTAAGCAAAAACATTTTGTCTTGGCAGGCAAGAAACATCTACCCATGTGTCCAAAATGTCACGTCACTGCCTTGGTCATGGTGTATTCTATTACCCTCTGTAACGGATATTAGGCCTAGTGTCTGATCAAAGACATCGAAAACCAAATAGAGTAGGTTATCCATTAAGGTAGCGGAGGGGATTGAGCTATAACGGCAAAATCGTGACCCGACAGAAAATGAGTTTTTTCCATTTCCGTAAAGTTTGGCACTTTAACTTTCTTGTCACCAAACATGAATACTAAAAAAGGAAAATTTATGTGATAAAAAAGGGAAAAAACATGACCATGTTTTAGCTGGCTGCAGCATGAGCATGTCTGTTTACAAATATATGCTAATTAGTCCGCCAAAGTTTGGATAGCAGTCGGCTGCTTTCCACAATCCAGGACCGTAGCAACGACAAGCGACCAACTGTGACATTTTGAGGTGCGCTGCTACCAATTCTTGTATAAACTGCTTGACAAGATTGGGACTGATTAATTGGTTTGTTGTGGTGATCAAATGGCCATGAAGATAATTAAATCGATAGGCTCATGTTTTCCCTCTCAGAGGGTGATAAAAAAAATTAGAAAATAAGGGACGATCAAAGGTGGCGAGTGTCAAAACGGCACCTGGCGATGGACGTGAGCCTCAGTGTGTTTTCAATGAAGGCGATTTCAACCTATGCGTAAATGGTTACTCAGAATCATGGCATTGTATACATTATAAAGGCTTACAACCCTTTCTACAGTCTTGCCCTATCCAAGACCAATTTGCTTTTAATGTTTACTGGAGAAAAAAAACACATGACGATCGAGGAATCCTGACACTGGACCTCTTGGCTATAAATATGCCGCAAACTATAAAATCGGGGATTCGATTCACGTAAATAATTACATCTGCCTTTAATAATTATATGTGCCTTTACCTGAATGTTAAACGGTGAATAGCATTAAAATTTCTCTGTCAAAGGCCTTGGATATGTCCAAGAAAACCATTAAATGTTAACCTTGAAGTCAGTTTATATGAAGCACACGCCTCCACTAAAACTGGTATCGTCTGTAGCGCTGTCGCATTTTGTGGAACTGGAAGACTGGCACATTGCACATTGCACATGCACGGACTTGCCCACTTAATACGGGGGTGTTTCGAAGTACACTGAGCAAGGGGACAGGAAAAAAAAGCTTTAAAAATTTGACCATCAGGGGGATAAAATAATCAGATTACTGTTAAAATTTAAATGACTGCGAAAAGCGACTCTGCACTCTGCTTTTAGCTGGTTGATCGGTCATATAAAATTATTTTGTCTCCTTGTGCGCGGCATGTTCCGGTACCACTCGCCCGCACTCACCCATCAGGAAGTTTCGGTTTTGTGTCTCGATCAGTTTATTGTAGTTCAAGGGTGAGCCAACTATCTTTCAGTAGGCTAGTTATCTCCACAAAATAAAAAATATGTTACATGAGTGGCAAGGTTTCGAATGGCAATACGCGAAAAAAAACATGGCAAAGTGAATGGCATTCTTTATCACAAGGAAGGCGCTAATATGTGGAGGAACCAATGAAATAGGCTTGGCGTATTCTATTGTGCTCCCGGCAACAACAACAACAACACAAAACGAAAAAACAAAAACAAAAAACAAAAAAAGAAAAAAAAAAGCCACGAAGAACACACTCCCTCACGATGCCCATCCCTTTCTCAATTTTGTGGGAATTGGAAACTTTCTTGACTGCCAGACAGACTCGCTCTGCGTAATTGTTAAATTGCGCTTGAAATGCGTGTCGCCAGGTAAGCAAACACAGTCCGTATCGGCAGGCAAGAAAATGTTACCCTTGCACACGAAGTGTAGCGTCATCACCTTACATGTGAGCGTGGTCTGGTGCATTATATTGATCTATATAGGCCTAACCGTCAGGCGTCAGGGTCTGATCAAAGACTACTTCAGCAAATCAATGGATTAGGTTATTCAATCTAGCAATACAGTTTCATCACCAATACAACGTTGAAACTAATGGATTCTCAACACATATAAAACGTTCGCTTTGTTTTTTTTGTTTTTTTTTTTTTTTTTTTTGGTTTTGTTTCGTTTTTGTTTTGTTTCTTCTTTGAAGTATAATTTATCCTGGGAGTGTTTGTTTATCAGTAACAGAACTATTGTCTTAAATGTTACGTCACGATCATCCATGTTGACCGCCTATCTAGCATTTATAAGCTACATTCAGAACGACATAGACCTCTCTCCGTCAAGACCAAGCAATCTCACTTTATAAAATGCCAAAAGCCAAGAAACAAAGCAAGACACATCGCCGTCAGCGCCAAGCTAAGCAGCAACGTGATCGTGGCATGTCGATTTTTCCAACTTTCTTTTCAGTAAGGTCGCAAGTAGTCCAAGACACTGAATGGCGAATGTCCCAGCCATGCCGTTAATAAAGCTATGTTGTTCTTCGATCCAAGGTGATGAGAAGTGAGTGAGCAACTCCTGCCTACCGGGCAGCCTTCGGAGTAGAGCAAGCTGTGAAACTGCAACCCGTTTGTTAAAGCGGCGCCACAAGCAAACAATGTTGCTAGGGTCAAGGTGATGGCACTTTCGGGTCACGTGGCTAATCCGCTTTCGAATCCTCCTTTGAAGCTGTCCCATTCGCGTGGAAACCCGACTGACAAGCTTTCGAGTGTGGCTGCATTTGATGTCATTCGGGTAAATAACTGCTTTTTTAAGCCAATAAACATCATTGTATGTTGGAAACTATACATCAAAGATGTTGATTGACCTTTCTTCGAAGTACTGAGACCAAAACGGGCCGAATTTGGAAAGCTGTATTGTCATTATGGCCAACAATGTGCGAAAAAAGGGCCTCAAATCTTTCAACGCCGATTTCTCTGAATGAAATTTTCTGCTTATGAATCAATTTTGTGGACAGCGTCAATAAAAAGCTAATTGATCGATCTGCTTCAAATAATCGTCTTTTGAAAGATAAATATATTATCTGGGAACCGTTTTTTTTTTTGCTTTTCCGTCAGATGTCCCCTTCCGAGACTTTTGTAGCTCACAAAATGAAGTAACTGTTGATGTTTAAAATGTTGATCAAAGAATTCAATAATTCTGTTATAATGTATTTTATTTGTAAACAAAAAATACGGTTCCTGCATATTGGTCTATACTTTAATTTTACATAGGTAATACACTTTTGCATCGATTATATTTAAAGCAATGCTGACAAAATGTCAAATCTGATACCCTCTTGTAAACGGGCGTATAAAACCCTTGAAAATTATCGTATCGATATGAAAATTCTTTCTAACAAATCTAGATGTCTGAACAATGAATAAAATGTATGGTTTTGTGGGTGAAATGTGAAACCTAGTTCATCTATACAACGGCAAAGTCGCGGGACCGCTGCGCGCGGCTCAATCCCCTCCGCTACATTAATAACAACAACAGTCTTATCACAAATGCAATGTTTAAACTAATGGATACTTACCGCATGTAAGGCGTTCCGTATTTTCTTTTCTTTTTTTAACTTGGATTCATCGTGGCGGTGTTGTTTTTTTATCAGTAACAGCACTCTTGTGTCAGTTGTCATTTAAGAAATGAGGGTCGATTGTGTGTGTGTGTGTGTGTGTTATGGCATAATGACACGAGTGATTGAAGCTGACATCGTGGGCGTGGCGCACGCCAGTGCCCCTCGCCCGATGCCAGCTTCAATCACCCGCGTCATTATGCCATAACACACACAAAAGCGACCCTCATTGCTTATATTTACATTTCCCTATTAATTATCCTGCTTAATTACACGAAATTAAGAAATTTAATACATAGAATTAAGTAAAACGACCAGAAACTGATTTGCCCAGCATGTTCAAGTGTTACGTTCCGGAACCCCAGGTGGGCGCGGCTTATTGGAATGTGGGCGGGACACATGTGTTATGGTCCCATGACACACAAGGCTCGTGTGTTATGGTCTCATAACACACCAGGCTCTCTCCTATACTTGCAATGTTAAAAGTTAGATTGAATGTAAATATGTTGAAATGAGAGGAATGTATAGAATGGCATCCAACTCTCAGCAAGCAAGGCTGATATATATATATATATAGTGTTTGACCCTCCTCCCTAATTATATTCAATGTGAATAAAATATGTTTAAAGCAATCATCTGAAACACAAATTGCCTAGCTTGGCTTTTTTTTTCACATTGCAATCCGTTTGCTTCATTTTCTGATTTTTTCCCTCATCGTGGTATATCTATTTTCCCCTTTTTACTGGTATGATCACAAGCAGTCCAGACACCGAATGGCCAAAGCCCTTTCCATGCAGTTAATGAAGCCATGTTTCTCTTTCAACCAAGATGAGGAGAAATGATTGAGCAACTCCTGCCCATCAGGTACTCTTCTCACTGAAGCAAACTGTGAAACTGCAAGCCCATCTTGTTCAAGCAGCGCTATTTGCAAACAGTGTCCCTGGGTTCAAGGTGATAGCACCTTAAGGTCACGTGGCTAATCCGCTTTCGAGATCCCTTTGAAACTGCCAGTCGCTTGTGAAACTACAATGCATAGAAGGCTGCTACATTTCAGATGGACAGACTCCTTCTTGCAGGGGTGTATCAAAATAAACTGAACCACAAACACCTGATTTCGGGGGGGGGGGAAGGAGAGTTTGAAACTTTAACCATTAGGAGGATATGATAATCGCATCACTGTTGGTTTTGTAAATGATTGCAAAGTGGCTCTGCACTTTGCTTGTTATTACTCGATTGGTAATGTAAAATGTGTTTGTGAGTGATCTGTCGCATTACCGTCACTTGCAAGTGTGGCTGCCTTTCATATCATTCGGCTAAACAACTGCCGCTTTTTAAGCCAACAGACATCATTGTATGTTGCAGACTATTCACCAAATTTATTGACTGACATGTTTTGGGATTGCCTGTGAAGCAGACTCTGGATTTATGTTCTGGTATTTATATACAGAGTCTGCAGCATATATATACGGAACCCCTGTAACAGAAGAGAAGGCCCCATTGCATTAGCTCGGGGGCGGGGGGGGGGGTACTAACTGTTTGTTCATCACATAAGCTTTGTGGGAACCAAAGCCGAGTGAGCCACATTCATATCAGGCTTAATTGCCTATGCATAATAAGCAAGTCATCGACAGACCAATCATAGTGCCCTGATTATGCAATGCCCACTGTAAACACTTTCTCCATTTATGCAGTTGTGTTGACTCACTGTGACCCCACGTGAGGTAGAAGCAGTTTTTTCACTCGAGTTGGCACCTTTTGAATATTGGGTCGGCACCTGTATTGTATATGAGGGTATTGGGCTAATGGGAGAGTAAGTCAGAAGTTGCAAGATTGATATATCTGTGCACTTTTTATTTCAATATACCTTATAAATTTGATGCCATAAGGGCCGTCAAAAGTCTGATCTCTCAGGGTGCTATTACTTTGTTACCAAGCAGCAGGAGGCGTGCAACACTAGTGTATGTACATAGGCATGCTGTCACACATGGTTTTTTGTTATTCACGTATATTTTTCCTGCCGTCGATCATGAATTTCATTCCTATCTTGTTCTACAATACAGATTTGTTTCATTCAATCATTTTAATAAAATTAAAACTATAAAGTTTTGTTGAAATCATAAACAACGATGTGACGCAGCAGAGACAGCGACCAACAACACATCGTGTTCACACAAATTTTCACCGTGGGGTGCCTAATCTTCAATTTCCCTTGCCTTCCATAAGGAATTTTCACTCCTTCCTTTTATCTGTGTCTAGATTTGTTCGATCGAAGTCTTTTTGTGAAAATATGATGTGAAAGTTTAGCATCTTGGTCCCATAATCTTTGCGTGAATACGATTTGTTTACCTTCCCAACATTGCAGACATGAGATTTGCACATGTGAAACAACGAGTTTGAATTGGACAGTGAACAGCACGTGATCCAATCCACCCAATGAGGAGCCTGGAAATGACCTAAGCACATTTATAATGGTGTCTCCATTCCCATTCTCAGATATTTGTGAATGAATATTCTAGGGATATTTTTTCGTTGCCAATAAGAGAGCTTGTTATATAAAAATATAACCGGGCAATTTTTTTTACACATGGTGAATATAAATAACTCCAGCCAGAGATGATGAGTTCGGATTTGACGTGTCTTTATTACATGGACATCAAAATGGATCTTTCGTGTTAGATTAATCTCTTCAGACTCTTGCCATACGACTTGCTGGTGATTTAATTTCCACACAACTTTGTAACCCATTCGGCATAACGAACTGTACATTGACTCAAACTCACAAAAATGGAGTGCATCACACTGCAACAAGAAATAATGTTTTTATAAAGAATATGTTCTAAATGCCGCACAAAGGGCGCACAGCAAAATTTTCTCTTAAAACAAAAAACAAATCTGAGTCCTGCCAAAATTACCTCACAGAACCATCGAAAATCTTGTGAATAAGTCTCCCAATTCATTACCTAAACTTACAGCTCATGGAACTTTGCGAGAAAAAAATAGGATTCTGAATAAACTTGCCGGTACAGATTACGCACTTGGTGAGACATGTCTTCAGAAAATTTTCGCAACAATAAATATCTATCAAAACCTGCAAATATCCACAAAATACTTAAAACCTGCATGCATTTTGAAACATAAATTCAAGATAATTACATCTGGTATTTGTGCAAAATATATAAATGAACTTACAAGAACTTCTTTCCGTCTTTGTCTCCGCCATGTGGCACACACATGTACGTCAGAGCAGTAGCTCTCAAAATGCCCAGAATGGCAAAACCAAAGCGCGAAATGACACACCTGAATGGTGAAGAAAGCCAAGAATGCAAAGACAAAATGTAGATCTTACGATTTTCACCAAAAACATACGAGACTCGAGGAAAGTTTCATTACACACAAATCAGTATTCACAACTTTTCACTCACACAAGAATGAATCCATAGTCTGTGTGTTGCTAAAATCAAATAAATTACATATCAACATGCAATTAAACTACATGAAATATAACAATATACAATAAAAATTGATCCCGTCACAACAGGACCAAAATCTGATGATACTAGCTGTATAAAACAAACGAATGAAGCAAAACATAGTGACCACAAAGGTTACGACGTTTGGTGATAAATGTTGCAACTGTACATTTATCATTCAAAATGTTGCAAAAACCTTTTTTGTTTAATTTTTATCGATTTCATCATAAAATACTTATTTAACTGCAAAATCGAAATTGCCATCAGTAAGTATCGAAGTCTGTCTATTATAAAAGGCACGCGCTTGCAGGTACATAAACATTGCAGGCCAGCGGAAAGCTGATGAAGGTTGGCTTGCAGTGCATGCGGTTCTAATCGTCAACGGTGGGAAATGGTGTTCAAATACATGTTGGGTGTGCCGAGAATGGCGTGCTAGGGATACTCCAATTCTCTTGATTTTCTCTGAAGTAAACTCTTAACTTCAGTAACACCCATCTTCCTGTAATATAGAAGACAGGGAACACAGAAGTCACACAAGTACTTTACGGAAGATGCTATCTTAATTGCCAAGCACACTGGTCTTGTGTAACCGAATTATGGGAATACACAGACTGGCCAGCAATGCTGTCGCGGGTCAGTGACGCTATACCATGAGACAATGCAAGGGGTCCATGAATGTCTGGGACAATGAGCCAATCGCCAAGTGGGATTTTGGCCACATGTCAGGTGCTTTCTTTCATGACCTACATCTCGCTGGCGATCCTCATACCCCCAATAAACTGCTCCAGACCTTCACTGCGGGTGGAAGGCCTGCTTTGCAGACAGGTCTTCGAAGTATTGCAACCAAAACTGACCGGGGTTGAAGAGATGTATTGTCATTGCAAATAAGGGGTTCCAATCTTTGAATGCTGGTTTCTTGGAATCAAATTTTCTGCTTATCAATCAATTTTATGGACAGCATCAATTAAAATTGAATTGATCGATCTGTTCAAATAATCCTCTTTTTGAAAAATAAATATATTATCCAGGAACCACATTTTTTGTTTTTCCCTCAGATGCCTCCTTACGAGACCTTTGTAGCCCACAAAATGAATTAACCCTTGATATTTAAAATTGTGATAAAAGAATTCGATTATTGTGCAATTATGCATTTTACGTATTATGTGTAATATTGTGGTTCCTGCATATTGGTCTATACTTTAGTTTCACACATGTAATTCGGTTTTCCATTGTGTATTTTTTAAGAAATGCTGACAAACTGTACAATCTGATACCCTCTTGTAAACTGGCTTATAAAATCCATCAATATAAAACAGTATCAATATAAAACTTGTTTCTAACAAATTAAGATATCTGCACAGTAAATTAAATGTATGGTTTTGTGGGTTTCATTGAAAACTACAGTTCATCTATGCAACGGTAAAGTCGTGGGCCTGTTGCATGCGACCCAATCCCCTCCCCTACCTGAAGATGACATAAGATTCTGACGTACCATTGGATGGCTAGGCGAAGCAGGCAATAAAAGTATCTCTTAACATCTCCTTGCCCAGATGAAATGGGGTCATTGACCTGTGACAAATCATTTCAGACTATATTTGACAAAAATGTTGAATTTTAAGACAAGGTTTTCAATGGTTGCCATGGTAAAATGGACCACTTTTGGTTAAAATACGCAGATAAGGTGTTGTTGGTACTACAGTACATCAGAGCAACAAAAGAGAATAATTTTTATCTCCATATCGCAACTCTTCAGGAGCTTTGCCCATTGTTCTTAACATACAACCATCACAACTATGCAAGCTCTCCCCCTGTATACTTATTGCCATTTCTGGATTTTCTGATACGTACACAAGGGCAGAATTTCTGCTTAGGAGAAATGGTTTCAGTGTCTCCAGCTGACGTCCTTGTGTTAAGCAATGTTGTTGGCATTACATTGCTTAAAAATTCACCAAGCTTGCAAAACCTCGTGGGAGCATCATTGGCTTCAGTTGCAGCTGACCAGCTTACTAATTTTGGCATCTGCCTAGACATAATAGGGCAACTCACATTTGATGTGGCAAATATGACCTCACCAGATTTGTCAGCCCATATGGATAAATCACCTGCACGGTAAGTGCTAATAAAGCTGATGTGCAAACACTGCGGCAGGCATTTCACATCTTCATAAATCCAATAGAATTGGAAAACAAAGCTGAATGTTATTGCTTGTCATCTGGTGTCCCAACCTCTGAAATTGCTGCAAACGATCTGCCAAATGCAAGTGACATTAGCAAGGAAGAATTGAGTCATTTCTTAGAACTGGTGTAGTGAAAAGTGATTTAGTTTCCAGTCACCACTAAAAAAATAAAAGCTAAAGACAAGAATTTGGGAAGTTTAGAGAACAAGGTGGTAGACTTAAACGTACAAAGAAATCTTTTTGTTAAGCTGGTCATCCTTTTAGAGAATAACAAAATCAGCCTTGTCAGATTATTGATATTTCAGCTCATTCTGTCCCATGGCCTTTTGAGACCCCTGATGGCTACACAACAAACACCGACAAAGCCAAACAACTGCACTTTCTTGAGGATAGCATTGACCGTTAATCAAGCTGAAAGATGAAAATATAATGTATAAAATTTGGTAGTGCAATTTTGTACTCTTTTCTTGGCGTACCAGAGACATTTGGGTCATTGGCAGTAATGGTTTCCATTTTTACCACTCACTGCAAAAGCTAATTTTTTTGCTTCAACGAGCAGTCCATCGCGGCACCTGAGCATCAGCACAGGGGGCCTAGTAAACCACTGTTGTTGTAAAGCTCTCAGACAAAGACCTTAGGGAACTGCTTAACCTTTCTTGCCCGTGATAAAAACAAAACACAGGTTATTAAGCTGTTACTTTCTGAATGGAGTCAATGCTCCTAAACCTTAAACCAGGCAATATCTTTTTAGTATAAGGAAGAGAATATTTATGCTGTCCAGTTCAGATTGCAAAATGATTCTAAAAAGTTCTTTGCATGATCTTTTTGTCCCAAGAAGAGGTTCATATTGAAAGAAACTAATGAGGACACTTACAAGAAAGTGGAAAAAAATGTTTTCTGCATGTATGGTGCTGCAACAAGCAGTAACATGAACAAACTGCGGTATGACTTATTTTTAAAAATCAGGCCAAATCTGGTTTGGCTTTGTCAAACTATGACAGCATAGACCTCAGTCTTCTGACCGGATGCGGGTAATTCTTCTGAACGCATATTCAGAGAGCAAAATTGCCAGGCTTTTGTCTTGACAAATACTCCTGTGGTATGCCTATTAATGCCTAGTCCAGTGGACCATGGATGTAAAGATAATGAGGAAGAAAATATGGATTTTGTGCAGGTGAGGGGGTCAACTGGTTTGCCTGAGAGGTTTGCATTGGGTCTGATTTGTGTCATTTAAAATGCAGTTACAATGAGGGCCAGGAAACGATATCACACTCTTTATCTCGGAGTTCAAATGAATAACTCATATCACGAGAGGTTGACTTTGAGTCTTATTTGTGTCAGTTGCATTATATCATAATGAGGGCTGGAGGATATCATGCTAATTATTTTGGAATTTGGGCAAATATTGTCACAAGGTTGTGTGGTTCTTAAAAGTTTAAGGCACTTCTACAAAAAAAATTGGCTTCTGTGTAAGATGGTGACAGACGAATCCAAGCGACTTGCATTTTGTGAGCCTTCACTTACCATGTGACACAGTACATAAAAAAATAAAAATCCATATTTATTTATGTAATGTAATGTATTTTTTTTAGATTTGTAACGGGTTTATCTGTTATTAACAGTTAAACAGAAAAGGGTTCCTTTTAAATCCAAAAACAAATATCCATATTCATTCATGTAATATAACGTATTTTCAGATTTGTATCGGTTTTATCTGTTATTAACAGTTAAACAGAAGAGGGTTCCTTTTAAGGCCAAAAATAAATATCCATATTTATTTATGTAATGTACCGTATTTTCAGATTTGTGTCAGCTTTATCTGTTATTAACAGTTAAACATAAAAGGGTTCCTTTTAAGGCCAAAAATAAATATCCATATTTATTTATGTAATGTAACGATTTTCAGATTTGTTTCGGTTTTATCTGTTATTAACAGTTAAACAGAAAAGGGTTCCTTTTAAGGCCATTGCTTCCTTGGGAAGTGTCCTGATTTCTAGCATTAGATAAGCCAGCCTGGCAAATCAAAAACATGCAAAGGTGGTGTGATATATAGAAAGATGAGCCTCCAGAATTCTTTTCTCTTGATGTGCCCACATTTTTGTTTATTTGCAGGATGTAAATCTCGAAAACGCTATACATGTTTATAAATACCCTGTATCGTGGGAGGGTTCACCCATACTTGCCAAAAGAAAAATACTCACTGGCCTGTTTGCTGGACTATCTTGTCTTGATTTTGTCGTAATGTAAGTTCTTGAGACTTAATCAACCTACTATGCCATTGAGCAATGGTGACTGTCAATGGAATTTAATGCCAGTAAGTGTTTCAACATATCCTTGTTTGCATTTGAAGCATGGTTGCAAAGATTGATGCATTTGTGCCCTACAGGTAATGGGTGACCTTGATATATTTTTCAATGTCACATGGGCATGTCATCTAAAATTGACGCGGACGCAACAACTCTGCAAGGATTTGACTTAGGAGGTTGAAATTTTGCAAGATGATATACCATAATATGAACTAGCTTGGGATTGTCAATGGGTGACCTTGACCTATTTTCAAGGTCACATGGTCACTTTTTAAAAATCATTCCAGATGCGCTCGAGAAAGATTTGACTTTTAGAGGTTGACATTTTGTGTGATTATGTTTCTAGGTAAGACTTTAGTAAGACCTTGCTTGTGACTGCAGATGTATCACCTTGACCTATTTTTCAAGGTCACCTGGGCATTTCGTCTAAAATTAATGTGGACCTGATAACTCAAGAAAGATTTGACTTGGGAAGTTGAAATTTTATGTGAAGATGTTCCTATATATGATCTTGCTTGGGATTGCAGATGGTTGACCTTGACATATTTTTCAAGGTCACATGGGCCTGTCATCTAAAATTGACATGGATGCAACAGCTCTGCAAGGATTTGACTTAGGAGGTTGAAATTTTGCATGTTTATGTACCATAATACCAAGTAGGTTGGGATTGTAGATGGGTGACCTTGACCTATTTTCACGGTCACATGGCCACTTTTCAAAAATCTTTGCAGATCCACTCGAGAAAGATTTTTCTTAAAGAGGTTGACCTTTTGTGCGATTTTGTTTCTATGTAAGACCTTGCTTTTTACTGCAGATGTATGACTTTGACCTATTTTCAACGTCACGTGGGATTTGATCAAAAATCAACGTGGATGTGATAATTCAAGAAAGATTTGACTTGGGAAGTTGAAATTTATACAAGACCTTGCTTGGGATTACAGATGGGTGACCTTGACCTATTTTTCAAGGTCACATGAGCATGTCATGTAAAATCGATAACTCAAGAAAGATTTGACTCGGGAAGTTGAAATTTTAATGTGAAGATGTTCCTATATAAGACCTTGCTTGGGATTGTAGATGGGTGACCTTGACCTTTTTCAAAGTATGCCTATTTATAGAAATAAGGGTGACAATAGTAAGGGCGCACGGGCAGACATCTGACATATATATATATGTATATATATATATATATATATATATATATCGCGGCAAATCTACAATAATGATACAAAATATTGTGAAAAGCCATAGTCTCGAATGATAATACAAAATAAAAAGATGAAATATCACAGATAGTCCTGAATTGATCCTAATTAGGTATCTTGAAGTCTACACTATATGTTAGTAGAGGGCCGCCAAGGGGTACTTTCGTGCCGCGTTATCCTCGATTTTTTCTTCGTGCAAACTGTGAATGTATGTTTTAATACATAGTGATCCATAATTGCAAATCATTTCGTGCAACGTGATTTAGAAAAATAATTGTTCGATGGTCGTTAAAAAACAAAAAAAAATTCCCGATATTCGTTAAAAAGTACGATATTAAAAAACGTGATTTCCAATTCGACAAACATGTCA
The DNA here is from genome assembly GCA_964020975.1 of Hermodice carunculata. Classification (NCBI taxonomy): domain Eukaryota; kingdom Metazoa; phylum Annelida; class Polychaeta; order Eunicida; family Amphinomidae; genus Hermodice; species Hermodice carunculata. The sequence continues at coordinate 11,506,373 of OZ026625.1, read as the reverse complement.
TGAGCAGCAACTGTTCGTCACTGACATCATTCGTGATCGGTCAGCAAGAACTGCCAACAGCGCCATCTATGTGTTGCCAAGTTTACAGTAATCTGGTACCCTAATCAATCATTATATTTTATCCGCGTGGTAAGGTTGGCACCAGACTTTACTTTTTCTATCTCTGTTTGTGAAGAGTCTGTCTGTCACATGTGCAAGCGCTTGGCGGGACATCTTATTTATGAATTAGAATTTTGGCATCTTCAATCATCATTTTTATGAGAGAGATCCTCATGCAGCGATGCCAGAGATAGGCCTAGCAGGTGAAGTGTCTGAAGCTGCGACAGATACAAGTTCAGCCTTGTGGTTCCGGTCCTGGTTGGAAGAACAAATTCTCAGTTGCTCTGCATAACTCGTACTTGTATTGGAGAATAGTGCGACTTTAGCCAGAAATATATAGTCAGTATTTTTGGTGACGTATCCAGGCTGTTGTGGGACGCCAGTTTGACAAGTTTTCTGCAGCGCCCAAAGTTTTTCGACGTTCATAGCATTTGCCATTTCCACGGCGCCCAGCACCATGCCTGCGCGGAATGGGCATGATTTGTGATTCTCTGTGCATAACAAATATGGCGGGCCGCATGGAGTCATTCGGGTAAAAGTACCGCAAAATCGGCAGCTCTGTTTAGACTTTAGATGCTCATGGCACTGGTCATCTGATAATACATGCGCCAAACGGACTTAACTGTATAGCTTACACGGGTAAATAACACCATATTGCACAGAACCTTGATAGATGGTGTCAAGGTTTCACAACACAAGCGCACCAGGAAAGCTCTAGAAGGCCTACTCAAGCTACGAAGACTAGTCTACAGGCTTAGACCACATGCTATCGTCAGCTTCATCACCATCCCTCCTGCACACATTGTAAAACAGAGAGCGCTAAAAGGTTTACCTATTACAGATAAAGCCCTTGAAGAACAGAGAAATCATGTGTCTGACATATCTTCTTTTAATGCCAACCTTCAAGATTTAAACAGAAGTCAACTCAACCTACCCATAGCTCCTCATTGTTGCTGTTGGCACTCAGACATAACCCGTTTCTCAAAGAGGCCCAAAAGAAACGGTCAATTTAGAACCAGAATCTCAGTAAATCCTCAAGCTTTGTACGATGGACTTCATGCAGTAACACAGGTCAAAGAAGTTTGGTTCATAAAGTGGTTAGTCTGTGCAGCCACTGACATAGACAATCTACGATCTGTTCTTGGTCAACATTAGACTACTGCTGTGACACAATATCGCAAGATGGGTAGCTGCTGCTGCACTCTTGCTGAAATATACAGCAGTCTATAGCGGGATTCATGAACTTTAAGTGAGAGTCACCACTCAACCAGGCACCAATTACTAATGCATTTCGGTGTCTACTTGAAGAATTTTCAAGGTGGTTAGCGGTTGCTGCTGTCTTGCTACAAAAAAAGTACAGTTCTTATACAGTGATTCCACCCAAAAAACTTCTTGGTCTACAAAGTAATTAGTCAGCGCAGACACCAATATAGTCAATCTATATTTTGCTCTGTGTCAATAGTAGACTGCTGTATTACAACAACGCCAAGGTGGGTAGCTGTTGCTGCTCTCTTGCTGAGATATACACTAGTCTACAGAGCGATTCACGAACATACATCGAAAGTCGTCACTAAACCAGGCATCAATTACTTCTGCATGGTCACTACTCGAACCAAGATAACTACAAACTGGGTAGCAGTTGCTGCTCTCTTATGTACTCATGGAACCCGTACACAATAGCCATCATGGAAAATTTTTTCATCACCAAATAGTCCGTCAGACTGTTTATTACGTTACCAAGAAATTGGTAACTGTCATTGTTCAAATCCATATTGATTTCCTCTGTTAGTGCCTGCCCTCTCCCCTGTGGCTTTCTACACCACTTCTTCCCCACATTAACAACTTTGATTTTGCTGCAAACAAGCATCAATTGTATATATGCCAATCAAAACGAGATCCAGGGCTCTCCAAATAGCTACAATCCCTATTAGCAAGTCAACAAATGCTGTGAACCCGGGTCTGGTTCAGTCATCGATCTCAAGTGAACCACTCCCAACGTCAGCTTCTCAACCAGACCCACATCAGCACATCTCCGGAAATTACCACCACCCATTGCACAGTGTCTCACACACAGAGAAAACTAGCCCTAACAAGATTGTCAGCAAAACCTACAACTCAAAGAAAAAGTCTCGCAATAACAAAAATACCAAAACATACAGTGGAAACAATTAAGATTCTACTACAGAAAAAAAAGAAGGCACAGACTCCAACAGACAATCTAGGGAAAGAATGTATGAAAGTAGCTTGCAGCTCTGCTACTTCAAACATTAAGCACAAGTTTAATCTCTCAACCTCACATAAGTGCAAGGACTCAAATCAAGAGAAAGTAGATTGCACTCCAGATAATTCAAGTGAGGCTGCGAAGTCGTGTGAGGATATAGAGTCCCTTAATTCCAAGGAAAAAACGGATTCTACAAATGTCCCTCAAAGCACACTAATGCGAAGCAACAGATTAAAAAACAAACGTCAAAAAGAGGATTTATAGACAGCGAAACTGCTGACTCAACAGAATCCTTACAGAGAAGAAGCTTTAATCACAATCAAGGAACTGCTCCGTCCATAAGCTCTTCTGACACCTCTTTTGGTTGCAAAACTCGCATATCCAAGGCAAATTTGTATAAGTGCCCTTGCAATAATACCACAGATTTTCAAAAAGGTCCTATAAAGTGGATTGAATGCTCACGTTGTGAACAGTGGTACCATGCTAAGTGTCTTCACTTGTCAGATGCCTCACTGAAATATTACGAGTCTACTGACATAGAGTTTAACTGTCCTAAGTGCATCTTCTCAGACATCACTTCGGATTTAAGCCCAATACTAATTCAACACATTGTGGGCCAAAACCGTGTCATCATTACAGACTCAAGTGAGAACAAGAGCCTTAAGAACATTAAAAAAAAAACCTAACTGAAACATCTCAAAGTGTTCTAAGTACTGCATAGGTTCCATTAGATTTAAATAAAGAAAAGGAAAAAGAAAACATAAGAAAAGAAAAGGAAAAAGAAAACATAAGAGCACAAAATAAATTCTCTGAAGTTGACCTCATCTATAGCAATGTTGCTAACACTGAGCACCTTGGTATCGATGAGAATAGTAAAATTGTGATACTTGATAACATCAAGCGCCAGGACCTGTTTACTTCTAGAAAGGATATACTACAAGAAGTAAAGAGAGTGAAACCAAATTTAAATGTACAACACGCTTTTCCACTAGCAGGTGGTGGTCTTTATCTATACAGTGAAGAAGACACCTTACTAGCACTAAACAAGTGGCCTGACAAATCTTTTATGTCAGAGGGCATCAGAGCCCATAGGCCTAATTCTGTCCTTCAAGGTACACAAGCCTACATTAACATCGTACCCTTATCGATTACTCCAGAAACTGTTCAAAGATCCCTGGAAGTCGAAGTCAAAGTAAATAGGTTAAAGGTTAGTGGCACAAATCTCCCTGCAAAGACATTACATATTGAAGGAGATAAGAGTGCAATTACGAATCTGATATGCAACAGGGGTCCATATTGATGACAGGCACTACTAGTGTACACCAAAAAGGAAAACTAAAATAATTAGGTGCTACAATTGCCAAAATTTTGGCCACACATGCTCATCTTGTAAAAACTCTAGAGTGTGTGTATATTGTGCCAACGAGCATGCTTCAACAGAATGCAAAACATTGCTCTACAAGTGTGCCAACTATGGCGACCCTCATCCTGCAAATAGCAAAAATTGCTGCGTGTTCAGATATATCACAAGCAAACTTTTCTCCAGATCCAATTTCTAAGATGAAAGTTTTGCAGCTAAACGGAAGGTCCTTAAATACCTCCGTTTACCTAGTAAAGGACTACATTATGGTCGAAAACATTGACATAACCATGTCTGAAACATGGATGGTTAACAATAAAAGGATTCTGGAAAATGCAGGGTACAGATCCCAGCTCAGGCTCACACCCAGTGGAAACCGAGGGGGAGGACTAGCTATTTTCTGTAGAACTAACATTAAAACAGTTTACAGAAAAGACTTTGAGACTTCGAACCTTGAAGCCACATGGGCTGAAATTAAATATGGAGCCACAAAATTTCTGCCGGGGTGTGTCTATATTCCCCCAAATCACATCCACAGGTTAGACACACTTGATCATATCTTGCAGAAAATTCCAGCTTCCAATAATCTACTACTGAGTGGAAATTTCAATTGTCGTGACCCTATGTGGGAGAACTGGTATTCTCCCTCAGTCAACAAAAATGGAACATCATGGAAAATGGGGGAAAAATTGATTGAACTATGCAATAAGCATAATTTAACAGTGCTTAAGAATGGTCATTTTACCAGGGAAGAAAATGGCAACAAAAGTGCCCCAGACGTTACATTGGTTAGGAGCCTTCCACAAGTATCCTGGAGAACTGATAATATAATCAGACTCAACAGCGACCATCTTCCCATTATCATAACAATTGGCCAGGATATTAAGACAAAGACCACAAAATGGAACCTCAAAGACACAAATTGGACAATATGGAAAAGTGCTACACATAACACTTTTCAAGCTGAAACAAGGAACTTTGACGCCATCGAGACATGCAATCACTTTACCAAAAAAGTGATCGATGTTGCTAATGAAGTCATTTGTAAGAAGGAAATCTGCCAACACTCAAAATCCTTTATGAATAACGCCTTAAAAATGTTGCTAAGCAAAGCAAAAGAGGCAAAGAGAAAGTATGAAAAAAGGGGTGACCCTCATAACTATCGGATTTACACTGAAGCAGTTAAATCCTTCATCACTGAATATAACACAGCAAGGGAACGCAAATTTGTTGAAGTTTGTTAGAGCCTGGACCCAAGTGATCCTAAATTATGGGCAAAAATTAACAGACAAACTAAAGGCGTGTCACATCAAGTTATCCAACCACTCAAAGACTCAAACGGTAGTTACTGCTTTGATGATAAAGACATTAGCAACATCCTTGTAAAGTCCCACATCATAAAAGAGGATTCCACTGAATATGATCAGGATTGGAAAAATTTTGTGGAATGTGAAGTTGGCAGATTCTTAACAACGGGAATAAATGCTATCAAAAACAACAATGAATACAACCATCAAAATGACTACATTAGTGATATCACATACGAGGAAATCAAGTGGACGGTCTCTAAAATCCGGCTAGCTTCATCACCGGGCCCTGATGGCATACTTCCAATCATGCTGAAAAAATCTGGTTCTGGCTTGATAGAGTCCCTTCAGTACACCATTCAAAAATGTTGGAAAGAACGTACAATTACACCAGAATGGAAAAGACTCAGACTCAGACTCAGACATAGTTTTATTTGACTGATTACAAAATCATATAGGCAGATAATACCAATACAAAATTGTAAACAAATATATGACTTACATATAGGAAACGGAAGAAGGTATTTCAACACAAAAAGTCAGGATGAACCCCGCTAAGGATATATACAATCTGCTATCGCAGGGACCACCTTTGGGTATGGTTACATGAAGTGTGAATATATGTATATAGTCGTTAACTTGTACAAAAACTGAAGTACAAATGAAAGTCAATCAAATATTAAACATAATATTTCACAAAGAAACTGAAGTGCAAAATGTAAGTCAATCAATTATAATTACAGACAAAACAATTTGCTATGGTGCAAATTTCAGAGTACTTATTGATAAGGAAATTTTTTATATAATTGGAGAAACCATAGTATGAATGGGTTGTGACTTTTTCTTTAATATTTGGTGGCAACTCTTTTAGAATTTCAGGGATGTAATAGCGAATACAGTTCTTGGTGGAGGCTTTTGAAGGGAGGGGATGATGAGGAATGTGTTGATGTCAGGTGTTATGCGTATGGGTAATCGGTAAGGGAGCAAACATATTGTCAAAGTATCTAGGCAACTGATTTTGGTTATATCTATGGTAGAATTTCAGTGCTTTTAGATATAATAGATCCTGGACCTTTAGCAAGTTAAATTGTTTAAAAATGGGTTCCGTGTGTGCATAGTAGGTTGAAGAACTTACAAGGCGGACTGCTTTCTTTTGTAATGTTACAACTCGATCACATGAATGGCCCCAAGCAAGAATAGAATAGTTAAGGTGTGGCAGGAACAAAGAGTTATAAATGAGCAAGAGACCTGAAGTGGGTAAATAATTGTGAAGTCTTTTTAGCGTACCTATTATACGAGAGAGTTTACTTGATATTTTATTAATATGGGCTTTCCAGTTAAGATTTTCATGTATCACGAGTCCCAGGAAGTCAAATTCGGTTGTTCTCTCTATGGGAATGTTATTAATTGATAGATTAATGTTTAAATTAAGCTTACGTTGTGGAAAATGGAAGATCATGAATCTAGTTTTGGAAACATTTAAGGATAGTTTATTTGCTACAAGCCAGCTGTGTACTTTGTCTAGCTCGAAATTAATATTTGCTGAGAGATTTTCATTATTAGATCCACTGTTGAAATGAAAGGAGCATAGAGAGTTTATGAGGGTTGTGTCATCGGCATAGAGAATAGCAGTAAATTTTGAGGAGGCCAGATAAATATCATTTATATATAATGAAAAGAAGGGGACCTAAAATGGAACCCTGTGGTACGCCTGTAGCAATAGGTAATGATTCAGATTGCACACCATTGTACTCGACAAATTGAAGTCTATTAGTCAAGTAACTTTTAAACCAATTTAAAGCAGTGCCACGTATTCCATAGTAGCTTAATTTATGAAGAGAGAGTGAAATGATCCAAGGTATCAAATGCCTTTGACAGGTCAAGATAGATGCTTATGGGTATTTTTCCCGAATCTAGAAGTTGGTAGGTTCTGTCTATGAATTCAAAAGAGAGAATAGAATATATATTCCAAAACCAGGAAAAGATGATTAGTCTCACAGCAAGTCCTATCGAGGAATCTCACTCTCAAGCATTCTAGGTAAAACATACAAATAATTGCAAACCTAAGATTGACTTGTTTCCTTCAGGAACACAATCTGTTCGACCAATATCAGTTTGCATATCAAAAGAACAAAAGCCTCACACAAGCAATGTTGTACTTCACACTTAATGTACTTCACGGCTTCAAAAAAGGAGAAAAGACAGCAGCAGTGTATGTCGGCCTGGAAGCTGCATTTGATAACGTGTGGAGAAATGGCCTTCTATACCTGCTGCATGAAGCTGAACTAAGGGGAAATCTCCTTCTATTTATTTCATCCTATTTGAATCACAGAACGGTTAGAAACCTGGTTAAGGGTATATATCAGGTTACGCATGAGTCTTACAAATGACTTAATAAGAGTCTGAAAATACACTAAAAGTACCATAAACTATATATTTCCTGAAAGCTAACAAATCTGGAAATCAGTTGATAGCATTTTCATTTGTACCAGTTATTCTGTGTTGACACAACAATCAGGTAAAGTGATCATAAAAAAATCACACAATTGTTAAATCTACTTTTTTATTTTGAGCTTGAGCATGTGCATTTCTGTTGCAAAAGCTAGCAGACATGATTTTCTACACAAACGTGTCTCACTTTTTTCATTGTTTGCGCTATTGTGGAGATACTAACGTTTAAAGTTGAAAAGATGTCATTCCATTCTTACATCAAAGGTTTTGACTTTTGGCTCGCTGTAGAGAGAAAACCACTCAACATAGAAAAAATCTGAGACACGTTTTTAAAGATTATATTCTTGTGAACAGTTTGCCACAAACCCCAGGTCTTTATGAGCAAAACTGACGAAGTTGATTTCACAAGAAGTTGAGAAACAAAGGCCAGGAATGATGCCGAGAAAAACGCTTTCAAAGCAAATGCCGACTTCAATAGGACTTACGCTATTCTTTGGGCCTTTGATCGCAATGACACCTTTGTATTCCATTACGCACTCCTACCTGTTGAGTAAATGGACAAGTTTGGAGCATCAAACTTCAAAGAATGCTTTATTTTAGAGGTTTTACATCCAAAAATGTTATAATCGTGCTCATCTGTCACTTTGGATTCCATGTTGGGGTTTCTCAAGTTTACCCTGATTGGCCGACAAATGACTGACAGGTGGTAACGGGGCAACCGGGTTCTACAATGTTTGACGTCTTGCGTGGGGGCCCAATACAGGTGTCAGTAAATCGGAACTTCAGTCTCAGTTCAGAAAGTTTCTATCAAGTTCAAAGGATCGTTGCTTACATTTGTGTGATTAGAAAGTGCTATTGCAAAGATGCCGAGAAAGAAAAAACCTAGGGGCAGACCGATGCCCACGTCAGTTGCAAGTGAACTCAAGGCGTCTGATCTAGGATCATACTACAATCAGTTCCCTCCAGTGGAGACGACCCTGCAACCCGACGTGAGCCTCACGGAGACCCCGGGCGAGTCTGACATTGCTGGGTCAGGGTTGAAGTCGGGGCCAAGCTCACCGATACTGATTCGGTGAACACCACAACATCCACAAGCCAACCCGGTCTGGACAAACGATTTTGCAGTGCTAGTGCCCAGAAACTCGGAGAGTTTGTGATCCACGAGGCTAGATCTACAGTCAGATTGTTGTGAACAAAGATGTGAATGAACAGCCAGAGGGATACCGATTATGGGACTCTTCTCAGTTGCAGGCTTGTGTTGATGCCGTTGCTGTGTGTGCAACTTGTAAAGTTGGAACTCTGAAACTGAGCGAAAGAACAAGTATTGGCGCAACAAGAGGATGGAAGTCTGAGTTTACATGGATATGTTCAAAGGAGAGTTGTACACAAAGCGATAATGGGGTTTGCCTGCCCAGCTGATGGTAGTCTGCTTGCGTGGAGCGTGCGCAGAAGCGCTTACACCTGCTGTATGTAAATGAGGCTCCTGTTGGATTCCTGCAGGGCGGAGCATAGAAGCTCAGCTAGTCCCCAGCCGAAACCACACCAAACAGTGAGAACCAGGCCCAATACTTTTGCCAAAATTCACAATTTTCCTTTGCACAACCTGAAATCGATTCCGGCATACAAAACTTAAAGGAAAAGTGCATAACATGTGTGAAAATAGCAAAAATGATGGTTTAACCCATTGTAACCTGATATATATCTTTAACGACCAAACATCAGAATGGATCCAAACTAGAATTGGAGTACCACAGGGCAGTGTCATCACCCCTCTGCTCTTCATCATCTTCAAAAAGGATATGACCAGCAAAATTCCTATGTACATCTCATTCGCAGATGACCTTACCATATGGCTCACCCATGTGAATGTTGATACTCTCGAGAAAAACATTGCTGCACCTCTCACTCATATTTTCTCCTGGTGCAGGAAATGGAGAATGAAGGCCAACCATGATAAAACAGATGCCATGTTGTTAACACCTAAAGGGTCCACAACTATTAACATCAAAGTGGAAAATAGAAGCCTCAAACAAGTGGCACAAAAGAAGTGTCTTGGTGTGGTTTTTGACCAGAATTTGAACTTCAATCAACACGTGGACAGTCTGTGCAGTACAGCTTTAAAAGCAGCAAATAAACTTAGTCACATATTACCGCATGTAAAATGAAGACTGGGGCATTACTCTACACAACACTAATTAGACCTCATATAAAAAGGACTTTCTCCATTTGGTCGCATATGAACATTACCAACCTTAACAAAGTATGCAAAAAGTGCATAGAATGGCCCTTCAAAAAATAACAGGGGCAATGCATTCAACGTCAACATCAGCTTCAGAAGTTCTTTCACACATACCACCAATTCAGCTTCGGCTAGAGGAAGTGTTGATAAACGAATTCGCAAGGATTCATGCCAAACCTAGTGGTGATCCAGTCAGAACACTTATTCAACAACTTCAGAACGATGAATCCTTCTTGGATCCTAGAATTACAACACCAATCCACTCCTATCAGATGATCATGGCTGACTTTCATCAAAGTGACCTACTAAAAAACAATGAATCTCAATGTGATCTGAGTTACAAACGGATACAAACGAAAATACCAAAAGCAGTCAAAACAGGAGAAGGACTTGGGTCATCAACAAACAGAACTGCTGCTCAAATACACACAGCCAGGACTAAAGCTCAAGAGCTTCTAACATCCCTGGATAGAAATCAACCAGTCGTTTTTACTGACGGTTCAGCTTTAAGAAATCCTGGCCCTTGTGGAGCCTCTGCTGTCATCTTTCCCTCGGGAATAACTTCAGAATCAACAGTTCTAACAAAACCTGTGTCTAAGTGGAGCACCAGCTATCACGGAGAGCTCCAGGCTATCAAACTTGCAACAGATCAGATAGTGCAACTACTTAAAACCAGGAAGTTCAAATGAGCTTATATACTATCTGACTGCCAAGCAACTTTACAAAGTATAACTTCCATTGACATTCACAATTCTCATCAGAAGTTGATTGATGAGATACACAGAAACTGTGATACCATTGCTGAGTCTAAGGTAACATTACAACTCATATGGATACCAGGTCATGTTAACCTTGATGGTAATGAAAAGGCTGACATCAATGCCAAAGACGCTGCGCATGTAGCTGCTACCACAGAAATGTCAAATCAACATGTAGCCATCTCATCAGTCAAGAAACAGGCCAAATTAAACACAATAATAAAATGGCAAAGAGCATGGGACATTGGCACTAAAGCAAGATCACTTTATCGCAACATACCCCATGTACCAAGGAAAAGCTACACGTCCATCCTACCTAGACCAGCTGAAAATGCAATCACTCGTCTCCGTAGCGGCCACACTAGGTTAAACTCACATCTTCACTTGCTGAACATTGTGGAGTCCCCTAGCTGCACTTGTAACACCGGCAGTCAAACATGGGACCACATTTTCAGCTCATGTCCTCTTTTATTCTCACAAAGAGATGAGTGTGTGACCTAAAAGGCCTTTTCATCAAACATGACACACCTATTTGTGAACGACTACTCTCTTCTGACTCTATCTTATGGCCAGCTTGTACAAACAAGGAAACCAGATATGGAATCCTAAGTATCCTTGTCAACTTTTTGCTGGCCACCAATCTACAATTTTAGATCTTCCTCACAGGCCTGGAACCCTAAGACAACCATTGGGGCAGAACATAGGGGTAGTAACTTTTTCTTATCACAGGTAACATTCATTGGGACCAATTGATCATGAAATAGGCCAATTTTTTCTTTTTCAGATAACAACAACAACAAGTTCAAGTACTATTAAGAATCTTAAAACTGAAATTGACATTACAGCAGTCATTTATTTTGTGGACCCAGATGTGGGGGGTGGGGTTGGGAAATTCATTGGGGGCAAGGAGCGTCTGCTAGTGCCTGCCACCGTGGGCCCAGATGGGCCTCATACAGAGTTATCCAGATTCATAAAACATTTTTATGACTACGGGGCCTGTGAAGTTGAGGCCATCAAACGTGGGCTCGGTAAAAATACCGAGGTCAAGCTATACCGTCTCGAGAAACCAGAAAAGACTGGCCAGCAAACGCTGACAACGACAGCTTACTATATCCCAACCCAGTCGGCATGGGAAAAAGAACTGGCAAAGTTGACGTTGAAGAACTGTGTGTTACAAGGTATGAGCCTGAAGATTGAATAGATTTAAAGACTGAATGGATTTAATAGTGTGTGTGTGTGTGTGTGTGTTCTGAATGACTGGTTTAATATTATTCTTTGTCACCACTGAGATAGTCCAATCAATAACTCCATGCACAATCATTTGCCCTGAGTTCAATCATCATAACTTTTCATCTGAATAAAACATGCTTAAATCAACTTGCTATCCCCCCCCCCAAAAAAAAAAAACATGAAAAATTATAGATCATCACGGGCCTATATATTTATTAACACTTTGCAGTCAGAGCTATAAAACACTACTGTATATTGCTTTATTATGTCTGTGTGCTAACACAGACATTCTGTTTTTCCAGAAGTTCTTTCCTTCTTTCTTTCTTCTTTCTCTTTGTCTTTACCAGCAAATTTATATTTCTGACCTTTTTCTCGAACACTAATTTCAAAATACGAATTTCCATATCGGTACGGAATCAGTTTGCAAAATTGTTGAGCTCCAAAGTATGCATCCAGACGGCATTTATGAGAAAATAAAATTTTTTTTTTTGTGTGTGGCGGGACTAAAAATCGGGGCGGGCGGTGATGAGAAACAAGAAGTTTATTTTAGGGGGCCTAAATTTGCAAGTATTTATAAATATAGCTTTATATGCAGCAGTAGATTTTTTCTTATATTTGAAGTAGGTATCCTTGTAAGCTGATTGCCTTGTTGAATATAGTGTAGGTTGTTGCCATGGAAACCATATTTTCATAATTTTGTGGAAATTGTGTTGACTTGTGTTTTCTGAACAAAAAAGTGAAAAAAGGTAAATCATCAAATATGTCTGTCTAGACATAATGTGCAAGAATAATTTTTTGTCATTTGTAGACCTGCCAATTATGACATTTAATATCGATCATCATATGAAACATGCAGGCACCTGTGCATTTGTTTCTCCATAGGCAGTCTTTATACAAGACTTGTTTCATATTCATTGCAGTAAATGTCTTGAAAAGGATGGTGTCATTTGAGAAAGGTTGTCCAGTGATATCAGTTGTCTCAAGTTCATTCAACATGCCAACTCAGGAAGATCCGAGTGCCAAGCTGACCTCTGACAGTGTTTCACCTTCACAAAACCATAAAAGGGGAAGGAAAAGATTGAAAAAGACAGAAGAGGACCAAGATCTGGTAGAGAAATTGAAGAAAGGAGATCTTGTTGAAAGGAACATCCGCCAGCAAACTGCATTTGAAGAGTTGAAAAAAGGTAAAATCACTTTAGAAAATGTTTAATACAAAAATATCTGCATGAATCAAGCAGTACTCCTTAGGCGAAACATTGTTTTACTGGTTATCTTCCGCCCACAAAGTGGGGGCGGGGGATATAGTAATGAGCTCCGTCCGTCCATCCGTCCGTCGTTCCGAAACAATTTTGTCCAGCCCATATCTCCAAAAGTATTACAGTTAGCCTTTTGAAATTTTCAGGGTAGGTAGCTTTCATATAGTAGCTGTGCTTAGGCATATTTTTGGGGGCCTAATGATCCTCCTTCATTAATTAATTAGCAAAGTCCGTTAAGCAGCCTCAAAATCTTACCAAATTTGGTCTTACCCATATCTCAGAAAGTATAACAGATAGGCTTTTGAATTTTTTAGGGTAGGTAAATCTTGTAGTGTAGCTGTGCTTAGGGCCAATTTATTTTGCCTAATTATCCTCCTTCATTAATTAACTAGCAAAGTTCGTTAGGCAGCCACAAGATCTTACCCACAATTTTGTCCTGCCCATATCTCTTAAAATATAACCGCTAGCCCTTTCAAATTTTCAGGGAAGGTACATCTTATATAGTAGATGTACATAATCATATTTACTTAATTATCCTCCTTCATTAATTAATTGAAAAAGCTCGTTAAGCAGCCTGAAAATCTTCCCTATAATTTTGATTACCCATATCTCAGAAAATATAACAGCTAGCACTTTGAAATTTTTAGGGTGGGTAGATCTTATAGATATAATATCAAAATTGACATGCTTGTAAGTGGTTTTAACTTGTATTTACAGTTGTGTTATCTGGGTCCAGCAGGCTTATATAATGAATTTTTTTCTTTACAGAGATTGCTGCAGTGGGCAATGCAATACTGATTAACGAATACAGTGTATGTTGTGGTCGATGCAAAAAAAACAAAAAAATTCCATGTGATAGAACACCGGAGGCAAGAGCCAAATACTTCAAAGAAAGTAAGTACTGAATAGATTCACTGTGTTCCTGTCTAACCTCACTTGCATGTGCAAGGTCAATGACGACATTCATGGCAGTTATTGAACATTATAGCTAGTCATTGGATGTAAACTTAGTACATGGACTATATAATGAGCATGGTTAATCTAATTAATTTGAGTTTAGTTGAGAGCTGTTTATCATGTTTATGGTAGGATGCCTAAGAAACGTGATGTTAAATTGTGCTTCATATCAAGACTTTCTGACAGGATGTGGTTCCAGGTTATTATATCCCCGCAAACAAAGTTTAGGGGGTATACTGGAATGAGCTTGTCTGTCTGTCTGTCTGTCCATCTGTCTGTAGACGCAATCTTGTGTGCACAACTCCTCCTATACTTTTGCACCAATTTCTTTCAAACTTCGTACAGTTACTAGCCATGATGGGTAGATGTGCATGAAGAGAGGCATTTTTAAATATGTTAGATATCTCCTAGTGCAGAATGATTTGTGTATGTGATGCACCCCATCTCTCAGATGGAATCGTGTATGTACAACTCCTCCTATACTATTGCACCAATTTCTTTCAAACTTGGTACAGTTACTGGCCATGATGGGTAGATGTGCATAAAGACAGGGATTTCAAATGTCAGATATCTCAGAGTGCAGAATGGTTTGTGTTTGTGATGCACCTCATCTATCAGATTGAATCGTGTGTGTCCAACTCCCCTTATACTATAGCACCGATTTCTTTTAAACTTGGCACACTACTAGGTAGTAGGCATGATGGGTAGATGTGCATAGGGCTGTAATGATTCACCGAACTACCGAACCATCTCGATGCAAAGGGAGCAAATGATACTTTATAATTGCCAACCTCTGTATTGCGTAATTCGCGAACCAGAAATTTCAGTAAAAAATTCTATATTTCTCTGATTATTTGCTGTTTACTTTGAGTAATTCACAGCTAATTCAGGTCACAGGGACACTTATGTGAATTTTACTGTTCACAGTATAACTTTCCAGAACTTTTTTAGCTAGAACATTGCTGTTGGAACTTGTTGATGGTCTTCTATGCAGGAAAGATTGAGACAGTACATTAGTGACCTTGACTTCATTTCCAAGGTCATAGGGTCCCTTACAGGGATTATACTATTCACATGGTAGCTTGAGAAGTATTTGCACGTTGACTTAGACTTGCACAGGGAGATGGATTCAGAATAGGTTGGTCACCTTAACCTCATTTCCAAGGTCACAGGGTCACTTGTTCAGCTGAACACAGGACTGTCAAAGTCCTTGTTTCTTTACAGGAGTACAATATCTAAGGTCATCATATATAAAATGAAAAACTTAAATTTGTATACTTAATCTGTTTGAATTGTAACAAATGACATCTGGTTTATTACAGGACATTATGACAGTGTATGTCAGAACGCCTTCAAGTCAAAAGATAAAAGAGAGGATACAGACAAAACACAAAAGCAGCTTAGTGCATCTATGTCTAAATGCATAAAGACTGCGACAGCTGCCACATCAGAAACAACACCCGAAGTTGCTCCTGCAGAAAATGATTCAGATATTACTGTTGTAGAAACAGATTATGATTCAGACAGAGACATGGAATTAGACTTGGACATTGATAACAAGTGAGTGGTGGCAATGATTCTGCCACTAAACTTGCCATCAAGTTTTTTAGCTCAGCTGATTGTCAGTCAGCTGAGTCTACAGTATAGCCTGTCAAGCCTTCATCCCTTGACATTACCAGCACCCCACCCCCACCCCCCCGATCACAATGTTGACTTTTTTTCCAAAATTGTGTAAAAAAATTCACTTCAAACTGAGCAGCAATGTTTTTTCTGGAGAGTCTTAAAGATTTGCTCTAATGACCCTGGATCTAATTTTTAGAAAGTATTTTTCTAAAAATGGAAACAAAACCTTGTGAAAATTATGACCCAATCATGGTGAAATCACTCAGACACCCCTGAAAAAATGAAGTTCTTCATGTTGTTTCCAGGTGCCAGTCTTGACCAACTTATGTTTATTTTATCGTGGTTTATCTTTTATTTACTTACCTTAGTTCGCTTTAGGAAAGCTAACTTTTACATACTTTTTAAGCTATGCTCAGTATATTTTATCTCATCCAAGCCTCAGCTTAATTCAACTGCGCATGGCCTGATAACAGTATATTGGTTAGATTTTTGACACTTTTCAATTTTCCGGAACATTTTTTTTACTGATCAAAAAACTTGGCCAAAAACAATTCCTATTTAAAGGACACCTTGCTCCAGTCTGTTCATGTGTCTGTCACACATTCATGTTGTGTCTCTCGGGTGTACTTCATCCTCTCAGGTAACATAACTTGAATGTAATTGGTGTCACCATATTAATCCAAGTGTCAATGTGTACATCATCTAGATGCATCGGTGATCTGTGCACATTGCAAGAGCAAACTTTTAAAAATTAACTCTTTGAGTGCCTATCACGACATAAGCAATGCTGATAAAGCTGGTTCACTATAAGGATTCCAAATTCATATTCCTCATAAAAAGACCTTTCTCAAGTACCATCATGCCTATGATCCCCAGTGAAAAATCTGGTCCAGGTCAACAGCTTTTGTTTGGGCACTAAAGGATACATAAGTTAACCCTTAGCGTAATGTCTAAATATTCCAAACTAATAACAGATTCGACTTTGACAGTTTTTGTCGTAGAAATATATAGTTTGCAGTAAAGTAATTCTTATGAAGTGAACTAAATAGGCGGGTCTCAGATTATCAAAAAATGGTTTAGTTTTGTCAGAATATCACTGCAAAGTCTAAGCATTTTGATGAAAATTGAGGAGGCATCCCCTCAAGTTTAAAACAGTCACAGCTGCTCAACAACAAAAAATTTGAAAAATATGAGACCCGCTTTTTTGATCAAGCAGATATTGATTATTTTTTCACTTGAATTTTTAATATTATAATATCAAGTAAAAAAGTTGAATCCACTGTTTTGTGAAAAATTCAGAAAATTTTATTTTCACTTTGTCCAATTGCTGTATTAACACAAGGCAAAACACAAATGACAGTAGCAAAAATGGATTCTCCAGTTTGTTTGCCTTTCAAAAATGTATACTTTGTGGGACATTGTATGAATGGTTTGTGTTTTATTTGCCCTTTTGTAGAAAATACCCCTAAGGGTCAACTTATCCTTAAAGAGTTAATCATTATCAAAACATATCAATTTTTTTAAGTAGATCCTTTTAGATAGAACATCTTATGTTTGCCTTCAATAAATTTCATCCAAGTAGACCTTGGAACTTGATTTTTGTTTCTTTTGATCGCTGGACATAGAAAACTTTATGAATGCAATTAAGTCAAGCGCTGTCCAGGCAACCTCTGCTCACACATTAATTCAGTTTTGATGTGTTTGTTCCCCATCTTGACTTGACTCACTACGTATATATGCATTTAACATGATTGATGATAAACTGGCCATACTTGATGACATCCTTCAGGATGGCTGCAAAAAGTTTCTCTTTTCACTTATGAATTAAGTCAAAGTTCAGGTAATATACAGAAAATATATTTGGTCATCTTGTAAAAGTATTAACAAATGCCTATAGGATAATCATTCTTGTCTTTTAAAATCAGCAGTAATGGTGGCATGGCAGGCAGTGAAAGTGACATGGCTGGCAGTGAAAGTGAAATGGCAGACAGCGATCTAAGTGATGCATCTTCTGTCACTGTTGATGAAAGAGGAACTGAATGTGACTATGGTGTCCCTTGTCCTGAACAGGAATCTTTAGGAGAAGATGCTAGAGATACATGTATAGCTGATGATGACAGAGATCAGGATCTGTTTTTATTCCCCCTTGTTCTAGACCAGGCTGATCCAGTTTGCATTAGATTAAATGATCTTATACACTGTGGGAAAATACCAAAAGACAAACTATTTTACAAGTATCTGAATGATGTAACAAGTATTCTGATAGATCCAAACCATGAATATGATGACGATGTTGTTGAATTTTCAATTCTATCACGTTTTTTGGGTGGAGAAAGGACAGCAAATTTTGTCAAAGGTCCCATGTGGCATGGGACGGGGAAAGGGGGTACAAAAATCCTGATGATGCGCAAATGAATTTGGGTGGCCCATCCAGGCACAATGGAGAAGTCTTCATCAGGTTATACAACCAAAAGTGGCAATGTCAAACAGTGGGTGAAATTTTTGATAAAACTAGCAAATGATCCCAGTATGGAGAGTCAGCCCATCATAAGCACACCTAATGTAAAGGTTTTTGGAGCAGCCCTACAGAATGATAGCACTGCACTAAAGGCTGCCATACAGTTTGATGAGCTACAGCATGTAAATGTTGGTTTGAAAACAGATAAAACAAAGGCATTTGTCAGATAAAACCCAAATCCAGATCCTAGCTATTTGAAAACACATGTTGTGACTGAAGCAAATGTCAATTATGTAACATTGTTGGATTATAAGATAAGCTGCCCAGTCGGTGTACATTACGAAACAAAATCTGGTAAAACTGGTCCTGAAATGAAAGCACAATTTCTTTCAGACATAAAGATTATACAAACATATCATAGCTGTTTGGAAATGGCAGTTCCTTCAAAGCACATTATAAGTGAGGAATCTGTACGTCATTGTTCCATTACTTTTGATGTATACCTAGAGCATTGCAGTGTTTGTGATGAATGTGCACAACATGGACATTTAAGTCATTTTCCTGCACTTCGAGCATGCAAGTTGTGAATCGAAAAGCAGAAACAGTGCCTTAAGTTGACGATTCCAGTTCTCTCTACAGATTGTTAATCTGGCAACAAAACAGCAATGGAAGATATTCTAAAAGCAAAGGAAAAACAAGATCTTCCACCACAGTTGTTATTTACAGTTTTACCCGATGCAATTCACGTAGGCAACAGCTTGAAAAGTTCCTTCGCAAACTAGCTGATACTTCTAAATAGTGAAGGAGCTAGTTTGTCGGTCATCCACACGCTTCGTGATACCAATCCAATTTTAAAGAAATTGCTTCCCAAAGACATTGTCATGCACAAGGATCGAATGGACTGGCAGTGTATTTTGCACTTAACCAAAGATTCTGTACTTGCCCACCTGCAAACTGTAGACTTTGTTGATCATGGATTATTACCTGACCCATACAAGATATCAGAGAGCAATAAACCTGGACTGTATCCACATCCTGTGGCAGTCACTGTTGGGGACAAGGGAAAGATCCTAGTGTTGGATTACAAACCCATGAAGAAGGTTTCAACTCTCCTAGAAGTGCGACTACATGTACCAGCAGATGTTAAAGTTATCAAAGAGTTTCCCAATGCTAGAAGTCTGACATACGCAAAAGGAGTAGCTTTCATATGTGAACACAATGTAGCAATACATGTCCAAACCCTAAAAGGCAAACTAAGGCTGGATCCAAACCTCATGAAAAGGCAGAGCTAAAAGAAGATCTACAGTCCAGAGGGCTACCAACAACAGGCACTGTACAAACACTCAGGCAAAGACTCAGCCATCATTTGTCTCAAATTGAAAGAGAACACAAGGCTGGAGGGCTTAAATTCATGATGCTTAACACTTCCACAGCAATATACCCATCTTGTGTTGCCAGACAGTTAACTCAGGATAATGTACTCTTCAGTGCCAGTGATGTACACAGAGCTGTCGACAAAATAGACCTTAAATTTGATGGTGTTGCAGTGCTTGGAGATGTCACTGAAGTTTGCAAGTATCCAGAGGGAATGAACACGGCAGCAGCATTATGTGTAACTTCAAATGACAAGATTTATATTTCCTTCTCAGATAGAGAGGATGGTATTGTCAAAGTTTCACTTATTACTCACAGAGTGGATATTTTGGTGCGAAATGGTACTGATGATTGCTCTGTTTGTGCAGGTGTTGCACCATATTGTCAAAAAGATCAGGTCATAGTATTCAATGACACCGGTTCACAGATTAAAGGAGTGACAACAAATGGCCAGATACAGGTGCTAGCTGGAAATGGAACAGAAGGAAATAGAACTGGCAGTAGTTTACAAGCTTCATTTGGCCAGCTGATGGGAATATGTGTTGAAAATGACAAAAACATATTTGTTACAGATGCACAAATTGGTAGTGTAAAGCTCATCACATCTCTGTCAGGACTTGTGCTTTTCTTAAAGCATCTAGGACTGCTATACAAAGTTTTTTCAGTGCACCTGAAAGGCCAGAGTGTTCCTCAGTATACTGTAGATGAAGCTGCTACATTGGTTGAACAACTGCGATTGTTCTTAGAGGCAACTGTTCACAGTGTGAAGGGAGCAAACAACTTGAAAACCACAAATGGTCCTGATGGCACAGTATCTGCAAAGACAGTAAGATCAGTGGAGCTAATTCATGAACAGCTCCTGACACTAAAAAACATGATTCAACTGGTCAATCCCAATTTTAAGGTAGATCCTCACAGCTGCCTAACTACAGATGTAGAAAACTTGCATGGAGTCACACACCTAAAAGATCAGCTTCCTACAATGTTGCAGTACTGTAGAAGTTTGGGAAATGCAGTATATGAAAGTATGAAACGTGTTGTGTCATGGTCAACATTTTACTTCACAAGTAGGGCATCATATTACCCTATTCCAGAACACAGAATGCTACTGAGTACTGATGTCAAACTTCATCATTTGCAACCACAAGACAGATTAGTAGAAGAACAGAAAGAACTCATGAGGGCGTGGGCAAAGGAGAATGGTAAATATGTGAGGCAAAAAACAGTACGCCAAGAGACAACAAAATTCAAGGCAGGCACTCTACTGTTAAACATGTATACAAGTAGCAGTTATCCACAAGACAAGGTAACATATGAAGTTATGCAACATACATGTATTGGAAATGATCCACCATCAGATCGTAGTAAGGAAATTGAGAATACAACAGAATATTTATAAGTTCATGAGGATACAGACATGGCAAATGATTTTCAACAGGTGTCAGAGTATGACTCTGATTCAGATGTCTCTGAAGATTATGAAGAACATGCAGATGACAGTGGAGAAAGACTTACTCAAAGTTTAAAATTTATGCAAAATATTGCAACAAGAAGTGGTAGATCTGTGAGAATATCACGAAGATTTACAGAATGAAAACACATGCATTTTCATGTGAGCTAGATATTCATATGTAAGTTCCTTATGATCATTGGTGGTTCATTAATTCAGAGCTCGAGTACATCACTGGCACTGACGAAAACATTATATTGTGTTGACTGTTTAAGAACCCATCATCTAGCTTTCGAGGATTGGTGTTACTTTTCAAATGGTCAGTTTGAGGTTTGAGTTGACACTTTCCTCAGCACATCATAGGTGCTGAGTGCCCATAGTGTGCTTTGAAAACTGTTGACTTGAGTCCAATTATTCTTCTCTACTTTATTTCCAAGATCTTCCAACAGTCATCAAAATTGTTTTCACAAAGTGTAAACTTAAATAAAATGGATGAAGCAGATGACATTTGAACTGATAGTCATGAATGGCCAGTTTGAGTGGGAAAATGTTGAAGCAAAGTTGTAAAATTTATGACATTGGGCAAACTTGCACTTCAAAATGAGGAGAAGGTCCATTACATTATTCAGAAATTGGATATATATCACAAAGGTGTATGATTAATAAAGAAAATGAACATGATGTTCATGTCCTGAATAACATCTGCTGTGTAATGTATTAAGCAAAACAATTAAAGAAGAAATAAGTGTTTCTCTTAACCGCTAAATAGTAGGACTTTTCGAAAATACTAATTGGACACCTGCTACCAAAGAGATTTAGTACAGGTGAAATTGTCTGAATATGTGTACTGTATGCTCACAATAATGTCAATTGTGCTTTGTGTATGTAAATTACGTCTCAGATTCACACATATTGTCATTGGATGGGGGTAGTCGATCACCATAAGCAGACAAAGAAATCTAACTAAAATGCAGTTGAAAGTGTGGGCTATATAAAAACCACAGAGTGAAAATGGGCTGTGGCTATTTTTCAGGATCTGAGTATCAAGTTGTCTAGTTTATTTTACAGTTATTTATCATTTTAGCCTTGACTTGCACAGTTGTAGTATGTGGATAATTGCTGTAAAGATTTTATGTATAAAAATGATCTCAAGGTAGAGACTGCATTCATTTTCAGCTCAGCTGACTTGTCAGTCAGCTGAGCTTATCCCGTGGGTCTTCGTCCGTCCGTTGTCCATCCGTCTGTCCGTCCGTCCATCAACAATTAACATTTTCGACTTCTAAAAAAACACTGGCCAGATCCACTTCATACTTGGTTGGGATGTGCCTTGGGTGGGTCCCTACCAACTTTCTTCAAGTGGTCATGGGCCAGTGATTTTTGTATTTTTTATGAATTTTTGTTGTTCAATTTTTGGCCAAAGCTTAAAAAATCGTTATCCCTATAAATACTCAGCCAATTGCTCTGAAAATGCACAGGGATACTTCTGGGTAAGAGAGTAAGGCATAAACTAGATGAATGACCTTGACCTGATTTCAAGGTCATATGGCAAAATACATGAAATTCACTGTATGATAACTTGAGAACTATATGAGCTAGGACATTGAAATTGCACATGCATGTTGCCCTTAATGAACACCAGACTCAAACTGTATATATGAGTGACCTTGACCCCATTCTCAAGGTCATGGGGCCACTTGCACAAATTTTACTGTTTAATTGATAACTTCAGAACTATTTGAAGTTGGACCTTGCTGTTGCACATGGTGGTTGTCCCTAGCAAATGCCAGAGTTAGAAAGTAGATGCATGACCTTGCCCTCATTCCCAAGGTCACAGCGACATTTACATGAATTTGTTCACATTATAACTTTTGAACTGTGTGAGCTAGGACATTGATGTTGAAATTGTTGGTGGTCCTATATGCAGCAAAAGTTTCGAAAGGGCATTAGTGACCTTGACCTCAACTCAAGGTCACAAGGTCACTGACAGGAATTGTATTGTTCACATGGTAACTTGAGAACTATTTGCACTATGACTGATCTTGCACATGGAGATGGTCCTCTATGATTGCTTGGTTCAGAGTAGATTAGTGACCTTGACCTCATTATCAAGGTCACAGGGCCACTAATTCAGCTGAGCACAGGACTGTCACAGTCCTTTTGTTTAACATGTTTGAGACCAAGTGCCGTAAGTCACTACTTTTATTTGGAAGTAGCAGTGTGGTTACCCTTAAGGAGCAGGCACCAGTGTATTTAGCTGTATATATAGTGTTCTTTGTCAGTTTACCACTTACTGTTGTCAACTGAGAATATCTACTTAGCAGTATGAATGTTCTAAGATAGTAGGTAACACTCTGAAATCATCATATATATATATATATGGTGCCATATTGAAAAAAATCCATGAAATTTGCTGGAGATTGTTCTTTGTCAGTTTACCATTTACCCATTGTCAAATGAGAAGTTCTACTTGGCAGTGTGAATGTTCTTAGATAGGTACCAAATCATTACATATATGGTGCAATATTGAAAAGATCTGTGAAATATACTGTGGGTCAAAGACAAAGTGCCACATGGAAATTGTGAAGCGTTCTTTGCTAGTTTACTGTTTATCAAATGAGAAGTTCTACTTGGCAGTATGAATGTTCTAAGATAGGTACCCCTATGAAATCATCATGTATATATGGTGCCATATTGAAAAGATCCATGAAATTTGCTGGAGATTGTAAAGTGTTCTTTGTCAGTTTACCATTTACCCATTATCAACTGAGTAAGTTCTACTTGGCAGTATTGATGTTCTAAGATAGGAGGTACCACTATGAAATCATCATATATATGGTGCAATATTGAAAAGATCTGTGAAATTTGCTGGTGGACAAAGACAAACTACCATGTGGAGATTGTGAATTGTTCTTTGTCAGTTTACCATTTACGTGTACCTGTTGTCAAATGAGAAGATCTACTTGACAGTAATGATGTTCTATTTTATGGTAAATACCATGATGAAGTCATATAGATATGGTGCAATGTTGCAAAGGTCTGTGAAATTTAATTGTGGGCCACTGGCCCTTCTATGTACATACAGTTTCATGATTCAATGGCTCATTGATTTAGTTTGCAATTTATAGTTTTATTTGTTGATTTGGTGATGAAATAAGTAATATGCAGATCTCTCCATACTGTTTTGTAACTATGTAAAAGTTATTTACATGTATTACTTTATGGTATTCAGGTTTTTTATTATGGCAGTATTAATTATTGTATATAGTGAGAGATTTAAGTTGATCTTTTTAATAGGAATTTGAAAGTCTTATTTGTTGATATGGTGCTGAGGACAGTGTTGAGATCAGGAATATGCAGGTCTTTCCATACATATTATTTGCATTAGAGATTAATATTCCACCTTTAAGAAAACTTGGTTCATTGTTTACATTGGATATCTAGTCACTGATAGATATGTTCGGTATAGTTGTGATTAATCTCAGCTGTCAGATACTATTTTCTTTGTTCTTTGATTCATTTGTTGAACACAAAGATTCTATTTTGTATTGAAAATTGAAACATGTATATTGATGCTTGTTTTTAATAATTTAAGTGTACGATTTCTTAGAAAGAAACTCTTACAATTCATAGTTGTACTTGCATGGTCTCATATTATAGACTAATACGTTTATCATGTTATACCCGTTTTGAATTGCTGGCAGTCATTCATTGACACTGAATAAAAATATAATAATTTATATGAAATGTTTCTCTATTTTTCATTTGGAGAAAAATTTATGGTGTAATATGCTTCATGTTTCACATCAAAAACTACAGTTATCTTACTGATTTCACTCGCAACAAATTATGAAATACCACAGCTGTATGATCAAAGATCATCAACATCATTATGCTAAGTATGTTCTATTCTGAAACAGTTCTGACAGTGGTCCCTGTCTTGAGAGACCACCCCAAGGACAGGTTTAAAAGTGGTCTCTCTACATCATAGGGACCTCACAAGTAAATAAGGTCAAAATCATTAAATACATGTATATGATCATGCATAGCAGAAGTATAGAAACTGGAAGCAATATATTACATTTTGATTTTTCAAGTACATAACACATACAGTGGTCCCCTTCTAATAAGGCCTCTCTTGCGAAGGGCCACCCCTCTAATGTGGCCACTCTCTTTAGGAATATGAGGTTTCTGTTGATTTCAACCCTCAAAAAGGGCCACTCTCTAGGGTTGCCACCTCTCTTTGACAGAAGAGGTTGCCTTATTAGAAGGGGAAAACTGTGCAGACATGTTGCCTGACTTTGATATAAATTTTCTGTGTTTTCTGTGATGGCACCTTTTTTTTCCTGTGATCTGTGAAAGTAATGTTTTAGCTGTGATTAAGAAATCTGTTTTTAACTCTTTGTGATCTGTGATAATATTCATATTTTATCTGTGAACTGGGATCACACCTCGCCCCCCCCCCCCCGGTCCTCTATGTATACCTTATGACTTAACATCCCATTAGCACCTCATACTTCATCCAAGTTTCACATATTCAATATTCCATACATATCTCTAATATCCATGCAAAGGACATTTTACAAAATTAACAAACATGGTTACCAGGTAAATCATCACCATAACAATCATAATTATACTAATTGCATTAATGTTTCTCCACGAAATAGGTAAATCTTCACCAAAATGCATGCATTAACCGGTACATCACCAAAATTACCGGAGAGTATAATAATGCAATCACTTATTGACAGTTTACTATCATGTTTGGTGTGATGTACAGTCATATGATATAAGGTACACATTATGCAATACACATTATTCATTAATGCTCACTTATGCCACTTAGGCAGTGATTCTAAAGGCATCAACCTCCCATAAAGCATTGTGTTCAAAAGCAATGGTGGCCTACGCCTACCATTTGACATCATACAGTGAGGCAATGCATAACTCATGAGACCTATGTTCCATGCAATTTTAACATAGAGATGATATACATTGATGGTCACCTCAGAATTCGGATTATATGATAATATTGTGGTGTGTGCTTGTCTATCCCCTAAACTTATATTTTCACTAATAGCTAGCTATCAATATTCAAAGAAAATCTAATGATACGATCCAGGGATTATAGCCATGATCACTACTTTATATGGCCACCCCTACATACATACACACAAATTGTGTGGGCCACTTTACTGTGCCCATTTATGCATACACTTGCATTCCTGAGTATTGTGACAACCTTTCACTGCTCTAGAAGCACTTTTCATATGTATAGATGTGACAATACACCACTATCCTTGACAATACACCATAATAGTACCCTCAAACGAAACACGACTCTACAGCAAGGTCAAATATATCAAAGAGAGTCTGCATTTACATTCTACATATGGAGGCAGCATGGCTTTCCTTTGTTCTCACTGCCAAAGATAGAACAGAACTTAAAGCCAGTCAAAAAGTTACTAAACCACTGAGAACTCCCAAAACAAGTTGTTCCAGTCTGACACTAACAAATTTACATCAAAAGGACACAGATAGTTTACCTTGTAACAGCTTTACTAGTAGGAAAGGAGGCCTCTCTCTGCCCAGCCCCAATATAGCTACTGGGTTGCAGCTCTCTTCCAAGAGAGAGTGGCTTGGTCATGTGATCCCCAAAATGCAGCTGGAGCTCTGGTCCACTGATGACTTTGAGTGGCAAACTAGCACACTACTCCTTTCAAAACTAACCTTGGGGTGTGGCCTACTACATACATACATACATACATACATACATACATACATACATACATACATACATACATACATAGACACACACTGTGTGCAGACCATAGTGTCTGAAACCTTTCCTCTTGTCTCCTCTCCCCTGTTCCTCTTTTTCTCCTCACTTCTTCACTACACCTGGTAGATCCAGATGAGAAATAGGTTTCATTTATGCACGTCATATGTAAAACAAACCGTTGTGCAGCCTTTTGGCCTTATGCCTTGGGTGGTTTTTTGCTACTTGCATTCAATAAGTCATATACGATTACTCTTATTTCTTGAACTTAAAGTCATCATAGTAAGAGAATAAATGAGGCATTATTTTGTACATAATTCAAAAAGAAGAGTGGTGATGTTCAGATTCTGAGAAAAAATCTTGAAATGCACATGTATTCAATAAATGCACATTTTAAAGCAAAAATAGAAAAGTAGAAAATGAAAAGGGAAATAAATACTCATGGAAAGCATTTTGGTATATTGCAGTGTACAGTTATCCCAAGGAAAATGATACATGACTTCATGCGACCAGATACCATAAACACTGGCATATTCTCTCAATACTCACGAAGGTCAAGGCATGATTTCACAAAGAAGCTTGGACCACGAGCCTGAAATCCATTTCATCAAGTTGTGGTCAGAAGCATATATAACCAATAATGATCCCAGGCTCATAGCAGGGTATTATATAAATGCTGTGAAAATGTGCAATGGGTACCCCAAGAATCAGGGCTGATGCCAGCTCAGAAAATAGAAGTATAGAACAAATGCAAATGTTTCTTAGAATAACACATACTGATGCATGTGCAGGACAAAAGAGGTTTATATGTGTAGCAGTATTCACAATCAAAGAATTGAGAGCCTGTGGGCATTTTTCCGGAAAGAATGTGTCCAGTTTTGGATGAACATGTTGCATGGTCTAAAGGATGTTGACCTTTATACGGGAAACGTCTTGGCTATATGCTTTTGACAGTTTTGCTCCTTTGCCGTAATCCAGGTAAAACCATCATTCTAGTACCACTGTGACACTGCAAAATTAACAACATACGTTGTATTGTTGACATACTTCGTAAAACATATGTTTCTAACCAAATGAAAGTAAAGTAATATGACTTACAATGAATGATTCAGTACCCTTGTTTTGTAAAATGAAGTATTTTCTTGTCAAAAAGTTCACGCGAGTAAGCTGTTTCTCAGTAATTAGTAAATACGATTTAAAATGAATAATTCTGTAAACTTATTCATAAATTTAAGTACTTACACATCAAA
The DNA here is from genome assembly GCA_964020975.1 of Hermodice carunculata. Classification (NCBI taxonomy): domain Eukaryota; kingdom Metazoa; phylum Annelida; class Polychaeta; order Eunicida; family Amphinomidae; genus Hermodice; species Hermodice carunculata. The sequence goes on along the minus strand of OZ026625.1, from coordinate 11,478,561 downwards.
AATATCACGAGGAATTTGCTGTTCAATAAATCACTTTTAGTTACATGGTAGCACATGTTGAAAAGCTATCAAACTCTTTTACAGTGTAGTATATTGCAAAGTGTATACTGTGTTAATATAACTTGTCAAGCTTTATACTCCCCCAAAGCTTGACACAGATAATTTTCACAAGGCTGAAACATTAACCACACAAACGTTTTGTTTTTCGATGTGTAAAGTACTTTATTATTTTATCTAAAAATAGACAGGTACCAATCCTTTCAGGAATACAGCCTGAATATAACCAAAATACGTGTGTCTAATCACGTGTCTATTTCCATATTTTCTTTGAAGCGACAGGTACAAGAAGTTGTACACCGGTCGCGTTTTCTTCAACGAGAACCTTTACCTGTTTCATAACTGAACAACTGAATACGTTTTTTAAAAAAGGTCGCACTGTTGTGCGGGTGGTTTGTTTTGTTTTGTTTTGTTTTTTTTTTTTTTCTTTTTTTTATACATTTTATCAACATATACCAGATTCCTGATTTTTTAAAGTTTGTATTCACTGTGATGTATGTTGAAAAATGGAATTAAGCAAGTCTCTTCTCTGACATACCACTCTCTAACATGCCTATACCCTTAACCAGGATGAAATACTATCAGTGTGCGCTTTCGATGCATGATTTTGTTCTCAAACGTGGTGGGTTCAAATCATCATACAGTCACCAAGGCTGGCTAGGTATGTCAGTGCAGCCCCCCCCCCCCCAAAAAAAAAAAAAAAAGACTGTGGTCAGAGAGGTATCACTGTCGGTGATCTTTTACTAAATACAAACAATCAAAGCTTGGACTGCACAAACGTAGGACATTTTGCATTTGAATTCTTTAACAAACACATAATTAGATATACGATGCTTTAGTAGTGTTTCTTTATTGATACATGAAAAAGCGAATCCATTTGGGGGGAGTATGGTTCTACTGTATCAATAGTGGAGTTTTTAAATGGTCTCGTCTTACATATACACACAGACGCACAAATAACTGTGCATGTGGTATATACGATGAGGAAAGTAGGCAGCAGGTGTTGATCCTTCAGTTCACTGCAACGAAATTAACAATTTTGGATAAAAATATGGCAGCTTCGCTATTTCAGAAAGCTGTGTTACTTTGAATGGTCATGGTATAGAAAGAGATCAATTATATTGACTTTACTGGACTTTTTTAGGGTTTTGCAAGGATTCATTACAGGAGTGGGCAAGGATTCGTCTTCACGGTTAAATGAAGATGACTGATCGGTGGGTTGAAATACATAGAATGGTAAGAGTGGATTAGAAAATCAACATCCTGTATTTTTTTTACTTCCATGTCAAGAGAATTATCGTTTTCCTAAAGGCTCTGTTGGAGAAAACTTGAGACTTCACTACAAGAGTCGTAAGAGACCTTAAAAAAGTTCCTCAGATTCAGAATCTGTGACTCCTCTCGCCAAAGAGACTAAAATTGCTTACCAAGCTGGACAGCTTGTGCACATAAAACAATGCTGCAGAACCTAAAAACGGGCCAAGATTCACTTACAGATACGTTGCAAAATAAAATACAAAACTTAAAAACAGATATCATGAAAAGTATAGACACTCAGATTAAAGGTTTAAAGGATAAACTTTGTGTGGAAATGAGTATTCTACGAAAAAGCATTGAAAATATCGACAAACGGAGCGTGGATCAAGCCCTTTTCAATCCGAATGTCAGTGTTATTGCCATAAACATGCCTTTCAATTGGCGTGAAAATGTGGTTGAGAAGGTGGAGAGAATCATTTGTGGAGAGGTGGGGTAATAAAATGTGCACGTGGTTATTTACTTACAGCAAAAATTGCCTGTGAAGAAACGAAAATATTTTAATAAGAAAGAGTTAGTGCGCACATGCTGACTTTTAAAACTGGAAGGTACACAGATCCAAAAACACCTATGGAACAACGCGTATGTAAGTAATGCATGTCCGGCAACATTGAAGATGAAATTCATTTCAATTTGTATACCGAATTTATCTATTCAAACGATGCGGAGAAAGTTAGCTTCCTTATGACGATGGGCAGTGGAAACACGAACACATTCCCATTTGTAGATGCAACAAGCTTTGCTTCCAATTTTTTACACCGGAGAGCACCAGAGGTTTTAAATATTTATGTATGTGTATATTTGCTGTACAAGTACTAGTACCATCATTTGTCATGTATGCTTTTCTGTCTGTGATTTATTTGTGGGTCTCTTTAATATGTATTTTGACAATACCTTAATTAGGCTCAGGTCATAAAGTTATATTGGTTAGAGCTAAGAGAGCGTAAAGGCAAACTGGGAGTTGTGAAAATACAGTTATATAATGTGCAAACCAAAATTAATGTGCTTGGGGAATAGAAAAAACATGAAAACAAAAGCAGAATTCATGAATATATGAAAGGCGCCCAATCACATACAGTACAACTTATTGATCTGAACTTTAAAAGGATTTTGAATGAAATTCCCAATGGGTCAAAATACAGAATAATAGGTAGCGGTAGAGTGGTAAAGAAGGATGGTCCATCCCCAATGTTCCCCCAGCCAGGACAGGCTATGACCAAGAATGGTAACTCGCCACATGGTGGATACGATTCAGGCCAGCCCCTTGGGCAACAAACATGAACATCTTAATGTGAGAACGTAAATGGCTGGACTGATAAAAAAGAATTACAGACATAAGTAATAAAAAATATCGAATCAGACATTTTTTGTTTAAAGGAGACACATATACTTGGGCAAGTTAAGATTGAGATACTAACATATACTTTTGCGGTGGCATAATAGACAAACAGTAAATGTAAATGCGCCGAAAGGTTCTGGAGGCGTGGGCATATTTATCAAAGACAGTTTATTCGATGATTTTAATGTTCCTATTCTCAACAAAAGTTTTGAAGGCACTCTGGGTATTGAGTTTCGTAATAAACTTACTAACTTTACTTTTGTTGAATATACATGCTATTTACTGTCAGAAAATGTACCATGGGGTAATGCAACAGTCTTTTTGGTGCATCTAACTTTACAATTATATTTGAGTAGTTATTCTAACTTCTTCTGGTTTTTTTTTTTTTTTTAGTTGTGGTGACTTTAACGCACTAGTGGCTGGTTTGTCAGATATTATTAATGATGAAAATCCTGTAGCACTCTGCCGTGGTCCTGTATCATAGCTGATACAGGTGACCGAAAAAAAAGAAAAGAAAACAGCGTTCCTGCTGACCTTATCCCTACCTCTAAGGCTCAGGCACTTTCCACGTCCTGCGCACAGAGTCATGGGAGTCCTGATAAGGGCTACCACCTTTCCCTTTCCTTCCCAAACTGGTTATTCTAACTGATTCTGTTCTCTTCTAATTCTAACATTCCATTTCTTTTCTCCCATCACCCTACCAGGAAATCCTGTACAGTTCTGACCCCTTTCTGTCCATCTGGTAAACCCCCTGCCAAACCTAAAATCTATGTCACATGCTCTTCTCCTAAGTGCTGCTCTTCCTCTAAGCCCTTACAGTTATGATTCTAATCCTGCCATTCCCTAAACATATTTTCCCTCATCTCTCTATATGCATCACACCATACCAACCAATAGCCGTCCGTCTCGTCTGCCTCCTGAAAACAAGCTCAACACTTGCCATTGCTACCTGCAGTCCATTTCTGTCTGCCCTTTCCTAAATTGATAATACCTGTCCTACTCTGGAACAAAAGTTACATTCCCTCCATTCCTGCATGTATTTTTCTTTCAATTCTCTAAAACCTTTTATGCATTAAGCGTATTTTCCCTCGCACATTTTCTCCAGTCTTTGTTCAATCCTTCTGTCACTACCTTCCCTATGTATGTTTTCAAACCCTCGGCCTCATCATAACCTTTTAATTCATACCTTTCTTCTAATTTATATATGTCTATGACCCACCTTCTCTCTTCTGTAACAGTTCCATTATATATTTTTCTGCACCAGCGACCCTCGCTTATTGTTTGTAAATACCCCCAGTAGTTCAACTTGGCTTTGGCAATTTTTTCAGTTATACCATTTCAGCCTAACTCCTCAAAGATTGCTTCTGTTGCGGTACATGTCGGTGCTCCAAGAATTCACTTTCCCGTTTCAATCTCTGGTGTCTCCATACCCTGGATATCCCCCCCCCTCCCCCATGATAAAATCTAAACCAGATAGCATTCCTAGTATTGCTACTCTATCCCACAGCACTCGAGCTGGGAGTACCCTATTAAAACCATTTATTGCTGTAGCTTTTATTTGCTTTGTGCGGTTCACCCTATGCTATATCTTTTCCATATGGTACCTGAGCATACCTTTGCCTCTTGCTTTTATCTTTACCCCAAGATACTCATATCCATCTACCACTCCAATTTCAAACAGATGTTCTCTACCCTCTGGAATTTGGAATTCCCCAAGTCCCCATTTTCAATTTCCATTTGGTTTCTTTCATAGTGTCACACTTGGCTTTTGTCTTGGTGTAACTCAAACCTCTATTTATTCCCATATTCCTCTGCAATGTTTAACATATCCTGTAACTCTTTATAAGACTCAGCCACGAGCCCAATATCATCTGCAAAAATAACCCAGGAATCGTCTGGCGTCCTATTGTTTCTGTCTTGTTTCTGTCCATTAGCTGCATTAATCCTATGTTAAGCTGTGCATTTTCTACTACATTTTTCCAGTGAAAGAGTGCATTCTACATCCTTGTATATGGATTTTACTATTTCCAGAAAAATTGCCTCCAAATCCTAGCCCACTAAGTGCTTGTCCACAGAGCATCTCTCCATACCTTATCATATGCCTTTCTCACATCTAAAAAACATAGAAACCTTTCTCCGTTTTTGTGTTGCCAATCCCAAAACCTGAATCAGTGTAAATGAATAATCGCCTGCCTATCTCGCTTGTCCAAAACCATTCTGAATTTCTCCCAGAAGCACAAGTCTTTCAACTGTTCTGCTCAGTCTTTGGTGTATTATCTGACTGAATATTTTGCTCAAATCAGATGCAATAGCAATACCCCTACACTTGTCCAGTTGGTCACCTTGAGCCCTTTTCGAAACGTATGATATCTTCAGCCTATGTTGGATCCTGTCAAAATATAGAAGTTATTTTAATCTATTTCTTACTGGAACTATCTTATTTCTCTAAAGAGCAATAGGTGAACCAAATACATATTTCAAATGTATTTATAAAAAGGAAATAATGACTGGAGCTCAGATATGAAATTCTAGTTTAAGAAGTTAGATTTGCGTGATGTATATGAAAGAAGGCAATCATGTGATATAGATGTTGTGTCCGCGAAATTATACTAAATGATGCAAAACGAGTGGGAGGAGAATCTTATTACTAAGCCTAAATTAAGAACATTTAGCAAATTTAAAACTGTCAAAACTGAAAAGTACATAGGTATATATTTAACGAGATTACAGAGGTCATTATTAACACAATTTGAACCAGGTATTCTACCCCTGTATGTTGAGACGGGGAGATATTGAGCTATTCTCCTTAACGATCATATAGATAACATGTGTACGAGTCCATGGCCAGTTATCGAGGATGAGTTTCATTTTGTGATATTTACAATGACTTGAGACAAAATATGTAGCAAGCTGTAGAAGCAAAATGACCTTTATTATGCATAAGGCGGATGAGGAAAAATTCATTTGAATATCTGAAGAGGGTAAAGTAGTAGTCAAATGTCTATATTAAGCGTGCTGCAGAAGAACAGGGTATAATATGAGTTGCTTTGTACATGTTGATTTATCTTTGTGTACAAATGAGTAATGTATATTGTAGTGACATATAAACCAAGGCAGCTGGGTGCATCAATGATTGTTGGATTTTTGTTGTACTTTTATGCTGTAGCACATGTCATTATCATAAACACACACACACACACACACACACACACACACACACACAGATATATATATATATACATACATACATACATACATACATACATACATACATACATACCTATCTAGGTGTATAGATATAAGACGGACATCAACAGCACACACTTGTGACTAAATGACAGAACTAATTCTGGTGAGATTATCAAATTAATAGCGGATGATAAATTGCGCTTTCATGTGCTTCGAGAGGGACTCGATCAATTTTTGCACGTGTGGGATACGCATCAAATAAGGAAGAGTCGTTATCAGATTTCTTCATGCCGTAGACCAATTCTGAGGTACAAAGCTCCACATCGCTACAACTCTGAAGGCAATGTGCTGCAGATGCACTGCAAATCTAAACATGTGAAGAAGAATGAAATCACAGTTTATCCACATGCTCATGTGCAATCGTAATGCCTATTCATACGCTTATAAATATGCATAATTTTATTCATATGTTAATTTGAAAGAATAAACCTTCTTATATATTTGTTAAATATTCATAATTTTTGTTTATATGCTAATTTGTAACCATGAGGGACTCTTTACTACCACAGTGATATACATCATACGGTATTTTTTTACGGAAACTCACTTGGCAGCTTCTTGCCGTAAGACGAATATACTTCAAGCTACCATATATGTGTACTGTAATGAGAGATAATCTAGCGTCAACTCACCTCTCGATTTTTATTCTCAAGCTGTCATATGCTTTACTAGTCGCACTCTTAGACATAGAAAACAAAGACGAATATACTTCAAGCTACCATATATGTGTACTGTAGTGAGAGATAATCTAGCGTCAACTCACCTCTCGATTTTTATTCTCAAGCTGTCATATGCTTTACTAGTCGCACTCTTAGACATAGAAAACAATACTCATGGTAAGTTTATCCATAGACCACACAAATGGGAAAGGAAAATTAACTGCTTGTTTAGACTTTTATATACCGTAGGAGTAGGCCGTAGCTGTTTCCGTGAATGCTACAATTTGAACGCTACAAGACCTGGCCCATCCTGACGCTATTTCTCCCCCCCCCCCCCCCATTCATGCTTGTTCTTGTCGAATGAAATCTAGTAATTTATTTTTAAAGGAAACAAATCTTTCGCAACGAATAATCGTTGCCTAGACGGCAAGTTGAGATCGCCTGGCTGCACTCCCTACAGTGCTAGTGACGGTAGGGTTCTGGGCGTCCCCTCGTGTATGTAAGGCTGAGTGATCTTTTTTTTCCTTTGCTGCTTCAGCCTTTCTTATTAATTCTTCTTCATCGTCGTCAGATCACGTGCATAAAATAACTCAATTCATACTCTCCGGAATCACTATGGTCTGTTGTATCTGTCTTGACTCTTGGCAAACTGAAAGCACTCTGGCTAAGAACACATAAACCATGGCCAGCGGGTTGTGCTTGTGCAGTCCCAAACACTTTCCCGCATCGGGCCATGAAAATTCCCGCGCTTTCCTGTCGCGCACTTTTGGAGCTGAAAAAAAACACTATTAGAAAATGAAATTTAACATCTTGGATTTCAGATATCATTCCTAACCATCCTAAACATTAACTGTCTAATTTGTGGTACCCATTGAGTCAAGAGGACCTTTAAGGTCAGGGAAATTGGCCTTTTTGTAATTCCATACTGGCCTTCTGAAAGACGTATCCTTGTGATGAGAGAGAGAAAAAGAACAGTATACCACAGAATGGTCTGAGTTAGAGATGGGGGCAAGAATACCACTATCTAAGACGAGACCAGATGAATTGGTGATAGTTATGTCTGATAAGCTGTTTGAGTATTCATTGGTTCTGGTAGGCTCATCAATAACTTGAAAAAGGTTGTGTTGGGATATCAGGTTTACAAGACATGAACCAAGTTCACTTTTGGAATGTGCAGAGTTCCAGTCCTCACACCTATTGTTAAAGTCACCAGTGACTATAAGAATAAATGGATTGGATTCGAAACATGTCGCCACAGAAGTGATCAGAGATTCGAGGAAGGCATCGCGTACCTCAGCAGACTGACCAGGTTACCGATAGTAATTTCTTACCACGCAATGTGGATATCTCTATCCAGATACATTCGCTGTTGTGGCTTTCAAGGTCAAAGCATCTAAGGCACGGAAGCGAGGATTTTACAAATAAAAAAAAAATAAAATAAAAAAAACTTGTATAACCCGGTGACCTCTGCCTGTCGGGTGGTCTCTGCGGAAGTGCGGTTGGATATCACGCAGTGTGCATATTAATTTCCCGCCACAAAGCATGGCAATCACGGGGACGTGCGGGTCACATCATTTTTGACAAATTTAAGTTTACAAACGCCAAAGTTGTATTTATCTAGTACTTCCCGACCCGTATCTCGCCATATCTCGCCAAGCGAGACTAGGTAATCACGTATGCATGTCTCGTATTGTTAATCAGCAAAAGCTTGTCAGGGTAGCTCTTATCATCGAGCTATGTTTTCAGATGTAGTGATTACATCAAGTTTTTCAGATTGAGCTTGAAGTTGAATTTCGTCAATTTCACCGCCAGTTTGTATGCTGCGAACGTTTGAGTGACAAAATTTGAACTGGTTTTGAAAAGATATATTAGGACCGGGATTCTGATGGACATCAATAGACAGAGAGCATTACGTAAGATAGAGTTGAAATAATGTGTTCAAGACAGCGGAATCCTTTAAAAAGGACCTTTGCAAGCGAAAGTGCTACAATACAAATGGAAATGATTATTTCATTGTTAACAGTGCAATCTATACTGAACCAAACAAATAACGCAACTTTTTCATTTGGGTATATTTCCACATTGGAACTGTATTTAAAGTTCAGAAATATACGAACCGTTGTTAAATCAGTCTAAAATAATGCACCAAGTAGTGTGACCTCAAGGTCGAGTACCCTGACCTTGCCATGGGGTCATTGTCATGAATCAAAAGTGACTACAGCAGGCTATTTTACGCAAGTCTCTGACACCTGAAATTAAGGTTGCCAAGTCTTTGATTCTGGGACAGGAAAAGGCCACATTGAAATCAGCCCAAGCGTAACTGTGCGCGAGGATATGAGGCTTTCAAAGTTTGGTGGTTGTGCTAAATCAAGGACAACTGCAGGATTCAGTGTTACCCACATGACTAAAACATTCGCACCTTTACTGGTTGGGTGTAGCCCCTCACGGACAATAAAAAGGCAGCATGGGATTCATTTGGCACAGTATTCCAAGAACTATGGGTCAATTATCAACAGTAGGTCGGGAGAGAGGAATTGGCATGCTACAGGCTGGTTTATCTGCAGCAGAGGTGGCAAGAAGACTGCAAGTCCACAAATCCACTATATCCAGACTTGCTACAAGATTCCAGGAGACTGGGGCCACAGCTGATAGACAGCGTCCTGGGAGACCAAGAGAAACCACATCTGCACAAGACAGACACATCAGGGTGTCACATCTGCGGAACAGAACTCGACCAGCCACTTGAACTGCACAACAGACACCTGGCAGAACCAGTAACAGAATATCTGCCCAGACAGTCCGTAATAGACTACAAGAACACCATCTACACGCCAGGCGTCCTTACAGGGGTCAAATTTTGACACAGGCAAGAAGGCAAGCCCGACGACAATGGGCTACTGCCCATACTTGCTGGACCCATCAACAGTGGAGGGATGTGCTATTCACCGATGAATCCCGCTTCACCCTGTATCATGCAGATGGTAGGACACGTGTTTGGCGACGAAGGGGAGAACGCTACTCAGATGCCTGTGTGCTGGAAACAGATCGATTTGGAGGTGCATCAGTGATGGTGTGGGGTGGAATTTCATTCACAGCCAAAACCAAGCTAATCTTCATTGAAGGCAATCTTAACGCTGCCCGTTACAGGGATGAGATCCTTCAGCCTGGTGCTGTCCCTTTCATTAGACACCACCAACTCCACTTGCTTCAACAGGACAATGCTTGGCCCCATGCCGCTAGACTGACGATGGATTTTCTGCAAGGAGAAGGAATTAACGTTTTGCCATGGCCAGCCTTCTCACCTGATGTCAATCCCATTGAGCATCTTTGGGACTACCTTGACCAGCATGTTCGGAGATGGGATCCAGCGCCCGCCAACCGCCAGCAGCTTCGCCAGGCTCTTCAAGAAGAGTGGGATCGTGTGCCCCGGCAGATGGTGCAGCGGCTAGTGTCATCCATGCGCCGACGTTGCATAGCAGTTACAGATGCTGATGGTGGTCACACACAGTATTAGTGGACATGCCAATTTGTGAACTTTACAAATCAATGTTGCCCTGTTTATTGAAGCTGGTCGCGCCCTCGTTGACAGTTTCAAGTTTTTGTTTTTCACATGTTATGTGAAAAAGACTGCAGAATATGGATCTAATTTGTTTCTGTGATATGAAAGTAACAATAAATATTTAAGTTAAAAAGTTTAAGGGTTGCGTTATTTGTTTGGTTCAGTATAATTGAAGGAAGACTGTAAAAGAAGTGGGCTTGATTAAAAAAAAAGACCAATAGTTGTTCTCTACTGAGCGAGGCTAATACCCATCGATGACAGAGAAAAGTATGAGAGTTTAGCTTGCAGGCATGCAGATACTTATGCGAGGGTAGTGTATAAAGTGTAGTAATATCCTTAGGGTCAATTACTTCAAGTCTTTGCATAGGAAGTCGAGGGGTTAAAAACCCAATGCCATCGACTGGACTGACTGAATGTACAGGAATAATATACGTAGACCAGTACAGGTATAGCTTACTTACTGACAGTTACCAAAAGATGTAACATTGTGACATAACATAGAACAATAATGGTAGGTATAGTGATTTTTGAACAAAATAGCAGAATGTGAAAATTGAGCATTTTCTGCAGGAAAAAAAAGAATAACTGAATGTGACCATATACTACGAAGGGAAATGTATATCAAAACTTGCGTTAATCGACGACTAATTATTCCCATTCCTACCATGAAACAAGTCTAGTGTACTGTGTATGGGATTTATAACTTGCTACGACTTTTAACCTTGAGAGGAAATGTATCTTTGTATGAACTCCGCATGTGCAATGATTGATACGTACCTCAAGTTTCCTTTGTTGTGTGCCAAACTTTGCTACTGTGTCTGCCGTTACCAGTGCACATTTGTGTAATGATCATTTCATTCCTTTTTTATCTGCACTCTTAAGTACGTTAACTAAACAAGCTCTGAAGGGTCAGTGACATGTGTTTTGACATGCACTGTGTTGAGCTAAGCCTGTAAGTTTATGAATTGTTAAATATCTCATTTACATACCTTTTCTATCATTATTGATACTGCATGAACTCGCCGATTTCACAATTTATGTATCAAGCAATTATTTATTCACTCACCCTCAATGTTTATCAATGTTTATTGTTTTCCAGCGATCACATGCCACAACAAGTACACCCTCTGCTTGCACATCAACCTTCATAATGATAGCTCATCAAAGTGAGCAAGTGTACATTTATTCCAAACATTCCTTTTTCGCCATATTTTGTCCAAACAGGAAGTGTAATTAAAACTAGAGAAGATTATTTGCTGCATAGCAAATCAGTGTGAGACTTCAAAGCACATTGGTATGGCAATGTACAACTAGTCCACTTTTGTTTTAAATCCATTAGATGCGAGAAAAATGTCGGACGAATTCACTGATAAAGAAGAAAACTAGAAAAGAACATTTTCTTTAAAGCAAATCTGCCTGTGTGCCTTCTATACATACCAAGGAACATTGCCTTTGGTCGGAATTGACTTGGATTTGGTTTGTTAGGACTACGGTTTGGATATGGTAATGACACTGTCTAATTTCAAAAGTTTTAAATATTAAATGCTACAACTTTTGTCCTTTGGTATTTCACACTCCATTAGGGTTATAGCTCAATGAAAATTCCAAAGTACAAATAACCTTGACCTTTGACTTTTAGAGGTCACATGTAAATTACAAAATGTACAGTGTTACAATATCTACAATTTAAGCCCAACATGAACCGTATGAGATGAAAATTAACCAAGTTATGGCCAGATGAAACTTTCAAAGGGCCAAATGACATTGACCTTTTGACATTTGCAGGTCACATGCACATTACAAAATGTGCTGTGTTACAATAGCTACAATTTGAGCCCAACATGATCAAAATTGGATAAAAATTGACCGAGTTATAGCTGGATGAAAATTTCAAATGTCCAAATGACCTTGACCTTTGACCTTTAGAGGTCACAGGTAGATTACAAATGTGCAGTGTTACAAACATATTAATTGAAGTTGGATTGGCAACTTGTACATATAAAAGTTTTGAAGATATTCAAAATTCAAATTTTCAAATGGCCCTATTTTGCATAATTTTCAAAACCGATGAAACTCTTTCCAAAAACTCGAGACTTCGTGTATGGAAATATTATCATGCCAACTTTTGAGTTTCTACGTATACTACTTTTCACATGAAATATAGGACAAATTTGTCTGTAAAGAAAGAAGAAAGGAAAGAAAGAGAGAAAGAAAGAAAGAAAGAAAGAAAGAAAGAAAGAAAGAAAGAAAGAAAGAAAGAAAGAAAGAAAGAAAGAACTAGAAAAGATGATTTGCTGCATAACCAATCAGTGTCTGTGTCTTCAAAGCATATTGGTATAGCAATGTATAACTAGTCCATAACGTACGAGTAGAAGTTGGAATGGCATCTCTATCTATTATTGGTTTGAAGTTATTAAAGATTTAAAATTTCTAGTGGTGCTACTTAACATAATCTAAATTGCTACAACTTTTTTTAATTCATTAGATGCGCAATGGTCAACAACCCCCGAGTAGAAGTAGGAATAACACCTCTATCTATTATAATGGTGAAGATATTCAAGATTGAAAATTTTGAATACTGCTAATTAGCATGAATTAAATTGCTCTATTCGAAGTTGTAATGACATCTTTATCTATAATAGATTTGAAGATATTCAAGATTTAAAGTTTCAAATGCTGTTAATTTGCATAATTTAAATTGCTGCAACTTTTGTTTTAGATTCATTATATGCGCAATGGTCAATGATCCCATATTAGAAGTTGAAATGACATCGCTATCTATAATGGTTTTGAAGATATTCAAGATTTAAAGTTTCAAATGCTGCTAATTATCATAATTTAAATTGCTACAACTTTTATTTTAAATTCATTAGATGCGCAGTGGTCAATAACGCTTTAATAGAAGTTGGAATGACATCTGTATCTATTATACTTTTGAAGATATTCAAGATTTAAAATTTCAAATGCCCCTAATTTGCATAATTTTAAACATCTTCATTCATCTGCATGAAAGGTCCAACTCCTTGTATACAGGTACAATCATGCCAAGTTTGGAGTTTCTATGTATAATAGTGTAAGAGAAAAGTGTCGGACAAATTCACTGGTAAGGAAGAAAGAAAAAAAACGAGATTGACGAAGATTGCTTCACAGCAAATCTGTCTGGGTGTCTTCAAAATGAGAACAGTTTTGATATGCTACACTTTGCCATTGCTGAACATAATTTAAATTTCGTGTATTTGCCTAATTTTTATAGATTAAAATGCTACCACTTTGGCTCTTGGTTCATTGGATGTGGCCATGTCACAAACTTATGAATTAAAGTTTACATGAAACTAGTATCCATAATAGTTTTGAAGCTATTCAACATTTTAATTTTGTGAATTTGCCTAATTTGCATAAAGTGAAAGCCTACAACTTTTGTTTATGGTCATTGGATGGGACTTTGCCACAAATCCATAAATTGAATATCTATAATAGTTTTGAAGCTATTCAAGATTTATACTTTGCAGGTTCACCTAATTTGCATGAATTAAAATCCTTCAACTTTGGTTCATGGTTCATCGGATGCGCCTTTGCCACAAACCTCTAAATTGAAGTTGGAATGGCATGTCTATGTATAATAATTTTGGATGTATTCAACTTTGAATTTTTTGCAAAGTCCCTTACAAGCATAATTTGAAATTCTACAAGTTATGCTGTCCATTAGGGAAGCCATGAAAAGTTCAATGGCTACAAATAAACGAAAGTAATTTCGTTTGGGGTCAGACACCCCCCTCCCCCCTGAAACTACACTCGACTTAATATTGAAACTTTGATCTCCCAGAATGTGTACTGTAGTGGTCACAAGTTACATACGGTTTTGCCACTATAAAAAGGTCATATTGTGGTGTATTTAGGATGGCTTTTAAAGATTGGGATTACTACCATTCTACAACATGAAGACAGGACTCACATCCCTGGATGAATGATTGATATTGAATAATTGTCAAATAAAAGGTATTTCACTTTTATTAAAAATTGACTTTGTTTTTCTTTTATATTCAGTTTACATATGCTTCACAGGATGCAGTATTTCCATGTCGGTCATTTTATAAATCATTTATATCCAAAGCCCATTTTGTCTTGAATGGCCTGCTGAACAGTGAAGCCTGTCCAAATACTGTATACAACTGTCAGCTTTTTTAAAAGCAACGACCCAAATGCTTTCTTTATGCCATCAATGATTTATTCACTGGCATTCTTTTTATAATGACATGCCACATTCTCTCGCATTGTTTTATAATGACATGTATGATGTTTGTTAACAAACACCATACAAATCAAGAATACCTCATATGGAATAATTAAATTCCTCATGATACAAAAACAATTATGAAAACATATAGACCCATTTGTTTTACATAGATTGTGAAAGAAGTCAAGCATTGACTTATCGAGTCACTCTCCATGGCACAGATGTTGGCGTATACTTCCTACCTTGCCTAGTGGAGGAAAACGAAGAACTCAGAGAAAACCACCGTGCACGGTTAAAGTGGTTGGAACTTTTTCCACATGCTGCCCAGGACGAGAATCGAACCCGGGTCGCAGAGGTGAAAGGCGAGCATCTTACCGCTCAGCCAACCGTGCAAACATTGTCTCCAATATAATGTCAATGTGAAACTTGGACCAGAAGAAACTGTATTCAGTAGCTTCTCCCTTGAAAGCAGTCCATGGTAGTTATTCACTCGCATTCTTTTATATATGACATGTATGCTGTTTGTTGCTCATATATTATATGAGCAACAACACATCATGCAAAACAAGAATAATACCTCATACGGAATAATTAAATTCCTCATGATACAAAAACAATTATGAATTTGGCACAACTTGTAACTTGAAGTATGCAGTAGCTTTTCCCTTGAAAGTAGTCCTTGGTAGTAAAATATTTGGTCACAAAATAGCAAATAATTGTGGGATAGTCAAATATACTCCCAGTCCTTGGATGTGGTATTAAAAAAAATATAAAGTGTATCTGACACATAACCACACAGGCAATCACATTCTTTATAGCCTGGAACATATAACACCTTGGGTACTTTCCACACAATATAAGAGCAATTTAAAACACGCAACCGCTATTTGAACAACCCGTTAAAACTGGCGCTCGATCATCGCGGAAACGGTTTTTCCTGTTTGCAAGTTAAAATTTTGATATTCTTTGCTTACATCGATTTTGTGCGATAGAAAACTAAATGGACTTTTAACCCCCTCCCTCCCCTAACTAAATTTGGTTCGCTTTTTATCGCACATCGATCTTTTGATTGCTTCCCTTATATTGGCTGGTGTCACAAGGCTATATCTGCAAATTGAAATTTTGAGTATCTACAATAGTTTGGAAGAAATGGAGCTTTTAAAATTTTAATTTTACATGATCCCAAATATATACTTCCAATGTAGGCAAACCTCCCTATACCGAACACTTTTTTCAGGTCCCAAGGATATAGGGAGAGCTTTTACTGATATATATGTATATATATATATATATATATATATATATATATATATATATATATATATATATATATATATATATATATATATATATATATATATATATATATATATATATATATAGTTGCCGATACAAGTTACAGGGCATTATGCGATTATCATCAGACCCAACGAAGCAGATATATTTGTTGTTTTTGTAATCCGAATTTGCAAATTCTATTATCAAGTTGAAGTCAGGTCTAGCGTTTCCAATGCAGCCCGTGGTGTTCGGAAATAAGGTTTACTATGGATCTAGTCAGAATAGCAAAAAAAAGATATTTAACAAAGGTACACGATTGTTTTTCCGACAGCAAAACGGGGCCAAAAAAGCGGTAGTTAAGCTTGAAGCAAGCTTGCGGTCAGATCTCAAGAAAACCAATACCTTTATTAATTAGTAATGGATCTTTTTTAAAGTGTTCATTTATTTATTTATTTATTTATTTATTTATTTATTTATTTATTTATTTATTTATTTATTTATTTATTTATTTATTTATTCACTTATTAATTTTATTTTATCTTTTTATTTTCATTTATTTAATTTTTTAAATTTTGTTTGGACAAAGCAACTTGCTTAATTTTTCTACCAGGAACAGTGCCACATATTCCGGTTAGTTCTGAACCCAGTCCCCTCCCACCCCCACCCCCAATAAAACACAAACAGAAACAAGTAATTCAATGTCTCTACGCTCCATAGCCAATACAGTCATTGTCTGTCTGAACCTATAGCTTAATTAATCAGCATTATCACGTTGAAATTCAAGGCTTCAACCGCCAAATGAAGCCAGAGTCTTCCTCGAGGTGTTGACCATTTGTGCCAGCAGTGCAGTGTCCTGTTTGTTAATGAGCTTCCATAACTGGCCGTCACACCTCGAGAAATTCTCAATATTTCCCTTCAAAATTTGCATATGTGGCAGACTATAGATTGTAGATAGCCCCTAAGTGCCCCCCCCCCCCAAGCCAACTAGCCAGCGCTTTCGTCGAAGGCAGCGTTGACCCTTTGCGCTAGTAGTCTATAGTACTGGGAGTCCATAACTGGCCGTCACATAAGGTTATATATCTTAGTGATACCAGTCTATGTAGGTGCGTGAGACTATTGACTCAGCCTCAAGCTGACTTACCCTGAATATCAGGTGTCAAAAGTCACCAATTTCGATTTTAATAGATATCCTTTATTTGAAGGGGAACCCGGTCAAAACGTACCGGGGTCAAAACGTACCCAAGTCAACACGTACGTGCCCAGGTCAAAACGTTTTGACTCATCAAAATATACCCAGATCAAAACATACCCAAGTCAAAAAGTATCCAGGTCAAAACGTAACAAAGTCAAAACGTACCCCAGCCAAAACGTACCTATTTTCCACTACTGAGTAGGTACAGGGAGTTCCTCATCATATTCTTTGCCTTTGTTGCTTATCCCAGTGTAATTGGACGTGTGTACTGGACGTCCTATTTTGAGAGGCCAACCTTGAGGTAGGTCAAAATGTATCACAAGACTGGGAATTTTTTATGACCATAACAAAAAAGATAAGGCAGTGTTCCAAGTGAGTAGTCTTAGAAAGACATGGGGTCTCTAAATCAAAACAGGTGCCATTACAAACGTAAAAACGGTGTATTTAAATTTTGAAACTAATTGTCAAAGTTTGAATACGTCCGTTTACTTCGAGATCGACGATGTCTGAACTTTGGAAATTATAATATAGACTTGCATAAGGAACGAGTGGAAATTTTGCTTTCATTTGATGTCAATTTTTAATTAGCCTGTCATGATGAAGTAGGGCGATTTAACTGAATTAAATTTCACCAAAAAGCCTCGTCATCTCAACGCAGGTGTTGTGACTGTTATAAAGGTACACATCAAAGAGTTGGTGAATATATGAAAGGATTACTTAAGCATATTTGTTCATCATCTCATTTTGCAACTGTACATTGTAATTTTTTGGGTTTCATGTAACTATTTTTCGTCATCCCTGGGGGCTCAATAAATCACCATCATTTATTAGAATTGAAATGCCCATGTAAACAGTTTTGACGATTTTCTGAGTGCCAAGGTGGCATTAGCTTTGAATACGTACTGTACTCAGACCTAGTATATAGTATGATCTAAAAAATGATTAACACTCTTTGGCTTTTGTACTCACAATGCAAACTACTGTGTCGGTTGCTGATTTAGCAGCAAAATTTCGCCAAAATTAATTGTTATTGGGCTTGGAGATGTACGGTAAAAGAAAATTCCCAACACTGCAGAGTCTATTCATATGTACACGAAAAACCATGTTGACAGGAGGGTTTTGGCTCAAATCCCAAGCGACGTAAATAAAGGCAGAGTGCATCGGACCACAAGTTCCTTTAGTTAACAGTCCGTCTTCCATGGTTAGTGTCAATGTTTCTAGTATTGAAAATAATATTTTAATTTGAGTAATCAGCAGACAATAATTCAACAAATCATTATGTATAGAAGACAATAAAAATGCTTCTTGGGGTAAAATTCATAAGTGCATAAAGCATAGCCATAAATGGCATAAGCACCAGTGTGCATTAATGACGTTCACCTAGCTGGGTTATCCATTTCTATGAGGCTTTAGTATCAATATGCCTACATTTAAATGACGTACATTTTATCTATTTCCACCCAATTATTGCGTATATTCTTACTTATATTTGGCTTCGTATCAAAATTGATGTATAAACAGAATCTTTTGCTGCAGCAGTCGAATTCTGTGTCATGAGCTAGCTTGCTTATTTTACAGTCCGGCAGACAAATGCAAGATTTGGGCTGAACCTGCATTTGTTGGCTATAGGTTTTTTTGTTTTTGTTTTTGTTTTTGTTTTTGTTTTTTTTTTAACTCATTTTGAGACACCTTGGTACAAACTTCCGAAAAAAAATGCCAGGTGACATCCTGTCATCCTTGAGCATTTTGATATTTTGCCTGGTTCATCCCCCCCCCCTAAAAAAAGCGAAAAACAGAAAAATATGTACGTTTCCCATCGACAGTCATGTTCCACCAACCACAAAACTACAGTATTGTGTACGTGAGATCTATTTAACCATCTGCACCTGAAGTGATCTTGACCATCATATAACCCCAAGGTCAAGGAATACATGTTCCAACACTGGGAAAGCGAAATGTCAACCCAAATAAACAATACATGTGCCGACACTACACAAACTGATTCATCTCAAATTGTCAACAAATCTTTAAACGTGTTACAAAATTAGAGTCTAGACGGTCATTTACAGCTTCAAAAATGCATATGGGAGTTAAAAAATAAAACATAAGGATCATGATGATTCTGTGCTCTGCTGACTGGAATCTGCTTGCGCAAGTGCAGACTTAACTAATCTATACATGAACTGTACTAGTTCTCATCGACAGTTGACCGAAGGTTTAATTATTTCCAAGATATAGGCCAATATGTCACTGTGAGGTCTGAAGGTCATTCAAAATCAAAATTAAGAAAAACCAAAAGAAAACCCACAGGAACATTCCTTCAAGAATAACCGTGGGCCGAGGATCTAACATTACAAAGATATAAGCCACTGTGTCTGTGTGGCCTTCTGCTACGATGCCCACCATCTCAATATTAGCAGAACTCAACAAAGAATGAATGGCCACATTTTCCAGGTCTTTCTTTGAAAATTTATCAAAATCTTTGACTGTTATGTCCTCATTAGCCAGAAACACACTTGGATCTATTGGCATGTTGTCCTATTGTCTGTATATTGACCAACAACTATATTTATAAATACCAGATATCCTTTGTTCTGTTGAAACTGTAAGGTTCAGTATTGAAAAAACATCCGGAATTTTCCAGATGATTCAACCGTTATCTTCTTATTGCAAACTAATTCAATGTTTTGTCTAGACTTTGATCCCGTTTGTCTTGGATTGATCCCGGATGAACCCTCACAATTTGTAACGATGCCCACCTTTTGAATATTAGCAGAACTCATCAAAGAATGAGAACAATGATATAACTTTAACAATAACAATATATTAACAATCAAAATCAGTACAAAGTAGGTAAACTTATCTCCACTGGTATTTCAACAGTCCAACAGTCTTACGTAAATCCTAATCCCTGGTGAGATTATCCAAAGGTACTGTCCAACATTTCCAAGTCCTATGACAGGTGCCAAATGATCTGGTACAAACCCCACAGAGGTACAGTTTGGGTCCAATGTGATACTGAAAGGTATGTTGCTGATCCAATCCCACAGAGGTACGGTTTGGTTCCAAAGTGGTACAATATATCAGTCCACTCAAAGAAAATGTCCACCCTCCACAGGTACAAAGTGTAAATGGGTAGAACCAAATATACAATTCTACTCTAGACACTGTCCATACTCCACAGGTACAATGTAACCAATGGCTCACAGTCCCAATGGCTTGATGACAGCACACAGCTTCTGGCAGATCCTTCAGAATTCCCTATTCTCCCCTCCGTCAGAAAAATATCTGCTTTATATATATATGGAGCCAGAGAAATATCAACATTGTTCCAGAGTTTTCCAATTGTCACACATCACATTGCATTGAGAGCTGTCTGGATCACCTCCTATGAATGTAGGTCACCATTCTAGCTTATTCCATATGTTTGCAAGTTACATGTGAGTCACCCGCAAACAGGCCAACACAGTGGCTCTGCAGTGACCCTGCACAGTATTCACTGAACTCAATGACCAGGCACACCCTGAATGAATACAGTGACCTCTCCAAATGAAAACAAACTGCCATACACATTTTCATAACACCTTCTAAGGTCACTAAAGATCAAAATCAACAACATCACATGTACCTTTCTAGTAATGTTTAGTAGTAGTCATGGGCCTAAAATGACACTTACCAAAATATAAGAAGCCAATATATAAGACTTGTGGAGTCAGGAGGAAAAAAGACTTGAACTCTACTAAACATTCACTGTCAGAAGATACAGTTTTGCTTGGCAATCCCTTCACGCATCTGATGAATGTTAGCCCGAGCAACATCTATGTGCATTAAAACAAAGCGTTCCACACACCAGTTTTTACCATCTCTCAACTGATGATGACCCCTGATGACCTTAATAATAAGTCAATATCAGTGAATGTAGAACCCTATCAAGATTCTAATAAGTTGCTCCAACAGTATAAGTTTCCTGTTGGTAGCTCCATTTCTTACAAGTTATTCTGTCCCACAAGTGAACAAATCTCAAGACCCCCAGTGATCTTGGTCAAGGACGCTGAATGTCAAACCCACCCAATTTGCAAATAATATGCTTCTGCTGTACACGTTTCAAGACAGCAGCTAAATTTTTACTGGAAAAGTTATTTGGTCCGCAAGAGTAACGGGCGGGAGGGAGGGGGGCGGGACGGATAGACGTATTCCTGCATACACAGACATGACAACAATAAAAATCCCGTCGGCCAATGAAGCCAAAAGAGTAAAAAATCTCAGGGCCTTGGGGGGGAGGGGGGGGGAGGGGGGGGCAAAAAAAAACTTAAAAATTATGAAACGTAAATAGATTATTGCATTATTATCTTTTTCGCAAACTTGGTATAGAACTAACTGGGAAACATCCATGTGCCAAATCAAATAGAAAAAAAGTATTGCATCATCATCATCTTCACATAGATGGTACAGGCCCACCTAGGAAACAACTGTCTTAAAATCAAAGAATTCCACAAAACCATTTTGACAGTATTACAACACATGCACTGTATTGCTACATGCCTGCACAATTGTAGTGCTATCGACACATTGTCCCAAAGTCTGATTTCCCACAGCTTCACCAAAAATTTATATATCCTCATTATTTTCGCCAACTTGCTTCATCTTTAGTCAGATTATATCATGACAACAGTTGGAACAATTCGATAAAGCCGTTCTGGAGATAAAGACAAAAATAGCCTTAGTGCACAAAATTCATGCAAAATAGGAAAACACGCAGCGCCACATAATGTTCAAACTGTGAACTGCATAACCTAAGGTGATTCTGTATGTAATATCAAAGCAATTGGTTTAGCAGTTTTGAGAAGAAATTTCATCTTTTTTAAATTAAATAAAGTAAAATCATTCATCAAAAATAAGAAAATATTGCTTCATCATCTCTTTCTCAAACTTGGTAGAGAACCACCTACGGAACATTCATTTTCAAAATCAAAACATTCCCTGCAACGATTTTTTAGAAGTGGAAAATGTAAAAAGTCCAACAGACGAACACTAACGGATTTCATCACAACTTAAACTCAAAAAAGTTATCTTTTCTACCTTTATGCAAAATGGAAAACACAATGTAGACTGCAAAACTAAGGGTGTTATTTAAGATCAACTCTGAGTATTTAACAAAGCCCTTTTAGAATTGTCACAGAATATTTTCGCACAGACTAAGATGTGCTCACGATAAATTCTAAAATCCAAAATGCATATCTATATTTGAAAGCACTAATTTTCTTCTCTGTAAAATTCATACAAAAATATAAAAAGTTAAATTTCTGAAAAATTTCACATTTGGCATCAGCCTTTCTCATTTCTACAATTACTATGCGGCATGCCTACCTGCAAGCCAAAAAAATTTAAGCCATAATTAGCTCATTAAAAATAGCGTTCTGAGAATAGATTACCCTCGGCGCCCACAATTTTTTTTCCTCAATTCTGCTTTTTTTTTTTTTTTTAGGTCAGCTGATAATTCAGCTGAGCTTTTAGGAGGGTGAGGGAACCGTCGTCTGTCCACAATTAACATTTTTGACTTCTTCTACAAAACCGCTGGCCAGATCCACTTCAAACTTGGTGGGGATGTGCTTTGGGTGAATCTTTACCAAGTTTATTCAAATGGTCACGGTCCAGTGATTTTTGCGATTTTTAATGAATTTTTTGTTCATTTTGGCGGAAATCATGAAAAGACTTCTTCTCCAAAACCGCTTAGCCAATTACTTGGAAATTGTATAGGGACACTTCTGGGGACCCTCAGACCTTTAGTTGTTCAACAGGTGGCGCTGCGTCTTTTTCCTTTTTTTTAATGAATTTTTGTACGTTTTTACTATTTTCGACTTCTTCTGCAAAAGCATCACTCAGATTGTGTTGAAACTTGTTGGATATGTTCCTTGTGGAAGGGTCACACAAGGTTTTTCACCAGGTGGCGTTGCTGCGGATCCCAGATTTTTAACGAATTTTTCAGTCCGAGTACTTGTTGGTCAATGCATACATTCCTATTCTTTACTATGTGAGTCAATGGGAATTGCAATGGTAATTGATATTTTTGACCTCATCTCCAAAACCGTAAGCCAGATTCACTTCAAACCTAGTGGGGATGTGTCTTGGGTGGGTCTCTACCAAATTTATTCAAATGGTCATGGCCGGTCCAGTGATTTTTTTTTTTTTTTTCATTTTAGGGTGAAATCTTAAAAAATTTTCTTCTCCGAAACCGCTTAGCCAATCACTTGGAAATTGTATAGGGACACTTCTGGGGATCCCCAAACCTTAAGTTGTACAACAGGTGACGCCGTGATTTTTTCTTTTTTTTATGAATTTTTGTGCGTTTTTTGCTATTTTCGAGTTCTTCTCCAAAAGCATCTCTCAGATTGTGCTGAAACTTGGTTGATATGTTCCTTGTGGAAGGGTCACACAAGGTTGTTCACCAGGTGGCATTGCTGTGGACCCCTGATTTTTAACGAATTTTTCAATCTGGTACTTGTTGGTCAATGCATACATTCCTATTCTTTACTATGTAAGTCAATGGGAATTGCAATGGTAGTTTACATTTTCGACCTCATCTAAAAACCGCAAGCCAGATTCACTTCAAACTTAGTGGGGATGTGTCTTGGGTGGGTCTCTGCCAAGTTTATTCAAATGGTCGTGGTCCAGTGATTTGGGGATTTTTTCTATGAATTTTTCTTGTTGATTTTACATGCCTATTGATCACCATACAAGTCAATGGGGATTGCAGTCTTTAGGGTTTGCAATGCTAATTGACAATTTTTGACTTCTGCTGTGAAACCATCAGCTAGATTCACTTAAACCTTGGTGGTGGTGTTCCTTGGGCGGGTATCTACCAAGTTTGTTCAAATGGTTATAGTCCGATGATTTTTGGATTGTTTTATGATTTTTTTTTTTTTTTTTTTTTGGCCAAATCTTCAAAAGTCTTTATCCTTGTATATACTCAGCCAATTGCTTTGAAATTGCATCGGGACACTTCTTGGTATGAGGGTGATAAATGTACAGTAGGTGAGTGACCTTGACCTAATTTCCAAGTTCATAGGGCGAGGTGCATGAAATTCACTGTTTACATGATAACTTGAGAACTTAAAGCCTGGACATTTGTATTGCACCTGCTAGTTATCCTTAATGAGGGCCAGACTTAGACAATAGATGAGTGACCTTGACCTCATTGCCAAGGTCACGGGGCGACTTGCTCAAATTTTACTGTTCGCCTGACAACTTGAGAGCTATTTGAACTTGGACCTTGATGTTGATCTGGATGGTTGTCCTGAGCAAACCCCAGACTTAGACAGTGCATTGGTGACCTTAACCTTACCCCCAAGGTCACTGGGACCCAGAGACTTACGTTAATTTTACTTTTCACATTATAACTTGAGAACTGTGGAAGGTAGGACTTTGATGCTGAACTTTTTGGTGGTCCTCAAATTTCGGAAAAATTGAGACCGTACATTAGTGACTTTAATCTCATTCTCAAGGTCACAGGGCCACTAACATGAATTTACTGGTCGCGTGATAACCTGGGAACTATTTGTACTGTGACTTTGATCTTGCACATGGGGATAGCCCTCTATGAAAGTTAGATTCAGAATAGCTCAGTAATCTTGAGCTCATTTCCAAGGTCATATGCCGACTTAGTCAGCTGAGCACATGACTGTCACGGTCCTCTTGGAGTTTTGTTGTTGTTGTTGTTGTTGTTGTTGTTGTTGTTGTTGTTGTTGTTGTTGTTGTTGTTTGTTTGTTTGTTTGTTTTGTTTTTTTTGAGGCTTCGCAGTAAAATACTTTGAACACAATTTCCATATTGTTGTGTACGAAATTAAACAGCAATTTTGGATGTTTTCTTGGGGCGAGTTCTGGTGACAGAGACCACTGTACTGTGCGTCACTCAGACGGCCATCAAAGAAATACTTCAAATATTTTCTAACAAGTTTGAAAAATAATAAGAGGAAGCTGGTTTTCAACAGGAATGTGGTGCTCTATAATGTGCATCTCCGAAAAATAAAAAAAAGCGTTAAAGCTGCATTGGATGCTTGTTGGGTTATTATGGTACAGCCCTCCCCTTGTGCACCACTCAGATGGCCTTGAAGATAAATACTTTAACGTTTCATAAAAAGGTTTATAAAAATACATAGAGGAAGCTGGTTTTAAATAGGAACCTGATCCATCATAAGATGCATCTCTGACAAAAATGTAGTAAAGCTGTGGTCAAAATTTCTTTGAGATATCGGGGTAACGGTGTCAGGGTTGACGCCACTCAGACAGCCTACAAATAAGTATATGAAAAGTTTCATAAAAACTTTAAAAATCATCACAGGAAGTTAGTTTTAAAAAGGAACTTGACCCATCATGAGATACATCTCTGATAAATTTGGTAAAGCTGCAGTCAGTATTTTTAAGACATCGCGGTAACGTCTACAGGGTTGACGCCACTCAGACGGCTTTCAAATAAATACATTAAAAGTTACTTAAAAAGTTTTAAAATAATCAGAGGAAGCTGGTTTCCAATCGGAACTTGGTCCATTATAAGGTCCTTCTGTAACAACTGTAGCAAAAATTTAGTACAGCTACAGTGAATATTTTTTTAGATATCGCGATAACGCTGACAATTAAGACGGACGGACGGACGAACGGACGACCCAGGGGACGACACTACCCTCCGGCACTTTATGTGCGGAGGGTAAAAAGTAGTTCGACAGTACTGTAAACCTATATGCTGCATGTTTACATAACTGATTGCTTCGTGGGCTACTGCAACTGTTTACCTTTTAGAAAAACAGAACTTATTTGTCAGCCACTACCTTTTCGCCTGCAAACAAATCAACCACGATTTGCCATATTACGAAAATTCAAAAGCGCCTGGAAACCAAAGTTTTGAAGACTGAAGGCCTATCAAGGTCACGACCAAGGTCAAGGTCAAAGAGACTTCCAAGGATAATACTACATGTACCATTTTGTTTTCACATCTACACCGCATACATATACAAAAACAGGAGAAAACAAAATAGTGTCAAACTAATAGAACAATTACCAGGTGAAGGTCATGTGAAGGTCAAGGTCATTTCAAGGTAACAGTATGGAACACATTTTTGTGTGATGCTATCTATTTGGAGGTAAGATGTCATCCAATTATTAATTTGGGTGATTATTTTGTGATATATCATCAGTGTGTGGTGCGAAAAAAAAAGCAAATATGGGGGTAGGGGGAGGGCTAAATAAATAACCATCAATATTTTAAAATACTCAAGGGTGACAAGATGTCACCCGGCATTTTCTGATTTTGTGTGACCCAGCAGTCATAAATCAAGCATAAAAAACTGTAGACAATAATGTCAGATGAACTCAAGCTTCTGCCGGACTATTGGCTCCATATTCCTTTCAAAGTGAAATTTGCTTATGAAAGAAGGACTTCTATGTAAAATCCGGGGTAATAATGTGTCAAACAAGTGACTTACATCTTAATATTTGAGACAATTTAATACTAAGATAAACTTGCTTTAAATGCGTACTGGTGCTTATGCAATGATGCACTTAAACACATTACACTATGCCGAATTTTAAACACTTCCACCTTTCGCTACTAGATGGATAACGATAGCAGACAATAATACCAGCAGACAACACTCAAAGGTTCAAAGTTCTTTATCACCCCAGATATCGACTGATTTGTTTGGGTCCAAATGGTACAGATGGTACACAGTGCTGTCCAGCTGAAAACCTCTGAAGCGATTATTTTTTTTTTACTTGTAGCATTTTTCCCAATTCTTTACATGAGAAACACTTACTTTGGAAAAAATATGTAGCAATTTTGAAGAGCTTTGTAGCAAAATTTTGCTACAATGCACCAGTTGGACAGCCCTGGTTACTGGCACAATCGATTGGCAGGCAAACCATGCCGGAACAGAGTATATTTTTCTAACCCAGTATAATAGTACATGTACAATAAAAAAAAAAAGTAAATAATTATAAAGTAACTAGATAAATATGAAACAAGACAGTTGAAGAAAACAAATATGTAAGAGAGTGGAGTACTCAGTAATTCACAACTTGAAATATAACCGATATATATTAATCTAGACAATTTGATCCACTTTTTCACAGCAGAGCTCATCAGTAACTCATATCTGCAAGAATTAGGATATGTTTTCTTAAGTACCGGTACTACTGTGGTATGGTGTGTTTTCTTTCCCGGCATAAGTAATCGATGACTTTTCTTATTGGCGCTGCACTATTGGCTACTAACTATTGTCTGTTAGCTTCTATCTGCTTTAATGTCACTGGAAGGAAAACTGCAGACGGCACATGGTATTGATAACGGTACACATAGACCACCATCACAATCATGGTATGGTGTGACCCCGTTATTGCATATCACGGGGAACTAAATGTGATGACAGACATCATGCCATCCATGGTTCAAGTAGAATTATTGAACTTCAACCACAGCATCGTCATCCCCCATCATTTCAATTTTCATTGCGAGTTTCAACCGTCAAGTTCCAGACCAGGTGACATATCGATATCTGGCACGGTCTGGACCTAAATTACGATGACCTACTCTTTGAGACTTGATGCAGGTTACTGAAGTTGGCTGCAGGTATTTCGTGGCCTGTTTCGCAACAGTATACCGTACTTGCTTTTTTTTTCTTGGTCTCCATTCCATTTTCAATGTTCTAGTAATCCTGCGACTCCAGGGACTCCAGTGCAACTGCAAGATGAAAGACACAGGTTTCGTCGGAAGGACCGTACAGAACTCCGTGTCGGGGACCATCGCAGGAATCGCAGTCTGTCTGACGGGGCATCCTTTCGACACCCTCAAGGTGCGGCTTCAGACGCAGCCTGTTCATAGGCCTGTGTACACGGGACTTCTCGATTGCTTCATAAAAACCCTCAAGTGGGAAGGCATTGGGGGATTGTACAAGGGCGTGGGCAAGTATAAGTTTAGCAACAGTCGTACCCACGGGCAAGAATTTCCATCTCCCAATGTCCCTGCAGTTTCAAATGCAATTAAGTAATTTTATTGACATAAAACACAGAGGTCAACATACGTACATACATACATACATACATACATACATACATACATACATACAAGCATTTTTTTATACTCGGGGGTTTTGTTTTGTTTTGTTTTGTTTTGTTTTTTGTTTTTTTCTTACAACGAATACTGAGTATATATCATTGTCATAGAAACTTCTACTGTTGACCTGTTGTGCAGACACCGATGCAACTGGGTGTAAATTGGTAACGGTACTCGCGTGCCGAGAATTACACTACAAAATAATAGTATATCAGGCTATGTACACAATTGACAGACTACATTGCTCAACCTCAAAGATGGACAGATTGTACATCATACTCATAGGCCCTGCCTACCTACCTACAATATACAAATATTTTACCCCGTTCACACTTGAAAAGTTGAGAGCACAACTAAGTGCAGGGTTTCACACCTAAAACCTGGCCAGGGATCCAGGTCCCTGTTCAGATTCAAGTACTGTAGTATTTGATTAATTTCAGCTGAGTGTGCAGATAAGCTTTATCAGAGATTTATATGTCTAGATAAAGGTGCTGAAACATGTTCTGGTTGTATCAGCCATTGGGGGAGGGGGGGCGCAGGAATACCCCACCTGGATCACGGGTCACAGTTAATTCTAAGGCCTTTTTCACAGATCACAGTAAATTCATAAGAACATATCACAATCAAAATAATATCAGTCATCAAAATCTTGATCACATTTATCGACAAATTAATTACCACAATCACAGGTATCATCAGCAAATTGTAAAAGTACAATCACATTTCCAGATGTATTTATTTTGAGGAATAACGCATAACAAGGAACTACCCTGATCACAAATGACAGTTAAGTTTTTTACTCAATCACAAGTCATGGTTAACTAAACAGGCCCAAAAACGAAATAGGTATCCACCACCACCACCACCACCACCACCACCACCCCCCGACTGACTTGTGCCCTGAAATGAAATCTTTGAATTGATTTAATATACTCTAGACTGTCTTCAAAAATTGTCACTTGAACATGTTTCTGGTATATTTCATGTCAAAAGTATTTCCCAGTGCTGCCACTTTATACTTTTTTTCAACTATGATGCTTTATTTTCACTGTTTTACTTTTTCATACCTTAATTATACTTTTTTTCCCTGAAATACTTTTTTATACTTTTTTAGACAAATTTTTGAACTTTTGATTGGAAATTCAGTTAAATATTAAGGGTACTGTTTTAAGCATTCTCACAGGCTTTCTGAGTGTCTGGTTAACAAGAATGATGAACCATCTCTTCCCACTCAGTGACAACCATGGGTCCATGTCAGTGTTTCTGTTAGCAATTTTGTCAGAGGGTCCCAACCTGAAAGATAGTCAAATTTTTCGCTATCCTTTGCAAAATTAACAAAGAAAATGAAGGAAGTTGGGACCCTTTGAAGTTTGCTGAGGGGATATTTCATGATTTAAAACGGTAATATACCTCCATTTGGGGGTTAACAGAAACGCTGCATGTTTTGGTGTCAGTCATCATGAAAATCTGGACCATGGCACAGAGATACCTGATGCATAGCCAAGGTCCTGGTTCCCCATCAGACACAGCCAAAAATGGAAGTCTGTTCTTAGCTCATTACAAGCAACTACAGGTGATTTTTAGCTCTGCTGACTAATAAGTCAGCTGAGCTTATGTGGTGGTTAGGCATCCATCGTCTTCTCTGTCGGTGTCCACAATTCACATTTTCAACTTCTCCCAAATCACTGCCCAGATTTACCTCAAACTTGGTGGGAATGTACCTGGGTCCCCACCAAGTTTGTACAAATGGTGATGGTCCATTGATTTTTGGATTTTTTATGGACTTTTGGGGGGGAGGGGGGGGGGCAAATCTTAAAAAAAAATTCTCCAAAACCGCTTGGCCGATTTCTTCAAAATTGCTTAGGAGACTTCTAGGGACCCTGAGTCATTAGTTTGTTCAACAGGTAGCACAGCGATTTTTCAAATATTTTTTATGTAAAAAATGTGTTTTTGCTATGTTCCTTGAAGAAGGGCCAAACAATGGTGTTCACAAGGTGGTGATGCTGTTGTAAAGGTTTTTTGGAAATTTTTTTAAATTTCCAGTGATTAATAATTTTTACAGTGCTTTGAAGTGTCCAAGAACAAGTGTAAAATCTTGTGTGTTGTGATATTTAGAACTGACTGCATATGCTTGTGCCATCTGTGTGCATCTTGAGGTTCATCAGGCCAAGTCCACTGTTATTTAATAATGATGCAATCTTGGGTAAGAGCACAGCGTCATCATTTGAAAGATTAATAATAGTGCTATCTATACTTGAGCATGGCACAATAATCTTGACTGGAAAACAGAACCACCAAAATGATGCAGCAAAAAAAGATACAAGGGGGAGGTTAGCGTTAACATGTCAGAACTTTCGGTGATGAACATGTCCAAATCGTATGTAAATCATGATGTAACAAACATGTGCATAGCATACGAAGTCCATTTTATATACAATTGATTCAGATTATTAAGGTGGAAGCTGTGAAGCTAGTGGACAGTGAGACTGGCAACTTTGAATCAATATTACACATTTAATTTTTTCACAAGTACATTAAACCTATATATTTTCTGATAACAACATATCCATAGATTTTTATCCACATGGGCTTTTTTTGTTTTGCAGGATTGGAATTTTTTGAGATTTTATAACATTCTTTCTGACTTGGTAGGATTTTCACATTTTTCATTCAGAAGTCACACAAAATTTTTTTTTTTTTCAAGTTGAAATCAGAAGAAATTTAAACTATATATCCGTGTCCAGGATCGAATTCAATGGGGAGTCCTGAAATAGCATAAATACAAAGTTATAAAATTTTTAATTTAGTCATGATAGGTTGTTAATTTTCTATTAATTGCTCCAAAAGTCACAGAAGGGTTGTCGGAAACAAAAATCCTGGGAACCACTCCTGGATATGATATTTTTCTTTTGATGCCCATTAATTTTAATGTGATAAGGCAATTCGTACGTTTGTGAGGCGCGATACAAATTGCAGAGGTTGAGCAAAAAAAACAGTTCCGAGAAAATCGCATTGAAAGAAAAAGTTGCCAATTCATTTATGGCTGTAATATGACACGTACTCATTTTGTTCTGTCCTGTGTTTTAATTATTGTGTGAAATGAACTTGTAGCTTTACCTTGGTGATGTTGTCATTAAAAATGTATATTTGTGGCTTAAATCTCAACTTTTTTAACTTGGGAACATCACACGTGGCTTGTTTGGGTGTGGTATCACATGTGGCTTTCCATAGTTGGGCCCAGTAAGTGGATTGTGCTAATTTGTTTTTACATCAATAGATACTTTTATAACTGAATTAATCAGAACAATGATAGTGATTAGTCTGAACTGGCCTATTCTTCTCTCCATGGCTAATGGTTTCTGTTCCCTATGAGTGACCCTTGTCAATGGCTCAATTGGTTTCCACGAATCATGGACTGATGACTCTGCAAACAATGACATGGTTCATTATCATGCCCATGCAAACAAACCCGATGTGCTCAGCACTGCTTAAAGTTTTCAGTGTAAACAAAAGTTTTGAGATCAGTTTTCTCATATAAATTTTATGTTCACACATCTGAGTCTTTTGGAGCATGTAGTTTAAGTATCAAACTATCAAAAACTCTGAAAAAGTGATTAGAGGTTATCCAAAGGTGATGGCTTTAGATCTTCCACCTTAAGTAGTGGTAGTAAAAATCTACCTTGTTGAAATTATGAAGTCAAAAGAGGCTGGCTGTGAGTTTTGTTCCCCATGCAATATTATGCCTTTGGGATGAACAGGAATTGTAATTGATACATTATATATGGACCATGGAATTGATAAACTTGTCAAGTTTTCAACGCAACAATCTTCGTGTGAGAACTTCACACTATGAATCCCTGATTTTTAATGAATTTTTCAATTTGAGTACTCACCTGTTAATGCATACAATGCTATTGATTACTATGTACTATGATTATCTATTGCAATGGTAATTCACATTTTCGACTTTTTCTCCAAAACCACTAATCAGATTCACTTCAGACTGGGTGGGGATGTATCCTGGGTGGGTCTCTGCTCAGTTTGTTCAATGGTCATGCTCCAGTGATTTTCTTTTATTTTTTTTTATGATTTTTTGGGGGGTGGGGGGGGGGGGGTGTTGGTCAAATCTTAAAAAAATTTTCTCCAAAACCACTTGGCCAATTGATTCAAAATTGCGTAAGAAGAATTGAGGGCATGACAGTGGGAGTTGCACAGTACATGGGTGACCTTGACTTCATTGCCAAGGTCACAGGGCCACTTAGGTGTATTTAACTCTTCAGATGATAACTTGAGAACTATTTGGTCTACTTTCATGTTTTACAGGGTTATGGGATACCATCTTTGAGGGACACACTCAGACAGTACATGAGTGACCTTGACTTCATTCGGAAGGTCACTGGACAACCAATATGAAATTTACTGTTCACCTGATAACTTAAGATCTATTTTGAGTTACGTAGGCCCTTGATGTTGCACATGTTTATGTTTCTCTATGAAGGTCACTCTTAGACAGTACGATTGACCTTGACCTCATTTCTTAGGTCACAGTACAACATACATGAATTTTACTCTTCAGTGCTATAACTTGAGAACTGCTTGAACTGAGACCTTGATGTTGCACATGTTAGTGTTCTTCCATAAATGTCGGACTTACTCAGTACATGGGTGACCTGGATCCTATCCCAAGTTTACAGAGCCACAAGTGTGATGAATGTCTAGTTCAGCTGAGCATGGGCTGTGCACACAGCCTGCTTGTTACAGTATAATTTTGGTGCAATTCCGATGAGTTGCTTTAGATTTATACTTTATTTATACTTTTTTTTTCTGAAAATTGATACTTTTTAAAAGTTAAATTGAATAATTTTTTTGTAATTAGACAGTGGCAGCACTGATTTCCAAACAACACTACTTTTCAGGCCCTCTACAATGAATTTGCTGTTTCTGATCACTGCCTGCCCCAACATTTTAGATCCAAAATTTCATTAAGTCAAATTGGGTGTTTTGTTCACATGACAACTTGTTCAAAAATACTCCCTTTTCATGCTTTAGGGGATCAAAAAATAATGTAAAGTTTTCCAGCTTGCCCCAGAAAACAGGATATTTATTTTATATTGCCTAATCATAGCTGAGAGATTCATCTGTTGCCTTAAATTGCACAGGCACATCATAAATAACCTTGCTCACAGTGGCCAGGTGCTGCATATGCATGTACTCATATTTATTTAGCCAATATTATTTTTATATAAATATTTATATTTATTTCTCCCACAGGTTCCCCCATTGTTGGTCAGATGTTCTTTCGAGCAACATTATTCACATCATACTATCAAGTAAGTGTATACCCTTTTTTCTAACCACTGTTATTTGGGGACCCTTTATGTTTTCAGGTTGTCCATCCATCTGGATGTGCACATTCTAGTTACTGCAATGTCTACAGAATGCCTCCACATATTTTGGTCAAATTTAGCAATATGCTTATCTTGCCTGGCAAGATGAACTGATTAGATTTTGGTGTCACCATGACCTAATTTGAGCAAATGGTAGCCTAATTACATACTCGTTAAAGCTTGTTACTGCAATATCCCCGGAATGCTCCAATCTATTTTGCTCAAATTTGGCAGTATGCTTATCTAGCATGCCCAAGATGAACTGATTAGATTTTGGTGCCACTGTGACCTAATTTGAGCAAATGCCAGCATTTTTACCTGGCAGCTAGACCCTTCAGTCAACCCTTTGCATTGAAGCTACATCTAGTTTCTCCTAAGTTGAAGCTAAACCTCAATAAATGATTAACCACTTTTTAGAACCCTTGAATTTTGTATAACATTTTGAGAAGATTATTTGCATGTAACTACATCGGTGCAACAGCAGTGCTTATAAACTTTGAAAAAGTAACAAACAGATACAAAAAATTGAACATTTATGCTTGGCAGTAATAGTTTAAAAAGATTTTTTTTTTAAATATGAAATGAAACAATAGGATGTATTCATATCTAAATGTGGTCCTACTCTAACACCTATTGAGCTAAAGAGGGAGCCACCTGCATCAGGGCAGATCCATGTATTTAACATGGCCAAAAGTACTTTCTCAACAAAATGAACAACACAAACACACAATAATCTTAAGAAAATGTATTAACATATATTTGAAACATAAAGGATGCCCAAAATAATTAGAAATGGGCTCTCTTTTGGTTGAAAAGGTGTTATTTATGGATGTTTATGTAGTGTATAATACAAATCTGCCCTGATCATGGTGGAAGCATCAGTCTGTTGCCCTGGCAACACAGGAAGTGAGCAGGATCGCAGTTAAATGTGAATGTCTCCTATTATTGTAGATCCAGGTAGCACTGTCTGACAAGAAGAGGCCTGGCAGACGTCTGTCAACAGCCGATTACTTCACAGCAGGAGCCATTACAGGAATGATAGCAGCCTTTGTGGAGGGTCCAATAGATCTGGTATGTGACAGTTTAGTCGTTCTAATTGTAGAATGCCTGAGTAAATGTACCAGCTGTTCCTGGCAGGCAGACATCAGCATTTCCTTTAATATTTAGAAAGTTTGATCCTTTCAAACAGAGATCTTTTTGAAATCACATCTTGTCGACCAAGATCTGAAGGCCAGGCTGCTGCTGCTTGTAAACAAATCCACGTGGTAACCACTGTGTGTGGCAGTAGCTGAACATAGTATATAAACAGGCTATAGTGTTTTTTTCTTTAACATTCCCTGATGGGATGCACAAGCAAGGAAACTAGTGAAACAGTTACTAAGGCCTCCTAACGACCATGGCTACTTGCTTTAATCATTCAGCTCATGGTTTGTAAGTACTGTGCATGTTTTGAACAGCACCCTCTATTATTGCCTCTCATTTCATCTTAATACTGGTTCAAGGGGGAAGTCAAGTTGTTCTTATCTGAACTTGTACTATACAAATTTAGTAATTATGTTTGGTTTGACAGGTTTTCTTCTTTCATATTAAAGCTCTGCATTTATAAGCAAAACTTCAAGTATTTAGGTAATTCATCATTTGCCACGTTCATATGTATTCATTATTATGTGGGTTGTCTTTGCTGGATATTTAGCTCAGACCAGGAGCTACTATTCAGAGAGACATGTACAGGTATAGCCTTCGAAACATGTTCTGAGTAGTTACCCACTGAAGACCCTTTAATTTATTTGAGCTAGTACAGCCTGTCAAACTTCTACAGAAGAACGTGCGCAATATGGACAATAGTACTTCCATATGTATATAGGTTAGACAGTGACAGGTTAGCTTATGGAGAGTAAAGAGTTCCAACTGTGGAATAGGGTAATGACTACCAGGAAGTGGTTCTGGACAAAAAGACACAAACATAATGTTTATTTTAACATTGGTTCTTTCCAATACAAACGTTATTTCAAAGCTCTTTTCACTGACCATTGAACTTGTGGACATGTATATTAACTGTAGAAATCATTATTGAAATAATTATAAATGCATTTAAAATGGACAGAAAGCTCTTGTAATATTACGGAACCTCACTGCACTTAATGTACTACAGTTAAAGCCAATGTCAGAGTGTAATATCATATTAATACAGCTGCACTGAGAGGCACATCTGTGCAGTGAAAATATTGAAGTGATGCATCTTTGAACCCTTAAAGTGCTAATCAAGGCTATAGATGTTTTCTCTTTGCCATTAAACATATATTGGTTAAAAGATTGAAATTCTGCATCAAGATACCTTTCATTCAAATACCAGCAAGCCTAGTCTTAAGCAAAAAGTAGAACATTGAAAGCATTCATTTGCTGTATCTTTAAAAACCAGACAAAAGAAATGTAAAAGAGTGATATGTTCCGTTTCTGTACAACTTGTTCGAACTACTGTATTTTCTATTATGTCTTAAACAGTTAAATCATTCCATAAATATGACATTATGAGTCTCATTGATTGTTTTCTGTTATTTAATTAATTTATAATATTGAAATGTTCCTCAAAATTTATCTTTGAATAGTGGCTGCCTATTTTGTGTAAGTGGCCATGTTCCTGTGATTTTTTGGATTTCGTATGATTTTTGGGGGTTCTTTTTGTGGGCAAATCTTAAAAATATTCTACCAAACAGGATGACCAATTTCTTTGAAATTGCACTTGGACACTTCTGGGGACCCATAGATGTTAATTTGCTCAAGAGGTGCCCCGGTTTTTTCTATTTTTTCAATTTTTGGGGGTTTTTTGCTTGTTTTTGACATCTTCTCAAAAAGCATCATTCAGATTGTGCTGAAACTTGGTGGAAATGTTCCTTGTGGAAGGGTCAAAGAAAGGTGTACATTACGTGGCATTGCTGTGGAGTCCTGATTTTTGACAAATTTTTCAGTGTGGGTGCTTGTCGGTAAATGTACCCATTCCTATTGATTATTATGCAAGTCAATAGAGCTTGCAATGGTAAGTAACCTTTTTGATTTCTCCAAAACTGCTGGTGGGATCTTCTTCAAACTTGGTGGGGTTATACCTTGGGTGGGTATCTACAAGACTTTATTAAATGGTCACACTTCAGTAATTTTTGGATTTTTATAGGTTTTGAGCTCAGCTGACCTTTTGTGAGGGTCTGTCATCCGTCCGATATAGGCCTACTTTCTACTTTTGCTTTAAACTCAGCTGACGAACTAGTCAGAAGAACCAAAATAGTGATAGGCCTACCAATTCTCCATATTCTTTTGCAGAAGTAACGAAATTTGGATTTTGAGTGGTTGGGCCCATACATATTGGAAACACTATACATGTAGTCTGTATTTAATGAAGAATATTTTAAAGGTTCAGAGGACCAGTTTAAAACTACCAGTTGCTTTTGGTGGGTGACTGCCTGTCTCAAGTCAGGAGTGAAATTTATTTCTTCACATTGGTATCGGAACATGAATGTTGATGCTTTGATAACTCTGGAATCTCTTTGCTGTCATTGTTGGGTTTGATATTTGTGAATATGGGTCATGTTTTTCTACATAAGTGTATCACACTACAGACGTCCGTCCACATTTCACATTTTCAACTTCTCAAAAACCGTTACCTAGATTCACTCCAAACTTGATGGGGATGTGCCCTGGGTGGGTCTCTACTAAGTTTGTCCAAATGGTGACTTTTGGATTTTTTATAAATTTTTTTGTTCTTTTTTGGGGCAAACCTTAAAAAATGTTCTTCTCTGAAACCGCTCACCCAATTGCTTTGATATCACACAGGAACACTCCTGGGGTCTCTTAGTTCTTAATTTGTTCACCATGTGGCACTGCATTTTTTTTTTTTTTTTTTTTATGATTTTTTGTGTGTTTTCGCTATTTTTGACTTCTGCTCCAGAACCATCTCTCAGATTAGGCTGAAATTTGGTTGATATGTTCCTTGTGAAAGGTCAAACAAACTTGTTCACTAGGTGGCGCTGCTTTTTATTCCTGATTTTAATGATTTTTTCAATTTAGGTACTTATCGGTAAATGGACCTTTCCAATTGATTACTATGTAAGTCAGTGAGCATTCTAATGCTAATTCACATTTTCGACTTCTTTTCTGAAACCATCAGCCAGATTGACTTCAAATTTGGTGGTAATGTACCTTGGGGATGGGGGGTGTCTCTACCAGGTTTGTTCAAATGGTCATGCTCCATTGATTTTGGATTTTTTATTATTCTTTATTTTTTTTTTTGTTCTTATTTTGGACAAATCTTTCAAAAATCCTGTTCTCTGAAATCGCTGACCCAAGTCCTTTGATATCACACAAACACTCCTGCGGACTCCTTGCTCTTAATTTATTCCCCAAGTGGCACTGCATTTTTTTTTTTCTCGTATTTTTGTGTGTGTATGTGCGTGTGTTTTGCTATTTTCATCTTCATTTCCAGAACTGTCACTCGGATTAAGCTGAAACTTTGTGAATATGTTTCTGGTGAAAAAGTCAAAGTTGTCCACCAGAGGGCACTGGTGTGGATTCCTGATTTTTAATATTTTTTCAATTTGGGTACTTATTGGTTAATGGATCTTTCCAATTGATTACTATGTAAGTCAATGAGCATTCTATGGCTAAATCACATTTTGGACATCTCTGAAGAAGCTGTCCATCAGATTGACTTCAAAGTTAGTGGCAATGTACCTTGGGTGGGTGTCTCCCAAGTTTGGTCAAATGGTTGTGCTGCAGTGATTTTTTTTTTTTTTTTTTTTTTTTTTGTTGAAAATCTTTAAAAAAAGTTTTAACAGAAAAGTTTGACATGGGAATATCTTGCAATGGTTATAACTTCAATAATTTTGACCAAATTTGTGTCAAACTTGGTACAGATGTACCTTTCATAAGTGTCCACCTATTTTGTCCTATCCCAACTTCACAGAACATCAATTGTAATGAATCTCTAGGTCAGCTGAGCATGGGCTGTTCAGACAGCTCTCTTGTTTTTGTTCATTTTTTGGCCAAATATTAAAAAATCTTTTCCAAAATCACTTGGCCAATTGATTCAAAATTGCATTTGAGGGCATGACAGTGGGGGTTACACAGTACATGGATGATGTTGACCTCATTCTCAAGGTCACAGGGTCACTTAGGTGTATCTAATTTCTAAGTACCTTGGATGAGCCGATCGGTGATATTCAGTACCCTTGATAATGATTTTTGAGATTTTCCGTAAACTATTGGTTCATTTGGAGGATAACTTTGGGGGAAAAAAGTGCTTGACCAATAACTGTGAAATTGGTGGCAAAACACTTCTGGGTGCTCCTGCACCAGGGTGAAACTTATTTTGGATTGAATCTATCAGTACAGCTTGGAATGGGCTATTTACACAGTCCTCTTGTTGTGTTCATTTTTTGAGGCAAATAATAAAAACAATAATATTATTTTTGAATATATGAGTACATTCTGCTTGAAGGTGGTGAAAATACTTGGTGTGAAACTTTCATTTGAAATACTCATGTACTCTTTAAGTGACAATATTTGTATGTATTTAGCTATTTTCAACTTGCTACTCCAATACTGTATACAGTACATGTATTTGACATATTCAGATTTATGACAGTGATTATATTACAGTCAGACATGTGGGTGCAGGAATATGCATGAACTTGACCTATTTTGCACGGCCACTGAAACAGAGCAAGGTATACTGCAGTCTCAGCTGTCAATCCATTATTTGTTTTCTTTATTTGTTTGAAAATCTACAGGTAATCTTGCATCCAAAGAGTAATTTATTTGGACTTTCCACTTTACCAATTTCTGGGTGAAACTATCCAAGTTAGCAGAGCACAGGACTGCCACAGTCCTCATATTTATTTTATTTCTATTGTTTTTGTACTCAAAGAGCCCCTCTTCTAATTTACTAGATGGTTACTTCTGTTATCATACAGTGAGGGTCCATGTTAAAACTTTGTAAGATTATTGCTGTTATCTATGTTCACTGAGAGCCCCTTCTCATAATTTGTTGGATTATATCTGTCCATTTTATGCGCTGTGAGCCTGCCTTATAGTTTATTGGATTATTTCTAATCTTTTTATAGCAGGAGTCCCTTGGATAATTAGATAGTTATTTCTGTTGGACAGAAGAACCATTTGTGGTAATCTCTTGCACAGATGCATGCTACCTGTGTATGTTGTTGCAGTTCAAGACCAAAATGCAGATACAGATCATCCGTGCAAAATCTGGTGCTACTGTGCAATACCGCAATGTATTCCACGCCGGCTGGGTCATAGTTAGGACTTATGGGATACGTGGTGCATATCAGGGCTTGGCGGCAACACTGCAGAGAAACATACCTGCAAATGCATTTTATTTTGGTAATATCATGGTTCACATTGAGTATAATATTTCCCTTTGAATTAATACAGTCAACAGCTTGCCTTGACCTGCTGTTATCATGTGCTATTCTCATTCAAAACTGTTTTTGATAAATTTTAAAGGACATCTTTACTCACCAGCAATTATAATTCTATTACAAAATAGTTCACAAGCAATTACCAGTATACTTCATTGACAATTTATCTATTCAACCAGCTGCATTTACTCATGAACATCTCACAAGAAGTCACAATAAAATCTTTGTGACAAGATCAAGACTTGCTGGTACAAGGAATTGCATTTGGTATGAATTAGTGGACACTTTAAATATTGCTGCCCATGTTATGAAGGACAAAGTACAGACTCATAGTAAACCAGGTTTTTCTTCTTACACAAAAGTGTATTTTATTGTCAAGTACTCTTATGTTTGCTCAGAGCCAAACTGCTATGTCTGTAATATATGATAAGCCATTTTTTTTTGTTATCCATTCTGCAATATATCTAAAATGATGATTTAGTTTATCTTACCTGGAGCATAGTAACAAACAGTTGCACCTGTAACTGTAACCCATTTCTGATCATATTTTAAATGAACATCTTATTTTTATTCATCCTTCTGTCAAGGTGGCTTCCATGACAGCAGCACTTTTTGCCTTAACGGGAGTCTCCCCACACACTATCATATCATGTATATACAATATGCTTTATTATGGTGCAATAAAAGTATTCTGAGTCTGAGTCTGAGTCCAAGTCTGAGTCTAATAAAATTAAGTAAAAGTATATGTATTCCAGTATTGAACCATTGTACACTCAGCAAGCAGTCACTTTTGTCTTTATATATTGGGAAAGCTTAAGCTAGACTGAGATCCAGATGGTGTTTATTAGACAAGACACAATGTACATAGAATTCAAAAGATGATGAATATAACTGTAAACAAAAACATAGAAATCTGAGTGTTGTCAGGAGACAAACCATTACGACAGG
This sequence comes from Hermodice carunculata, assembly GCA_964020975.1. NCBI lineage: Eukaryota > Metazoa > Annelida > Polychaeta > Eunicida > Amphinomidae > Hermodice > Hermodice carunculata. The sequence goes on along the minus strand of OZ026625.1, from coordinate 11,437,822 downwards.
AAAAACTGGCACAATCATGGATGCTACCTCATCGAGAAGAGGTTAGATTAGATTACAAAAATTTGTTACCACAAAAACATGGAGCTGCTCAGGAAATCAAATACCAAGCAAGAGAACCAGACAAATAATCATACAAACAAATAAAATCTCAAATTAACACCAACTAGAAATGTTGTTTCCAGTGAAACCTGTAATTTAAAACCACTGTCATTGTACAACATATTGTATTGATTGCTTTGACAAATGTAATTGTGAATTACAGGAGACTGGGTATCAAGACCTCTGTGCAAAGACAAGACTCCCATATTTTAGTAACTTGAGGTCCAAACTGTGAAAAGGTTACAAAAAAAATTTAGTAACCTCCCATTTACATTCATATATTATGCTGTATTTTATATAAATATTACTCCATTATGAACTTTTTCAAAATGGTGATCTTAATAAAAAGATGTAATGGTAATTTATCTTGTAGCATCACCAGTATCATTTAGGACTACAGGTAAACTATATACAAAAGAACGGTACCTTTAATTGAACATGTAAATACAGGTTGCATATGGTGCCATGTAATTGCATGTATAGTGGAATATACATGGGTGTTCGAGATCCAAGCTTGCCAAGACTGAACAGGACTGAAATCGGATCTTTCTGAATACAAAATGATGGGATTTCAAAAGTGTCCAACACTGAATTCTGTCTGAAGACTGAAGTTTGACACCCATGAATATAGGCAGCTTGGCCTATTTTAAAACCAGATTTCCATTTACCACAGTTTGCAACAGCTTTTTAGAACAAAGTTCCATTGTTTTTGCATTATAATAATGTCAAATATGGTGGTAAAATACATTGTGTTGGTTACATATTGTCAAAAACTAATGTACTACTGATTCTGCATACAGTTTCAGATTAATATGTTTATGGTTTTAAGCTTAAACCTGTTTAAGGATGGTGCCAACATTTTTTAAGTTGCAGGTGAATTGGTCAATATATATCATTCTGTGTTTCAGGTTTCTTTGAGTTATGCCGTGACCAATTTACACCACCAGGGGGCACTGTAGGTGACCTTCAAGCCTGGCAGATCTTCACAGCTGGGGGTGTGGGTGGTTTTCTCTACTGGTTCCTGACTTACCCAACTGATGTCATAAAATCAGCTATGCAGTCGGACAACTCACACAGGAGAAAGAGAAAATACAGAAACATTATTCACTGTGCAAAACACCTTTATTATGAGGAAGGAGGATGGAGGCGCTTTTTTCGTGGATTTGCGCCATGTTTGATGCGATCGGTGCCAGCAAATGCAGTAATGCTGTTGACTCTCGAGAAATGCAGGCAGTTATTCCCACAGGGAAGATAATAATGCAACTTTATTTGCAGCGTGAAAGTTGCAGAAAAAGATTGTGATAATTTGACATGTATCATAATATGAAATATGCAAGTTATTTGTAATATATACAGCACTTGCAAGATGGAGTTTTTAGATACGGATGAAGTGTGCAGGGGTGTCAGCACATCGCAATGCCAACCAAAGTGCATTTGAGGATTAAGTTGCTCAATGATATTCTTTTTATTACTTGCAGTGAATGTATTTTTTATCTTTCCCCCCCTCAAATTGGCCCAAATTACCTGCATGCAAATTGCTGTATTTTTTTAAAATTAAATATCATGTTAATAGAAAACATTTTTGCTAAGAGTTGTAAATAAGACCCATCATAAATGACACCCCAGGTCAACAGCTTTCCCTGGTGTTGTGCCAAGGAAAGCTGTTGATTCAATCTTACTCTGACCAGGACAAAACTGGCTGGAGATCGAATGTCTGCTTTGAGCAATGAGAAATAATTTTAATGAAAACTTTAGATGAGACCTATCAAGATAACATGTGCCAGGTCAAAAGTATTCCATGGTGTGGGTTGGGCCCTTAAACTCAGTCCTAACCCTTAAAGTGCTGATTTAAGACTGAGTCAACAGCTATACTTCTGGCACTTTATGCACAAAGTGTCCCAAGGAAAGCTGTTGACTAAGAATACTTTTTGTTTTAGACTAGGCTTGCTGGTATTTGACTGAAAGGTATCTTCTTGAGGAATTTGAATCTTTTAACCATTATATGTTTAGCAGTAATGAGAAAATGACTATAGCCACGATTAGCACTTTAAGGGTTAATTCAAGGGGAAGAGGGTCAAGTACATGTACATGTAGGTAGTCAATGGGAAAGAACAGTGACAGGTGGCAGAAGCTGGTCATCACAGCTGGCAGCAGTGACAGGCAGTCTGCTGGCAGCCACTGCCAGCTGGTACCTGCCGGGAATCATTGTGTGCTGGTGATGGGAACTGGTTCATTTTTATTGCACCGCTTTGAACAGCAGGTTCACCAGTTCAAACCGGCAATCCAAAAAGTTGAAAAACATGAAGAAAATTCCAAAACCAGAACTTTTACTTGTCAGTAAGATAATTTGTACTGTATGGCTTTTTGTTCTAAACACCCGCATCCAGTAATATCACAAATGTGTTCCCCAGGTGGACCTCTACCAAGTTTGCAAAGGGGACGATGATGCAATAATTTTTCTATTTCCATGGTTCATACACCTGTCTGGCCACAAATTTCAAGACTTTTTCAAGACTTTTCCAGACTGATTTGTCCAAAATTCCAAACTTACTTTGGCTTACACCAAGGCCAACAGGTAACAAAAATAAAAGGTATCATTTAACCTAACTTCCACATTTCTGTCGCAAATGAACTAAAATACCAAAGTCTGAAAACAAAATATGATTTTCCAAACTTCTAAAGACACAAGTGTGAAATTCAAGACTTTTCAAGGCCTTGAAGGGCATGACCTGAAATTCCAAACTTCTCCAAACTTTTCAAGGCTTGTATGAACCCTGTATTTCTTATGAAATTTTAAATTGATTTTTCAAAAAAAAAAAAAATCTTCATCTCAAGAACTACTCGGCCAATTGCTGTGATATTGCACATAGAGTCACCTGGGGTCACCTAGTTCTAATTTTGGCCACCAGATGGCACTGCAATTTTTTTTTTTTCATGAATTATATATCAAACTTTGCTACCACTGCACATGTATATAGCTATACAGACTACAGTGCATGTGTTCCAATACTGTAAAAGCATATTCCAATCAGCAAAGCACAGGATAATCATGATCCTCTTGTTTAAAGTCTTGTTCTGCAAAACCATTTGGCAAGTTACTTCCAAATTGTTTAGGCACATTTCTGGGTACCACTTGACCATGTTGGGACTTCATATGGGTTGAATTTCAAGGTCAGCTGAGGACAGGCTGTTGACAAACCCTTCAGTTTGAGATTGTTCCCATGCTTGGCTGAAATATTTAGTGATTGGAGTCCTAGATCATTGATGTGTGAATGTGTTTTTGTTTTGTTTTTTTGGTTTTTTTTTTTTGCCAGTTTCTTTTTTGGTTGCCTTCTTGTGCCAGCCACCTTCTTGACATCTTTGGTTCGCTCTTTTTTTTTTTTTCTACCTGGAGCATTTTTGACCCGTTTGCGGTTATTGTTACCTGGTTTGCCTGTCCTGCACAATAAACCTGTTTTATTTGGGTATGGCTTTCTCTGTTACAATACAAGTCTGCAGTGACTTAAAATGTCTAGGTTCTCACTTTTTAGTACATCAATCTTTCTTAATGACCTGGACCCAAACTATGCACAAACTTACTCACTTGCACAGTCCTTTTTGTATTTTATGCCCTGTTCTGAAACATTGACAGGTCTTGTGCCGGATTTTTTAGGGGTCTGGTAGTTCTTGTCCATGTCCATGTCCTTGTCCTTGTCCTTGATAGTATATTTATGTGATAACTGGCAACTGCTTGAGCCTGGACTTTGATGTTGCACTTGTTGCTCATCCTCTTCGAGCATGGTGAGGGCCAGACTAAGACAGTTCGTGAGCAATCGAGACCTCATTCCCAAGGTCTCAGAACCACTTACATGCATTTTACTGTTCATGCAGTGACATGATCACTATTTGAACTGGGACTTTGATGCTGCACGTGGCAATGGTCCTCTGTATGGGATAGGCTCAGACTGTAGGTGAACGGCCTTCAGCTCATTCCCACATACGTAGGACCATGTGAATTGTACTGTTCACGATAGCTTTGGAACTATTTGGGCTAGAACTTTGATGTTGCACATGGCAATGGTCCTCACTTCACATGATATTTAATATTTATGTGAAAACTTGACCATTTGAACAAGGACTTTGACTATTGAGCAATTACTTTAAATTTGCTATTTGTGCATGACTGTCAAGAAATGTGACCTTGACCAAATTCCTAAGGTCACAGGGCTTTGAGTTCTTTCTTACAAGGTCAGCTACACACAGGTCTGTTGCAGCTGTCTTATAATCATTTACATTTTTTTTTCCACAGTCACATTATTTTCAACCTCCCTGGCATGAAATCAGTGAGTTTCTGGAAAGTGTTGCATAGAGAATCTGGTAACTGGATACAGGTTCACAGAGTTCACGAGCAGGTTCCGCGGAGTAATGCATCACTTAAACGCAACTCTCGAGTCTCATCTTTGAACCTGTATCCAGTTATATGATGGCGATTCTATTTATCGCCAATTTAAATGCAGAAAGGGCACAAATTTACGAGAGTGTTTGTGCAATAATACAGGTTAAATCAGTCCTGTACACAGAGCCAAGGAGGCATTCAAGTCTAGTGAAAGTGATTAGGCATCAGAGCTTGAAAATGGAGCTCCGCCATTAGTGCCGACAGAAAATAGAAAAAAAAACAGAGGATTTTATAGAACAATCTTACTAGGCCTAATGTGCCGCTTCACTGACAAAAGGTGAAAGCAGTGAATAGGGGGGAATAAATGTCATTGACGTTATGTCCTGTTGCACAATGGAACCACAGCGGCAACTAGCATAGTGGTTGTCCTAATATTCTGGTAGATATGAATGCATAGATACGACCGCCAAAGACACTCTCTAGCCACAGGGGCAACCAGCACATGTGGGTGTCCTCAAATTCAGGTAGACATGAACCCAAAGATACTGACCACCAAAGTCACTGTCACCAGAAAATACTGATCAGGATCAGGTGTTTCAGACATCAGTTGACATGCACTCGGAGAAGCCAAGAGGCCCATGTTTTTGGCAGACATCAAAGCGCAGGACGCGGTTCCCAAGCAACGTCACTTCAGCTGGCACAAGGACATCCAGGATTTGTCAAGCTGTTGCACATCATGTGTTGTTATGTGAAGAGCGAGCGTAGTTGTTGACACTGGCAATACATGTACTCCGACCACTCATTTACATAATGGTGGTTTTCTACACATGTGTAAACAATAAAATTAGCAGCATTACATCGTGCCGGTTCACAGTATCGAAAATTCCAGTGTAATTTACCATACAAGGATCGAGGACCTGGGTCATGTGCCATATAAGGAGAAGCAACAATGCAAGGATCGGACACAGCTCAAAAACAATATTTGGATATTGAATTTTCATTTGGGTCATGCCAGTACAAACTTGGGATAAAATTTTAGTCTTAATGCTAAATCAAGTTCGTTCATTTGGTAATTATATTTCATTTGGCGTAGTTTTGTGACCTTGAACTTTGACTGAGGCCATTGCATCAGCGTACACAAGTAACGCTGCCTTATATCTGGGTAACAGGGCTTACTACTGAATAAGGATAAGAACATACCTATGGGTTTCTTTTGGTATTGTTACTTATGGCCTTGAATGACCTTGAGAGGTCAAACTGAGGTCCATGACTAAAACCTCAATATTTTCATCTTTACTTAAAGCTGTCTACTTTGTAATTTGCAAACATACAATCCCACTATGGCAAAACAAAGAAAACAAGTGACAAAGCAGATATATTTACAAGTTTTATTTCTTTTGAAAGTGCATTTTCATTTCACAATCACTCTTAATACTTTCTGTTACTTGTAAAATAACAAAAGACTAGTCACATGAAGGCTGTTACCTTATGGGGGCTTTCCGTGACACTCCATTTAATTCAATGAGTGTCACACCCAAGAATAAATATACGTCTACTTGGTTTCATGTAAATGTGCTAATGTTCAGTCTCCAAAGTATACCTGTGTTCCTTGATTACACATGTTCCAGAAAGTTGGTGGCAACAGAGAAGGGTCCGTGCTGGGATAGATCTCGTGAATGTGCAGAACGAAGGCAAATCGGTTTACAGGAAAAAATACAACTTTCAAGTCATATGAATTGCATTATTCTTTTCGGGCAACCTCTCGTACTTTTGATTTCCAAATTCTGAAATAATGAGCATGATTATCCAGTTTATCATTGTTAACCTGTTCCTCCTGCCCTAATATTTGAAATAGGTCTACAAGTGACGTTTCCTTTCAGTTTCCTGGCTGCTTAAAAGGATTAACACCACACAGAGACTTGAATTTTTTTTAAAAATCCATCCATTTGCACAATACACCCTATCCCTTCCCCGGTACACAAGCCCCCTAATGTCACAGCTTTATAAAATCAAAATGTCCAGCCTCACAAAATCTAAATTACTGTTCAGACAATGTTAAACATGAGTACATGTGGTTGCCTGCGCTCACAAAATTTCTTCGACATGAAGTTAGTATTCCATGACCTGCATGCTCAGATATTCCCATTTTGAATGCCTCTTGCAGTGAACATGGTACATGCCCATTGCAGACTGTTCTATGGTGTCTGTGGATGGGATATCTACCTGTTCACATTGAATCAAATGTATTAAAATGTGTAATACCATCTCCAGTGCCACAGAGAGTCTGTATGTGTTTATTATGAATAGATTATGATCCGCAGAATACACCTCACAACAATGTAACCCGGATGCATCTAAACCTGCTGTATCAAAATGCAACTTTCTTTCCCCAATGCGAGAAAAAACGAAAGAAAAAAATCCAGAAGTAGTCCAGTGTCATATGTGTTGGTTGTTTCAGTCTGTTCGTCAAGAGTGTAGCTGATTATTCTTATGCTTTTCTGGCTGCACTGTGAGGCATTGCACCCAAAGCATGCCTGGTAATAGCTGTTGGTTCAGTTCCTATAGGGTTCCTTTTAAAATAAGACATTTCGTTGAATTCTCGGATAAAAAAAAAAAAGACCTTTGCAATGGGTAAATAATTACACATGTAATACAAGTTCTGTTTTATTCTTAATACACATGTAATTAAAGTTGTGACCCCCCTACCAAAAACACTCCAGACTTCTCTGTGATGTGTCCTTCTAACAGGTGTGTACAATGAAAACTTGCAGGTAGCCACAGCATATAAAACCAATCAATATTATTTATGGTACACAATTTGCATTCAGTGGGGCTTTTTTCTGTTTTATTTTAAGTCTAGGTTCAATCCTGCACATTACTTATGACATACGTTTAATATTTATAGACTTCTGGGTCATTTCGCAGGACATCTTCTTTCACAAAATGTTTTTTGTCCACCAGTGTACAAGATAGTGGACCGTCTGCTATATATCTATATACCAAATAAATTATACATGAATCACAACAGGGGCAGAGGCAGTTAGGCCCTAAAAGCTACTTCATTCTCACATGATGGGAACAAAATTCCAATGTCCTAAAAGCGAAACATTCAGCGGTAACACTAAAAAAGGCCGATATAATTTTGTCCTGTGCCAAATAATCTTCGGTCTACTTTGTGTCCAGTGCTCATTTTAGTTGTTTACTTTACCCCTGTAAATAAACATTTGTACCAAAATTGCTCAGGGACACACTCTTTACATTTGTTTTTGCCCATATTGAGATAAAGCTTAAGAAAGTCAAGCAATTAGTAAATAACACTGCAAATTTTGGATGCTTTTTCAAAACCGTGTCATGGTAGAATTTCTTGATTAAATGTTTGCATATTAACACAGTTCACCAAAGTAACTGTCAAAGCTCAAGAGATTTTTTTGAAAATATAGGCCTACAGCAGCTCATTTGAAATAAACTTGCAAAAATAAAGTTTACAACAGATGGTGTATCATGCAAGGTTTGGTTGTCTTCAAACACGATGGAGGTTCTTTACTTAATCATATCCAGGTGTCTATTCCGGGCGACTTACAATAACCATTATGCTATATTTGTATCATATGTGCTGACATAGCTGGGTTTACATGAATATTTACAAAATCCTGTCTGATTCATCACAGTCTTGAATGGCAAACTGTACAGGATAAAATCACAATGTCCTTTTCCTCAATCTCTACTTCTTGGGCTTGAAGTACTTCTCTGTGTTGGGATATTTCTGTGGCACAAAATCGGGGTCTGACTGCACGCGTGCGCGGACTGACGTGTGAAGCTGTTGTTCAAATGCAGCGTGAAGGGAGGGGCTATCGGCTGCATCTTGAGACAGCTGGTCCATAGATGTGATGGGCTCAGCACCAGCTGCTGCCACCGCTCTCCTCAGGGTCTCTGGCACGACGGACTTCATGTCGGACAGTCCCTCTTCTGCTTTGGTTTTGTTCCCCATTACCTAAAATGTGAACAAACATACAGGTACATGACGCATATGGATCAGAATCTTTGGTACCTGAGAGTATTGCACAGGAAAAGACGATTCTCTCCAAGGTCTACTTGTCCGGAGACAAGTGCTCCTATCTTTTACATGTTGATTCACAAAAATTTTACTTGTCCCCCATCAATTTTTACTTGTCCCGGACAATAGGAAATCAAAATAGGAGATCTGTGATTACACATCATGAATATATCTTGCCTACTGCCCTGCAGCAGCTAAGTATAAGTGTATTGTTCATGTGATCTTGTGTTGGGCAGCTTCAATGCCACACCTGAAGAATAACCGAAACATAATGTCACTACTACAGTCTGTCCAGCAAGAGTTGAGCTCAGGGGGCTGTCTCATTAACTGCAACCTCCCCAGGCAGTCTCAAGGCAACCAATCGCTGGCCTAGCAGCAGTGCCCATCACAGGTCATTAATATGATAATAAGTATATACAAACACATGCACATGGGCTCTGCTGGGCTAATCAGTGGCCAGGCGTACTGTTCAGTTTATTCTTTTCAATAGCTGTAAAATATTGAAAATATTTCAATATTTTTCCACTTTCCCTTGTGTTCAAATTTTGAGATGGGCCCTCCTAGCCAGGGCCAATTCAACATGTGTTTCAATTTAGGCATCATGCTACTAGATCTCTTGTTATCACAGTCCAAACTACATCAGTGGACAACATGGGGTGGATGTTCACAGTAAATGGGTGTTAAATAAACCTAAATGGGTTTTTAATCAACTTAAAATGTTTATCAATTTGTCACTGTCATGTAATCAAAGGCTCATCAAGATTAAGAAAAACCTAGGGAGCTCCCTACTCACAATACTTCCCATACTTATATGCTGTGTACCAGGGAAATGGCTGAACAAGACACAGAGGGACACCCCCTTGTCTGTCTATTTCTTGGAACTCCGACGGAAGACAGGAATGATGCTTCAATTTTCTTTGCAAAATAAACCATGTGTAAAATTGTACTCCATTCTACGTTTGTCTAGAGATTTTGGCGTAGGAATTTTAATCAAAATATACTGATAAAACATACACAAGCCCCATTGAGTACTCAGAATTCTCAGACTGCATTGGTCAGTATTGCTTCTGTTTGTACAAGCTTTGTGCATCTCTTCCTGTCAATACTTTGTGTAAGATGTCAGAAGGCAAACGTGGGAAACCTTTGCAAAGTTCGGCATGGAAACTTGTTGTAAATGTTTCTAACTACTTCAAGTCAGAATCTGAAGCTGTTGTGTTAACTCCACCTGATCCAACTTTAGCCAAGAACTGGTTAAAACGGTCAGCAGACTGCCTTGGAGTAAGCCAGGCTTCAGTTAAGAGCATCAGGAAGGATGCTCAAGAAGGAAAGCCATTGTCTGCACGCGGACATCCTCCCTGAGCTCAACTCCCGCTGGACAGACTGTATGACGTTTCATGGACGAAAACTTGTAATTGCAGATCATATAATTTAAAGCTCATTCAAGTTGTCTCCACTTGGAAATTCTCCACACTAAAAGATTACTTAGTACATGGTACCTGTTCTTTTAATGGACCTACAAAAATGTGTACATGTATTTATGTGCCAGATGTTCTATTAAATATCAAGTGTTTTGAAAAAAAAAATTAAAGGCAAAAAAGTACCAAAACTCTCTCCATTGTGCAAAAAATATTATATTTAATGCATGTGCATCTCAGTTAATACCATCCCAGCTGCCAGCCAAAAGGGCCTTGTGAAGCAGGCTGTTTTTACTTACAGGTAAAACACAGGTAGTCATATTGTGTAGCAATACTTAGGGAGGCCCCCACCAGAGGTCACCGGTATCTGTAGCGCTTACAGCATACATTTAGGAAGTATGGCATCTATGAAGGGTCAAAAGTGATGATGGTCTGATTTTAGCATGTGACACACTGCTATCTCAAGATGTATGTACACACAATAAGTTTGGAATCTATAAGTATAACAGTAAAGGATCTTTGACCTGGAAAAGCATTTTCAGATGGACGGGCAGTTGGACAAGGTGAAAACCTGTAGTTTGCCCTGGGTTCTGGAGGGTAAGGAGGGCATGTGGGGAGACTAAAACAAAGAAATAGACTTGTGTCTTGACAGGGTGGTTTTGAAAGTTGTAATTTTACTTAATGCAATGTGGAGTTGACAGCAGGTATAATTTTCTCACCTTCCTGCGTTTTGGTGGCATCCCGTTCAGGTAAGCATCACTAAATGGTGGTTGTGGTGCCTGCCGCCTCTGCCGCTGTACATCCCTTGTGATAATAGGAACCCACTCCTGGAAAATAACATACTGCAATCAAAATCTAACAAATTTGACATGTAGGACCCAGACAATACTCAAAAATCAAGCAAACCAATGATACCATATTATCCTTTTTAATTCATTCCATACCAGTCCTTGATTTTTCCGTATATTTACCTGGATTTAAGATGACAACTGCATATTTAAATTCTTCATGAAAAGAGCTTTTATCCAAGTACCAACATGCCTATAGTCTTAAGTCAGTGGTTCTGGCACTGCCTGGCAAGTCATGCTGCAGCTGCCGCAAGGGCAGCTGCAGCATGACTGGCCAGGCAGTGCCAGAACCACTGACCAAGGCCTGTGACCATAGTATGGAATGAGTTCAGCATCTGTCCTATTAGGCACCCCCACCCCTTATTTTTTTTTCTGGCACACAAATTCTAAAATACTGAAAACTTGTATGTACTTCATGGTGATTTACCAGTTAATACAGCTAAAGTGTTTCAAATTTAAATTTATAACACTGCAACTCATTTCAATAATTTTCTATTGCCCTAGACACTTAAAAGGGACAACAAGGTAGCAGAGTTGAGTTTTCATTTTGCCATGAATTCTTGATACATGCATAATCCTGTAATATTCTATAAATGTAATTAATCAGCCTCATAACACACATACACACATTCATATTGTTTAGAGCCTGTGAAATCTTTATCCAGCATACCAGTACTGCATGGAAGGTACAACATGTATTTCAAATCACCCAGAATCTGCTCCGTCAGAAAAGTTTGAATGAAGCTCACAACTACCAAATGAAATTCATGTTGCAAGCAAACAAAGCTCTAAGAAAGTACATCATTTTTTTAATATCTTGATCCTAGGTAAAAACATGTACAATTTCTGCATGTAATCCACAATTTGTTTTTTCTGTAGGTGGTACCCTAAAAAATAAAAAAACTATTCTCCCCCCTCGCATGTAAATTTTACTGGAACAGCCCTGAGTTGTTTTTGAAAGCAGACACAGGTGTTTACAAGGGAATGAACTAATAAAAGCTGACAGTGTATGCTGCCATGCCTGGGCTAGGTGTGCAGCATGTACAGGGTACATGGGTGTGTACCTTTATTTATTGCTTCACAACAAGTGGCCGTTGCATCTATGCCCGGTGTATTAGTGACAAGTACTCATCAGGTTTGTACCGTCACCAAAATTGTCTTTTCTACCATCCCCCCAGTACTGTGACATTAGTAACAGAAAGAACTCTGAGTATACTACCGGACGGGTGCCACTAACATTGCCAAAAAAATCTATCCCCATGTAGTTTGATGTTACATCACTACAAAGTACCCGCAGATTGTTTGCTGGTGCTCTTTTCTTTTTCTTTCTCTTTATTTTTCTTTTTCATTTTTTTTCGGGGGGGGGGGGAGGCAGTTTTTCTGCCTATCTCCTAGACCCTAACTTTATGTCACTCTTCATGTAAGGAATCCTCTTACTTTCACAAACAAGGGCAGTCATATTGCACGCCAATTCATAGTCCCTTGCTGGAGATCAGCTTTACATGTATCTGCAGTTCTCACAGTACATGTATGGGAAATATGGCCTGTACAAGCATTTTGTATGATGTGGTGGAGGTCACAGTGACTTTTGACTTTGGTAGGTGACACACCACTATCCCTAGAAGTATCCACACACCACATTTGGTATCTAGTATTTACAGTATGAAAATGCCACCCAGACAATCATTTTCTGTGATGGAGTCAGGGGTCACAGGTCATCATGGCCAAATTTTGCTGTTTGACACACCTCTATCCCAAGAAGTATCCATACATCAAGTTTGGTATCTGTAAGTATTACAGTGTAAATATCGAAAATACAGCTCGGATGAGCATTTTCAGGTGGAGAGACACACAGACATGGTGGAAACCTGTAGTCTTCCCTCCCCCTAACCCCTGGGTTCCATTGGAAGACTAATTATTTATGGTGAATTTGGTGCAGACTAGGCTGAGAAAGTCCCTGTACATCTTGTGTGTTTGTTTTTCATCTATGCAAGGGAGTATCGACTTCCTTAGCCATTGTTCTCCCGGCGACTAGCTGTCATTGACAAACTTCCCAACTGAAGTTCGGGGACCATAAATTGGATACTAATACATGACCTGATTGAGACTTCTAAACGTCACATCAACATGTCTCTCTGGGTGACTAGACTAGTAGGTCTAGGAATGCAGTGCGTCTTGCTTTATGTACTAACATGATTTAACATCAGTTAGAAATATTACTCTCTGCTATTGAACAGTGCCCACGACCACTCCCAACCACCCTCAGTGAGCTTCGTCTGACAAAAAACCAGCCAGGTGCTTGCCATGCACTGTCAAGTTTCACCCTCAACTTTTCCTTGTTTTTCACACAGCCTGAATTACTAGCACAAGGACCACTGGTACCATTTGCAAAATGCTACTGTTTCTTCCATTTGGCTAAAGAAATTTGCAAAAGACTAGATTGGTTTAAAATGAATTAATAAAGGACCAGAGTAGAACTTTCCATGAATTTTGCTTCTACTTCACAATTGTGGCTAAAGATTTTTCAAAGTCCAGATCTACCCCTGCTAGCAGAAGGCGTACCTGCCTCAAACTGATGTACCAAACACTGGTGCCACAAGTTAATCCCATGCAGTACCACCACCACTAGAGTAACTTACTGAAGGCACAGCCCTGTGCCAGTCCTCAGACCCCATCTCCACTGGTATGTTGTCCAGGCCGTCCAGAGCCGGGGGTGGTGGCAGTCGGGAAAGGGCCTCGGCTACAGACGAATTTTCACTGTGATCTGATGACGCCCCCCGCGGACTGTCCACCTCCATTGGCTGAAACGCACAGAATAAAGAAATGACCAGCCTTCTTTTCCTGTTCGTACAACAATTCCTGCACCAAGCCACAATTTTTATCCAACTTTTTATAGTAACTGTTTGTTCAGCGAGACTTAGCTCACTTTTCAGTATATTTATATATTAAGAGACCTCAAGTCTCACAGAACAGACTGTATGCATATGTGAACTCAGGACTGTGACCACATTTGAGTAAAATCTGTGAAAGCTTTGTGGTGTCATGCTGCCAAAAGACCAAAATGGACGTAAGTACCCACAATGAATCTTTCTTATTGGAAAGAGGTATCAAAACATCCCGGCTCGGTGAAGTTTCTATGCTTCACTTTGTATCATGGGTACATATTTTGCACAAATACCAAGTCATTTATATCAAATAAATAACTTTTGTTTAACAGCACAAATATTCATTACTTCAAGACAAAACTGTGGTCTTTGGGATCTGGAATTTTCAGACACTGGTTTTGCATGTTGGTTGTTCTGAAGAGTCTCAATTATGTGGACATGGAGATTTTAGATAAACACTCCTTTGTCCATCTTAGATAAACACTCCTTTGTCCATCTTTGAGAGACCACCCCAAGGACAGGTCTAAAGGTGGTCATATAAAATAGGTGGCCTCTCATTGGGGGTATAATAATATGGAAAAGATGGACTCGGGGACCTGGTGAATACCGTTTTAAAAGGCAGATGGTCTTTCAAAAGTGAGAAGTTTTCCATTGTAAGATACCTAAAATCAACATCATATTCCATTTTAGGCCACAATTCTCATTTTCACTGCAAAAAAAAAAAGGAAACCATACATCTGGATACATAGTGGATGCACAGAAATTTAAACTACCAGAATCCTACCTCTTTCTGATCATTACGACTAGGTGTTGGCTCAGACTGGGCAGTCTGTGAACTGGTAATCCCACTCTCTTCAGCGGACATGAAGGATCCATCAGATGACTGGGGACTTGTCTCCATGTCTCTGTGTCTTACAATGTAATGCTCTACCTCACTGCTTGGGATTGTAACAGTGGCCAATCTCTGTCTCAGCTGCTGGGATGACATCGTCACCATCCACTGTTGAATCATGGGATTGATGTCACTGGCTACATGCGACTGAAGCAAACAAAATGCATGTTAAAGTAAAGTGAAGTAAAACGACAGCAACTAACGATCATACATTTATGAGGCTTTACAGCCATGCGTCTAGTTTCGATGCTTCCTGCATGACCTGGCAAAAAACACTAACAGTGTATGTATTGAAGGGTATCTACTTACGTTGCTGTGTAAAACGTTCTATTGTTTACATTTAAGGTTGATGCCATGAATAATGTTCTCGACATCATACAAGTTCAGAAGTCAGGGCTTTTGACAGTAATAGGTTTTTACCACATATTTATATTTACTAAGGAACATCATATTCGCTTTATTCCGTAATACATCAGCTCGGGATGTTTGTATTGGAAATGCAAACATGGTGCCGCCAGTTAGCAGAATGACTTGTCCGGGGATTAATGGCACCGAAACAAGTCTTGCGCTGGTTCCCCGCTGATGACCCGATTTTTTAAAGGCTAATAATGCCTAAAACTTTCTTCTAAATTTCAAATTTTATGAATATGATTGGTTCCTTTCATAAATTAATTTGCTATTATGATTTAGAACAATACAGTTTTTCAGTGAATGGTACGGAATAGGACTTTGCTCTTAGAATATCGGACTTGATAGTGTTCAAACAGTACATGGGCTTACAGAATTAGGTTTGTTAAGTTTCTCTTTGTATTAAATATGAAAGTTACTCCCTTTCCCACAAATGAAAATTATTCCGCTTTGCCCAGCTGAGTTAGCCAATGCACAAGCTTGAGCTTTGAATTGGCCAAAACAGCTAGAGGGCTGTTCCAATGCCTGAATAAGAACTTACACGTAAGAAGAATGGGTCTCTTTCTAGTAAAAATACTACTACAACTTTTTTTTCTTCTATTTTTGATTTATTTATTTATTCATTTTTTTTTGGGGGGGGGCAGGGGAGGCAAGGGTCTAGACCCATGCATTGACGGTACTGTAGCATATGGACATAAACTGAGACATTACAAAATTTCCTTTCAAGTAACATGTCGACTCAGGAACTGAAATTACAACAGTGAGTACATGTACCCTAAAAGTATTTTGTACAATCCAAGAGTCTTGAATCAGTTAAGTAAACTCTTCCCAGGCCCAAAATGTCCAAGCATCTTGCATGTTAAATCTAGTCTGCTGTACATATGTATTTTATGATTCAATATGCATGTTAATGATACATATACTGTGTTAGTTCTAATTAGTCCCCTGGTCACTAGTTAGAACGAATACAGTACTTTGACCAAGAGTTGCATGGGGACTGTATTCACAACACTTGGCAGACTTTGCTCAGACCTTTCTTCAACATGCTGTGGCAAAAGGTACCTTTTGTCAAACGTGATTAAGGAAAAGTTGCCCAGCTTTGAGTGACATTTGATCATGAGGAATTTATTTCACTTTATCTGATATCATCGCATTTGATTTCAATAACATGAAGAACAGTTTATGTCCTAAAGTTACACCTCCTCGGATCAAAGATTTTAATATCCCTGGTGAGAAAGCTTTTTCAGTGCATGGACCACCCACTGCAGCCAAAAGTTGCAGTCTCGAGACTGTAGGGGGTACCACTGTAGAATCCAGTGACCAGAAAGAACGTTCATACTCACCACGTGACTCTGTACAAGACGTTCTAAGGCATCCTCTCCTCCCTGTAGACAAAACTTGGCCAGCACGATGAATTCGTGGATGATACGGTTACATCTCTCATACAGATCACGACCAAAATTAGCATCATTTTCTGCAAAAATAAGATGACATGCATTTAATAACAAGCTATCCAAATGACCCACAGGTTCAGCAGTGAATATATTTAATCAATTTTTATATATATATTTCTTGATGAACCTGTGTCCCATTTTCCAAGATTTTACCAAAAAGGGAACAAACAAAAATGTTAACAAATCCAAAAATCCCTCCAGCATGACCTTTTTGAAAAATTTGTAGAGACCCAACCAAGGTACATTCCCATCAATTCTTAGCAGCAGAAGAAGCCAAAAAATGTGAATTTTTTTTTTTTTTTTAAATTTTTTTTATTGAGTTCCTCGAGCATATACATATCCGTCAAAGCTGTACAGATAAATATAAAACAAAAACCATTAGCGACTACTTATTACAAACCTTTGTCACTATTCGGAATTACTAACTGTGCAAAACAAAAAACAAAAAAAAAAACAAAAACCAAATAGGTGACAAAGTACGGCTTATACCAATGTGAAATAACAATACAAAATTATAAATGGAAATAGTACAAAACAAAGAAGAAAAAAAAAAAAAAAAAAAAAATGTGAATTACTACTGCAATCCACATTGACTTACAGAGTAATCAATAGGAAATCTTTGTATTCACCTACAAGTACCTCAACAGAAAAATTCATCAAACATCAGCTCAACCCTTCCACAAGGAACATTTCCATCAAACTTCAGTCCCTCATTAGAACTTTGGAAATAAGGTCAAAAATGGTAAAACAACACAAAAAATTTGCAAAAAAAATTAAAACAAGAGGACTGACAGTCCTATGCTCAGCTGACCTGGCATACACAAAACAATGTGGTCTAATGACCTTTGCAATAAGGTCAAGGTCACCTTTCTTGAAGACTGTGATGCACCAAATAAAAGTAATGGCTCAATAGGCAAAGTGACCCTGTGACATGGAGTCACTCAAGTACTGTTCAAATCTGGCCCACATGAAAAACCACAAGCATCAAAGTCCTAGCTTAAATAATTCTGAAGTTATCAAGTAAACAGCAAAACTCAGTAAGTGGCCTTGTAAAATTGTGAATGAGGTCAAGGTCACCCATGCATTGTGATCTGAAACTGTTTCAGAGAAAAAGATAAAGACTTTGCCAAATAATTAATGAAAAAAAGAAAGAAAAAAATCAGCAGAGCATCACCATTTAACAAAACTTGGTACAGACCCACCCAATGTCCATGTACATCCCAACCATCTTTGTAGTGGGTCTGGTTGATGGCTTTGGAGAAGTGAAAAATGTGAAGTACCATTACAATCCACATGTGGATTGTAAGCATGGTACTTCACATTTTTCGAGTCCAGGAGTCCCTATGTAATTTCAAAGCAATTGATCGTGTGGTGCCAAAAATTTTACAGAAAAAAAAAAAAAAGAAAATTCACTGAAGCATGATCATTTGAGCAAAGTCGGTAGACACCCTGCCAAGGGTAAATCCTCATCAAGTTTAGAGTGGATGTGGCTTGACGTTTTGAAGAAGAATTAAAAAATGTGATTTGTGGATGGAGATGACAGACAGACAAAAAAATGACTGACCATCCAAAAAGCTAAGCTGACGAAGTCAGCTGAGCTTAAAACTGCAGCACCATCTGTTGAACAAATTAAGGTCTAGGTGTCCCTATACAATTTTAAAGCAATTGGCCAAGCACTTTCTTTGCAGATTTTTTCTCATTTTGTCCAAAAAAAATAAAATAAAATAACAAAAGAATAAAATAAATAAAACATAAAATCCAAAAACCACTGGAGTGTGACCATTTGAACATATTGGGTAGAGACCCACCCAAGGTAAATCCTCACCAAGTTTGAAGTAGATCTGGCTGACAGTTTTGAAGAAGTTGAAAATGTGAATTGTGGACAGATGGACAGACGACTGATCCCCCTATTAGCTCAGCTGACTGACATGTCAGCTCATCTAATAAAATAAGGTGTAAGTGTTGACAAGACTCTTTAAATCTATATCATGATTATAAGACTGTTACTTACTAAGTTAGTATCTGATAGATCTCTCTCCTACAGCTATTGTGTCTGCAATTAAGACCTTATTCTTTTCTGACCACATAAAAATAATGACAGCCTCCTGAAGTTTAACATTTATGGGTCTCACTTGGCCAAGCAAAGAACTTAATCCACTTTTACACTTGCACAGTGATTAATCATAGCCACTTTTAGTAACATGCAAAAGAAAAGTATGATTAAGAAATTACCTTGGCTTGGTGACAGTGGAACCCTCATACAGCCAATACTTAAAATGCAATCAGAGATTGTTAGATCTATGCGCCCCCCCCCCCCCCATCTGGCTCTGTGACCTTGGGATTTGGGTCAAGATGATCTATCTTCAAACTTGTCTCAGACCTTATCCGGGATTAAAACCATGTGCAATAAGATAGTTCTATGTGAAAAACTCTTCAACTTAACGTGTAAAACCAAATTCACTAAAATGGTTCTGTGCCCTTGAGAATTGCATCAATGTCGCCCATCTTTGAACTCGTCTGATTCCAAGTTATCGCATAAAAATCAAAACCGCTAAAATGGCTCTGTGACCTTGGGAATTGGGTTATGGTCACCAATCTTCAAACTTGTCCAAGACCTTATGCAGGACTATAAGCATGTGCAATATGAATCTTCTATGCAAAAAACATGTCAACTTATTGTGTGAAAACCAAATTCACAAAAATAGCTCTGTGACCTTAAGAGTTGGGTCATGGTCACCCATCTTCGAACTCTTCCAAGACCTTATTCAGGACTATAGCATGTGCAATATGAAAGCCCTATGCATAAAAAAATTTGCAATTTTTCACATGAAAACCAAATTCACTAAAATGGCTCTGTGACCTTGGGAATTAGGTCATGGTCACCTATCTTCGAACCTGTCTGAGACTTTATGTTGGACTGTAATCACCTACAATTTGACAGGCTTAGGTCAAAAACTTTTCAAGTTATTGTGTGAAAACCAAATACACTAAAATGGCTGAGTGACCTTGGGAATTGGTCAAGGTCACCCATCTTTCAACTCGTCTGAGACCTTATTCAGGACTATAAGCAAGGGCAATATGAAAGCCCTAAGCAAAATTTTTTTGAGTTATTGCCTGAAAACTGTCAGTACACACCCACAGACCAAGTAATTGCTATATGCCCCCTCCTCCTTCGGAGGAGGGAGGGGGCATAATTATGATGAAAATTTTGAAAACTTCCCTCTATCCATGGGCCTTTTTAAAATCCTACTTAAAGGCACCAGGGCACTCACTGATCTAACCCTAGGGACATGACTTGAAAAGAAAAGTTGGTCAACACCTGCAATGGCCAACTGAAATATCAGTTTCAGAAAACTGTTCTGCAGGCATACAGACTACCTATTACAATGTCAGAACAATGTTCTGAAATGTGTAAAAATAGAACAAATCAAGAATCAAATACATACCAGGTGAGTTAAGAATAAAATGAATTGTCTGAGTCAGCTGTTGGTTAAGAAATTTGGTCAGTGTGGCCCTGAAGTCTATATCTTCCTTGGCTGGTGTATTTTCCTGCAACAACAAATTTACCAGTGGTAAAGAATGGCCTTTCACAACAATAACACATAGTAAGGTGTGACACCTTGGTAGGTATCTGGTTGACATTTAATCAATTCTACATCCAGGGGACAGCTTCCTTTTCTGTTTTTATGCCTCCCACTAAGATGACATGCCATAAGGCACCATGTTCTCAGTTTGTGCACCTCTCCAAGGGGTCTGCACATGCCATCTAAGAGTCCATCTGAGTGTTTATCCTACCAGTATTTGTCACCATAGTATTCACTTTGCCTGTTGACAGACCTTAACTCAAATTGGCCAAAAAAACTCATAGCAGTGAGATGTTCTGAAAAAATTTCTGGGTCACTGTGATGTACTTGACCTCTACCCTCTCCTATTTCTCAACTTGCTTCACAGCCAGGGTTTATGGTAAAATCTGAAATAACATACTCTTCGCAGAAACCAATCTAAGTAACATATCAATGCCATTACAACTCCATTTATTTGATTATTTGCCTCACATTCAATTAACAACTTAAATCAAATGTTCACGTGATAGTCTACGATAAATTAAATGCTCAAATGAAAATCAAAAATCAAATGAGAAGTGTCTAATAGACGCCCCCCCCTATAGCAGTGTCACTCAGACTTTCAACTGGACAGGAAAATGCAAAAGTGTTTGTGAAGCAACAGTTAGCATCATCTCGTCTATAATTCTCGTGACAATATGCCATGGGTTTTAATGTGATACTGGTGTGTGCACATGAACAAGACACTAACACTGGGCTGTGTAGAGTCACTGATGGAGTCTGAAATCTCTATCACCATCTGGATATCACAAGTACTGTAAGGTTTTCAACCTCCCTCTCAATTAGTTTTAGTATTTGGCATATACATGTCTAGCACACATTCATCCACCATAACTCAGTATAAATGTACTGTGATGCGATTCTGGACTGTGACCATGGTAACTGACTGGCAATAAACTATTGAACTGTTGAACTACATGTTATGAATTTTGGTAAATCTGCTGCTGACACAGTTCCACCATGCTGATTTTTGGAGTCAATTTTGAGGCCAAGCATATGCTGGAGTTACTTATCAGAAAGAAAACAAAATGTATGCATTATTACTGCAATGTTTGTATTTTCAATTGGCCTGTCACTTAATTCAGGGGTCTACAACTTACATGTCTGCTAGACCAGAACAAGTCACATTTGAATCAGGGCAAGTTGAAATCTCAAAGTACTAGACCTGGGGACAACCAGAAATTTGGATTTCTAAATACAATTTGTATAGATGGCCAAGCAAGTTGGAACAGGGGCATAGCAAAGTCCAAGAAATACTAGCCCTGAGGGCTACAGGAGATCAAAAGATTTGTAGAGCCCTGTAATTTATCACAGATTTATCAAGTTTGTTTTTATTTAACTCCATATGTCTAGAGATCATTTTGAAACTCACTGAATCTAGGTCTATATCTGACTGTATATCTTGGACCAGTCGGTGTACTGCTCTTGTAATATTTTCATCTGTAGGTGCTTGACCCTCGAGAAACTTTTCTCGAGCAAACTGCTGAAGTGGCTGCCTTAGCTGTTGAAGGGGTGCGTGTTGCCCAAAGAAGACCACCATTAGGTCCATGAATGTAAGGTGTTCAGCCACACAGTTGAACACATCAGTCAGCAAACCTGCAAACAAAAAGAAATCCATAATACTTTAGAGCTGATTTAAAATACAGAAAAGACATACAGTGAATCCTGTTTTGAGAGACCACTGTAATGAAAGACCACCTGACTTTTAAGACCATATCTCCAAATTCCCTTTTGCTATCTTTCCCGTGTTACCGCACCTCCATTGAGACACCACCTGCCTTTTGTGACCACTTTTTAGCTTGCCGTAGGGGTGGTCTCTCAAAACAGATTTCACTGTATTCGACAAGAACATTCATATCACCAACAGACTGGATACCCCCAGCTTTGCACACGCACAGTTCCACCTTGAAAATGAAGTTCAGGAACCAAAATATAATCAGGTCAAGAAATAGCGTCAAGGTACAATTGAGGAAAATCGGAGTTTGATGTGCCCTATGAATCACAAGATATTTTGCCTGCAAAGACTCAGTTATGGACAGACAGTTGGACAAACCAAAAACATTATATCCTCCCTCCCCCCCCCCCCACACACACACACAAAGTTTGTGTTCAGTTGCAGGACGTATACTTAAGCCACATGCTTCGCTTTGTACCCAAGTACAATGTACATGATTTTAATTCATAATAGTGGCACAAAGTAAATTTGGTTTCATAACAAGTTTGTTGCTCAGGCCCATGCTAAAATTGATTCACAAGAAAGACACATCAGTTCATTTAGCTTTCCACCACATGTAATCAGGCATTCTACGTTTGTGGCTCGCCATCATATTCTCCACCCCAACTCACCCCAACCCAACCCCAGTAAAATCATGGTTATAATTATAAACTACCTTTCTGACCTGTATAATTACTACAAATCTACCAGAGCAGCCAATCAAAAGAACACCCTTGGATTGCCAAGAAAATACTTGATCCCTCAACAGAGTCAAAGGGCCAGTTCCCCCCCCCCCCCCAAAAAAAATGCATTGACATTAGATAATGACAGTCAAGTTTCTGTTGATGTTTTGTCGCTTGCCAAGGCCATACAAGAACTGTGTGAGGTACCAGATGGCAACTGGCACTGCATTTTGTGTCAGGAGGAAAGCAGAAATTCTATTCACGTCCTGTGTACAGGATGACTTTATACATTCAGGACATATTTACTAGAGGCTTAGACATTATGGTGAAGTAAGACCGATATATTTATGAACTTTTTCTTTTCTTTTTTCTTTTATGTACTTATATAAATATATGACACAGTGTATTTTAGTATGAATGAATAAATATTAATAATATTTAATCACAGAGTAATTACCCATGCATGAAGCCTCCGCGTTTGCTTGACTCAAGGGTGTGTGACCGATCAACAACCAGAAACAGAATATAACCCAGGCGAGAAATTAATCAGGTTTTTGGCAAAAACTGGATCCACCCATATGAAGCTTTTGATTCATAGTTTTGCAGGAAGACTATTAACACACGCTGTATTCCCCCAGAAACTCATTTACTATGGTATGTACCTTCCTATTCAATGCTACATATTCACTCCAACACCCAGGCACATGGGGCCCAAAAATTCGATCAAGGTCAACCTGTTATGCCTTTCACTTGACCACTCCAAAAAAATCTGGCCCACGACTCCTCAGTTTTGTGCAAGTTTCGACTGCCCAACTGCAACTTATTGTTAGCACTTGGCCACCAAGCCACTGCTCATTTGGAACAATGCTGCTCAATTTTCAACCCCTTACATATATATAATATACATACATACATATACATGTATATATATACACATGTACAAACACGTATTTTTTCCTACTTTTTTCCTTTCTCTTGCTTGAGAACAATTCATATGAGACATGGTCCTCTCCTTTAATCAGTCAAAAAACAAAATGTGTTTAATGATACAGAACTGGTTCATGAAAATATGTACAAATTATTCCATCAATTAAGATTTAAACTAAAAAGCTACAAATTTTACATTTTGGGAAACCACAGCAAAACCAAGTCAGAAGCCACTGCTGACGTATCATACTGTATAATTATTTATATTCCTACGCATAAAATTTCTCGAATTAGCCTCAAAAGAGATTTTTTGCAAGTTTTACTTTCCAGAATTTCCCCCACCAAAACAAAACAAACAAAAAAAAGTGTTAATCATATGTGACCTCCCATTTGTGTGTGTGGAAGTTTCTTTTTATACTTTAATGGAGTACTGCACAAAAGATGTCTCTGTGTTCTGACTTTATTAGAGTTTTAATCTGCCAAAATTTTTGCGAGTTTAATATTCCAGAATAGGGTCTACTTAGGAAAATCCGTGAATATTTATGATTATACAGTATCCTTAAACCAAAAACTCCTCCTCTGACCTTCTCCAGGTGCTATGTTATATTCTCTGCCCAGTCCACTAAAGAAGTCGGCAATGGTGTCCATAGAATTTTGTCCCCTGGCCGCCTGGCTGACGTAGTTGCCAATACCCTGAACCAGCTGTGTGAACACCTCATCAGACATCGCTTGGGTAGACTGAGCCGAACTTGAAGTCGCCGTTGGCGGTGGCTGTGAAGAGCCCTGCTCAACAGAAAAATTGTGCATCCATTTAAGAAAAGGATGGGGCTTTTTTCAGATTCACTGATTCCGACTTGCATGTGACTCACAACCTAGTCCTCATAGAGGACAATCATCATGAGGAGTATGAAAGACAGGGGTCAAACAGTTGGGGAGTTATCACCTGGAGACCAATGTGTGGTGGATACAGGGACCAATGTACACATGGCAGAGTGGTTACAATGTAGCAGTGGCCTTACCCTACAAAGGGCTATCTTCTGCACACTCAAGATACTTTTCAAAGATGATGCATACAAATTTGGAGTTGAGGAACAAGTCAGTTTGATAATTATCTGATGTAAAAAAACAAAAAAAAATCCACTGTTTGATGGCTTTAACATTTCCCCCAGTGCTCTTTCAGTGCCAAATTTGGACTGAGTCAACAGCTTTTCCGCACATGCTTTGCCAAAAGCCTGCCTAAGAAAACTGTTGGCCTGGACCATTCTTACGATCTCTGCAATTGTACATATACATGAATGAAAGGTTCATTTACAAAGACCATGGATCTGGTATCGTTATGTCAATTCAGACCACAGAAGCGGTTGTCAAAATGCATGTTGCACAAGTCCAATTGGCCAAAAATTCAGTGGATGCGAAATGCATATGCTTCGTTGAACTTATCACTTAATTTCACTATTAACTAAAAATTACAATCAGGCCTAGATCAACTTGGCATGTTGTTAGCCAGGAGCTCTCCTTGGTGCTGGAGGACCACTACACACCCAACCCACACAAAGGAAAGTCGTTAAGTCTTTATCCAATGGCAAAAGGGTCCATCGCGGAAAATGAAGCTGCCTAACAAATCATGAACTAATGACAGGCACATGGGTTTGCAAAAGTGGCCTTCAACATGTTCATAATTTATAAATGTGTAATGGAAGTACAGTGGTCTCTGTTTTGAAAGACCCCTCTTTTTGTGACCACTTTCAGTGTGTAAAAGCATTTTCTAATGATAAATTAGCTCTGCTGGGAGGCCACTTACAGAATGTGACCAGTGGCCACCCAGAATGACCACAAAAGACCACTTATCCATCCAGAAGTTCCACATTCCTAACAAGCAAAACTCAACCACTTTGCACCAGATTGATAAAATAATCTATCAAAACCAGTAAACAAATCCAAAATATGTTCATATTACCAATAAAACACATAACTTCAAAATGGAATGGGTCTAGCAAGTGTACATCGATCACGTTTGAACCTAAATTATTGGTGGGAATTCAAAGAAATGGTTAGTTGCTGGGCAGGTGGTAAAAGAGTCAAAACTTTTTGGGGAGACCACCTGCTTTTGTGACCACTTCCAGGATAGGACAAGGGGTGGCCTCTCAAAAGAGCGTAAAGCATAGCTGTCCTCCCTTACAATATGTAAGTACTTAAAGAATAAACTCTTACGTTTTACATTCGCCAGCCAGTACCATATTGATCATTATCCACGGCACAAGATCTTTGAAACTGTTGACTTAAAAAATTAATTTGGGGGGGGGGGGGGCAAAGTGACCACATACAGTACTGAGGTAAATTTTCACTGTTAGTAAATAAACAGAGAAATTCAACGTTAGTGGATCAAAAATTATGGCCACAAACAGACGTTGGTACCCCTGTATATGTCTTTAATACAGAGAGACACTGGTACCCCTGTAAATGTCTAATATTCAGGTAAATTTTCACTGCTAGTAAATAAACAGAGAAATTCAACGTTAGTGGATCAAAAATTATGGCCACAAACAGACGTTGGTACCCCTGTATATGTCTTTAATACAGAGAGACACTGGTACCCCTGTAAATGTCTAATACAGAGACATTGGTACCCCTGTATATGTCTTTAATACAAACAGACGCTGGTACCCCTGTATATGTCTTTAATACAAACAGACTCTGGTACCCCTAGATATGGCTTTAATACAGAGAGACTTGTAAAAGTACTCACAGAACCTTGCTGAAGTACCTCCCGTAAGGCTGCCACAAATGGCAGCTCCTGCTGTGTCCCAGATGTGGAGCGTGCAGAGCCACTTCCACTCGCCTGTGACGTAGCGTCCCCTGGTGGTGGGAATAACCCAGAGCCACCAAAGATAGCCTGGAATGGATGCTGGGGCATGGTGGTACTTGAAGTACTTGTGGCATTGGCTGTGCGGGGAGCAGAACTAGATGGCGTTGTTGTACTTCTTGTCGACGATGTCGCTGATGTTGTGCTTGGCTGATTGCCTTCAAAGGCACATACAACAATAAGGCATTCAATCTAGTTATCTTCATAATGTACCTTCTTGAGCTCCACCATATGGCAGAAGAGAGTTAACTGTTTACTTCAATACAGGCGTTCATGGAATCTAAATTGAACAACATGCACAAAATGTTAACAAAATAGATTCACGTCAAAAAAGAAGTAGGAATGCCATATATAGATGCCCACTCCCATTACTTTCACTCAGTCCCATTGTACAAAAAGTTACAACTGTGTGATCAAACATTATAACAGAACTTCAGCATATATCTAGTAACTTCAGTGCTTAACATGAAACTAGACATAGCTAATATAAACTGCTTTGAATAAACTTACAAAAATAAAAAAAAAAAGACACACACACACACACACACACACACACACACACACACAATAAAGCACATAAAATGCCTAGATGGCATAATCTGTTCCTATAACCTGCTCAGAATCACCAATTAATTGTACGTACCATTGTGTTGTTGTGCTCTGTTCTGAATGAGAGATGACACAACACTGGACACTACTCCTGCCAAGGCCTGGTCGGGGTGAGACGGAGCCTGTATCAACAAAATGCAGGTATACACAATATCCTCTGCTTCCCCCCCCCCCATCATCAGTGAGGAAGGTAGCAGACATATCTTACAAACTATTTTCACATTTCACTCTTTGATGCCCGTCTTCAAGGAACTTACAATTAAACAACATGGGTATCTTTCGAATTAAACTGTGCATGTCAAGTCAGTCTCTTGTCAACATCAAAAGCGTGACTGTCTAGTTTTTAACACAGACATCAAAAAAAATAAATAAATTCATTGTTTTATCAGGACTACTATCCAATAATTTTGTATCTCTTTATTCACAGGCACCAATTTATGATGTTTTATGCCTTTGCAAATTACTTTTGATGTTTTCAATACAGTGAAACCTGTTTTGAGAGACCACTGTCATTAAAGACCACCTTACGTTTAAGACCATATTTGCAAAGTCCCTTTTGCCATTTTTCCCATGTTACTGCACCTCCATTGAGAGACCACCTGCCTTATGTGACCACCTTTTAACCTGCCCCACGGGTGGTTTCTCAAAACAGGTTTCACTGTAGTTTATACAATACAAGCTCAAAATTCAAAGGGATTTAACCATAAGGTGCATGTGATGCTCAAAATTAAATTATAAAAATTGACCCACCTGGCTACTGGGCCCAGTCTGTGTGGCATTTGTTATCCTATGTGCCAAGAAGTGATGAGACTGACAGTACAAAAAGGGATCCACATGATTTGCTGATGACATAGGGGGCCCAAATGGTCCAAAGCCCAGTCCTGGCCCTAAGCCGGGTCCCATTCCTGGGGGGCCCTGGATCACAAATGCTTGAGCTCGAGGTTGATCCTCTAGGCCACCTGGGCCAGTACTAGGTGTTGCCGTGGTCCGTGTGGACGTTGATGTGCTGCTGGTCTGTGATGTACTGTTTGAACTTGCTTGGGTCGCAGGGGTCCTGCCACTAGTGCTGCTACCTATAAAAAAATATGCATCAATCATAAATAAATCAATCAAATGCTTAACATTTACAAAACAGGTTATACAATCCAGGGCTATAATGGTGCTACCATTGTAACAACATACTATATCTCCTGTCACGACATCTTAATCACGTTGTTTATGTAACAAACTTTAGTGCTTTATATCACATGCATATCAAATCCTATATGTGCCAAGTGAAAAAGTCTTCCTGCATCACCCATCAATTTCACCAAGTTGTCTCAGGGTGCAAGGTGTCCTATACAGTAGTGGCTAGGAAACAAAACTTTCTACACTTGTCAGGCGGCTTTTTCTTTCTTTTTAATACACATACAAAAAAAGCAAAAATATTATTGATTTTTTTTTCTTAATGTTTTGATGTGTAATTCATGAAACAGCTTTCAAAATGGTCTGGATCATCACCTCAGCATCAGACTACTGAAGCTGCCTCGATTTTCAAATACAGTTACTGCATATGAAGTGATTTGAACAATACACAGACCAGCTTTTATGCCCTACATTGGAACAGAATAAAGAGGTCTTCCCCACCAAAAGACACAAGCAACCAATCCAGTTTTGTGTCCGCTGCAGAATAGTCACATTTTTCCAGGTGAGAGAGAGATCCATATATCTTTAACACTTCACCATGACTTACAAGATACACTCGCGAGTTTACTCGACTGAGAAGTTATCTTTGTTTTTAACCATGCCTTGGTGGTTTTATCAAAAATTAAAACCTAAGATGGCAGTTTTAGCAAAATTATGCAGGCACAGCATGGTCAGATTTTGAACCTCCCCTCCCTCCCCCTCCCCCAACAAAAAGACTGAAATTAATTGAATATTTCCAGTGATCTGAGTAAAGCAGCTGAAAATTAACATATATTAAATATCATCATCACTTCACATTCTCTTTTTTGAAAAAATACTGCTCCCAGATTGAAAAAAAAAAGGGGGGGGGGTATTTATACCTGTAGTTGCACTGGGGCCACTAGGCCCACCAGGCCCACCAGGCCCTCCAGGCCCACCAGGCCCTCCAGGCCCACCAGGCCCCGCACCATGGATAGCCGCCTGTGTAGCCATCTGAATTATACTCTGTAGCAGTTCTGGAGGCAGCATGGAGCCGCCCCCTGGTGGACCGCCTGCCGCTGAAGACGTGGAGGTGGTTGTACTTGTGCTACTTGACGTAGAAGTGGGTCGGTCTCCTTCAAAGGCAAATGAAAATTTTGAAACATGCAATCCATCTTTGGAATTCACAAATGTAGGATGAAGACTGCTTCAGTGTTTTGCTGATGAGCAGTCATTCAACAAACCACAGAATCAGTGTAGCTAACTACCTAATCAAAGTCTGGAGGGTGTACTACTTTAACTTCTTGGTTAAAATAGTTGCATTCAGGTAACCCTACTCAATTATCACAAAATATTCTTACAAAAGCATGACCACTGAAACATCAAACTTTTTCCCCTTTCATACAATATAGCACATTAAATCTGGTAGAATCCATAATATTTACTTTCATGCTTTTTCTCCTATGACTCTTTCCATGACAAAAATCCCTTTTCCTCATATTTCATTTTTGATGTAAAACAGGGCTCCACAATCTGCATGTGCACTAGCCCAGGACAAGTAAAATTTCAATCCGGGCATGTTACAATCCAAGGCAATAGTCCTGGGGGCAACCAGAAATTTTAGATGAAATTTGCATAGATGGAAAAAGCAAGTTTGAATGGCAGGCTAGTACAATCCTAAACCTACTAGCCCTGAGGACTACAACAGATGAAGAAAATTGCAGAAGCCTGTGAAATATGACAAAAAAACAACACAGTCCAGCATGTTACCTGCAGTGGGGGTGCGTGTAGAGTTGGTAGGCTGAGTACCAGATGATGACGATACTACGTGGGCAGATATACTGTTGATTGTCACTGACGTTGGTCCAACCTCCATGAACATATATGGCTGGCCCTCTGCCATAGCATTAAGAGAAGGGGCTCCGGGGGTCAAGCCAAATGAACCCCTGGGCAGGGTAAAGGGCAGGTTCCCTGTGCTGGGCGTCCCTGCACTTGTGAAAGTGGGCATAAACGGTTGGCTTGCAGCCCCCGTTTGTGTTGCCTGAAGCAGACAGCAAATGGAATACATTTAACCCTTTCCCCCTTAAACTGGCCAAAACCGGCTGCTGATGAAATGTGATCTGCTTTAGTGTTTTCAACTTATTTCAACAGTAATGAAAAACAATTTGACAGAGAGTTGCAGACGAAACCTATCATGATCACAAGCCCCAGGTAAACAGCTTTCCTGGGCATGGGTTTGGACACTTAGTGCCCAACCCATGAAAAGAAAAGTTGTTGACTCAGTCTTAATTCAAGGGGGGAAGGGTTATGCTACAATTTATGGTCATCTTCGTTGATCAAGCTGTTAGACAATGTTATTTACACAACATATAAGTTTAACCTTTTGGATTTGGAGATGCGATCCTCCATCAGCAAACTGCCTGTATAGCAGGTTAAGGAAGCGATATTTCAGTTTTACATATCTCGTAACATAAATCTAACTTTTTTCAGCACTTGATAAAAAAACTGTTTTCCAAAAATTTGACCAAATAAACATCTATGATACATGAAACTTAGTGAACATAGCTTTCCAACTCATCTATTTTATGCTTTGTTTGCAAGTAATAAAGTTTACCATAACTAACACATATGCATGCATTAGTTCTCGAGTCTAATTATCTATTCATAGGAAAATTTTATAGAATGTCAACACCACATTTGGTATAAGTGTTAAAAACAGAAGATATGCGTTTACTTGTTGTACATACATGCCACGCCTATGACTGTCCATAATGCTTCATCATCACCCAAAACAAGACTGGGCACAGCTGAGCATTCTGACAAATTCATATTTAATTTCAATCATGCAAATTAATTCAGCAAAATATACATCTCATTGTCTAGGAGAGTAATCAATAACCTGTGAGGATGTAGCCTGCGTGCTGGAGGGTGTTGTGGTGGTTGAAGTGGTGCTTCCAGCTGTTGATGTTGTTGTGGCCCCTTGATTTTGACTTGTACTACCAGGAACACCAGCCGCCACATTTATCTGCGCCTGAACAAAAATACGTTTCTCAGTATTACTGCACAGAAACCAGAAAAGTGCCTGGACGCTAGAAACCCTCAATGAAAAGTTATTTTAGTTACTTTATGGAAAAACACGTACTGTCACATGCGTTTCACCTCCAACGGGGCTCACTAGTAACTATATTCAACACTCACGCTACACCACATGTAAATGACATGGGCCCTTCCTGTATACCCTAGAATGACAGGTCCTTAGTACTGGGAGCTGCATCATATGCTCGACTGGACAGTGACCCTTCTTACCTGCTTGTCAGTCTGCCACAGATACACTCTTATATTTCTCAAAACACACGCAGGGAAGTGACATGCTCCAGGGACATGTAAACAAAGATCCTTAGAAAACATCAATCCTGCTCTTTTGAATAGTTGCAGGGAGCAAGAGTTTCCCTTTGTTGGGATGTCCTGTCCGTGGGAAGCTGTAGGAGTAAAGGTTGCGATAACAGTTGTTATATGCTGGTGAGCATATATTGGGATCAGAGATTCATGAGAGTCACATGAACACATTTAGAGCGGGGGGACAGAAAAGGGAAATCAAGAAAGTGTTTCCCTTGACGTGCTAGTGTCACATGAAAAATTTTAATTAAATATTACATTACCACAAATAACCTTTAAAATTGGTCGTTACTGTATTTCAATGTTCTGCAATTGATTACCAGTAAAGTCATGCAAGCCTTTGGAAACCTTGACATTCTAACCAGTTTTCAAGCAAGTAAAAATTTCGTGTCTGTAAACTTCAGTGGCTGTGACAAACCACTTTTGGCTGGCAGACTGGGAGGTCCAAAACAAGAAATTCTACCATATGTCAATATGAGACAAAAAACAGTGGACAGCCCAATCAGCCTGAGTTGCTTTTCGCTGGAACCCAGCCACAAAATACACAAATTAATATGAAAAACAATTTGAATGTCAATTGTCGATGAGACCTGTCAAGATAACATGAACAGGCTAACAGCTTTTCTTGGGGTGGGTTAGGCGCTCAACTAGTGCACACACATGCATGTATGTGTGTATCAAGTATCATGCATGCATGTATCAAGTGTCCTGTATTGCATGTATCAAGTGTCCTGTATTGCATGTATCAAGTGTCCTGTATTGCATGTATCAAGTGTCCTGTATGCGTATATCAAGCGTCTGTCAGTTACTGTTCACATTAACATACATTGTACTTTTGTACCAAATCAAGTTACATAAAAACATGGTGGCTAAAAATTGGTTAGACTGGTCCGAGATTTAACCCTTCCCCTTTGGACAGGGCAAAACTGACCACTGATCAAATCTTGTATGCTTCAATATATTCGATAAACTTCAACAGTCATGAAAAACAATTTAAGATAATTGTAGATGAGACCTACCAAGATAAAATGACCCACGTCAACAACTTTCCATGCGTGAGTTGGGCACTCAGCACCCAACCCTCCCCTCAGAAAGCTGTTGACTCAGTCTTAATTCCACAGAAAAGGATTCAACAGCTGTGACTTGAGATTTTGTCATTCATGCTCTAAATTGGCTTAGTGCTGGACTATCTTGGGGGTTTATATCTAGATTATTCCACACTTGCAGGATTCTACCACTTACCTGTACCGGAATTGTCTGCTGTATGACAGCTGTTGGGGGCAACTGCGACGACACTGGTGGGGCACGAAGCCGGCGGGGAGGTGTCGACCTGGCATCAACGATAAGGTCACTGATGTTGTGGTACGCATGACTGATGTAGTGAAGTGTCTCTGGCACCAAGTTACAGACTCGCTGCATGTCCCGAGTATCATCCTCCTGAAAATACAACCTCCAGCTATATCACCAATCGAAAAAACTATACCGATACACTTTTTCCTATGTTTGTATTTTTTTTTCCTGTTTTAGTTCTTGGGCAACATTTGCAAATTACAATAAAATCATTTTTGCAGACAAGCAAGGCAGCTGGTCCCTAAGTTGCAATACAAAACTATGGAATACAAGTAGTCCACAGAGATAGCGAGTGTAAGTTGTCAACTGTGTACCTGATCATCTCCCTGGAACTCTGGATCATCTTGCATGTACCTCTGGTATCTTTCCAAGTGGGGCTGCAGTCGTGCATTGAGTTCAAACACCTCTGTCAACAAACTGGACAGCAGTACTAGTGGAGGATGTCTGTTACAGAAAGAGAACATGCCACAATTCAGATAAATTTACCATCATCATTTCATAACTACATTTCTTTTCACAAGCGCTTGTTCCCTGTATCAATAAATTGTTGTTAGGATAATAAATATATCAAATTAGAGCAAAGTATAATTATACACGTATAATATACACACACACACATACATATATACATACATACACACATATATATGGAAAATGTCATCCTTTCTGCATACAAATTGTGGTCTTTGAGAGACCTGGCCTATTGTCGTGTGCTTGGTTTACTCATGAAAATCATGCAAAATTCACTTTAATAAAATTGTATTACACACACATTCCTCGTTTACAATTATATTATGGATTTTTACAGCATCCACATGGCGAGAGCTTATATTTATTTTCAATTGGTCAATTTTGATAATGGAAGTTGCAGGATCATTCATGAAGTGAGAGAGGTTCACAGCTTCAAATTTGTTCCCAAAATCGGCAAACAAGTGGGAGCCAGTGAAAAGGTTCCTGCACTGTGTACCCATAAATGGTGTGCCCTATGACTCTGAAAATAAAGCTGACTGTAAAAGTGCCCATTAACTTCAGACAATTACAGTCAATAGGAATGTTAGCATGTTATGTCTTATGGAGGTATGGGACAGGAAAAGTAGTATCAGGAATTATTGCACATTGTGGTTATGCATACATAAACTGCATTTGCTGCTCCTCTTCTTCTAACGCTAAAAACCAAACCAAATATACATATTTTCATTTTTAAGCTATGCAATATATACCGTTTAAGCTTTGTTACCTGCATTTTCAAAACAGATCCTTAAATTTAAAAACAATATTCAAGCATATTTCAAGCTTATCTGAAGAAATACTATATTAATTTTATAGTCAGATGACAAGGACTTACTCCACATTTCTACGAGTTGTTCTGGGACTTCCAGTGCTTGGAGTTCCAGAGCCTGGCGTCCCTGACCCAGGAGTCCTTCTCCCTGCCGTGCCAATGGAAGAGCTAGCCCTTTCCCCACCAGTTGCTCCCTGCTCTGTCTGCGGCCTGCTCGGCTGTGCTTCAGGGCCTGTGGTTGTGGTGGGTTCGGCACCAGGCCTGGATGATCGCTCTCTTGCAGACAAAGCTGCTGCACTCTCATCTATCAATACACCATTGGCATTCGGACTTGGAGGATTCTGAAAAACACCATATTCATTCATAGACTGAAAGTGAAAATCTGACCCAATCAGCATTTTTTGTTTGTTTGTTTTTTGAATGATACCGAACCCATTCCACCGAAAGGATTTGTGTGTATCGATTAAATGCAAAAAAAACTTTTTATAATTTCATTTTCAGATTATATTTTATACAGTGTTCTTCTGTTCCATAAATTTGGAACCTTCATTTTTCAATTTCACAGCTGGGACTTTTATCTTATGGGCTGGTACAAGTATAAATCATTTGTACGACTGTGTGTTCTTTCTGAATACCATTATGGTATCTTCAGTGTGCAGGCACCACCATGAGAGGTCACCTGTTCTTAGTGGCCACATTTTTTTTATCTGGTAACAAGAGGCAGTTTCTTTGCTAATTTACCCGCCACGACAGGTCATCTGCTGTGCGTGGTCACTTTTAGTGGCAAAAAGGATGGACATATGCAGCAGGTGCCACTATATTATAACAGGTCTGTTATGTTGATTTCTAAAATGACTTTCAGCAAAAAAATATGAAACTAAGAACTATTGATCTGTTCTACATATTTTCAGTCCTAATATATAAGAAACCTTACCAAATACGAGACAAAAGGTAAATGTTTTCCATTTCTGGACAAGAAACACCAATACTTAAGAACTGAAGGTCTTTTCAATAATTTTCCTCAGTGGGTGATTGCAACTTGATGACTTGAATTTCTAATTACGTCAAATTAGAATCATAATGTAAAAATGCCTGTTATCAAGTTGAAATCAAACTACAATGAATACAATTGAAAGGACGTTCAACTGTATAATATACATGTACATCCAAGAAACATGGTAGGCTACCTTAATACTTAAGTCTTTATTGTTTATCTCATTCTTCTTGTGATGTAAATAATTTAAACTAGATGTAATAGTGGTGCTTGCACTACAGAAGGGACCGCCGTATACAAACATGGTACAGTTTAGGGCAGCAACTATTGCTGCATGCTAGAAGTTTACCCCTCTAATAATGTCACATTTCCAGTACATTTGGGGTGGCCTAAGTACAAGGAGAATCACTTAAAATCCCGCATCCAGAAGCAAATAAGCTTTAAAAATTCAGCAATTGCGGAGACCCTGAATTCTACACAAGTGGCTGTGTCAACTTGAGAAATGGGTCAAGGTCACTCATGTTGAAACTTAATCATGGCCTTATAGAGGACTATAATCATGAACAATATAAAACCCATAAACGAAAAATTTTATAAGTTATTGTGCAGACACTGAATTCCATAAAAGTGACTGTGTGACCTTGGGAATTAGGTCAAGGTCACTCATGTTTGAACTTCACCTTAGTCTGATAGAAAACTATAACGATGTGCAATATGAAAGCCCTAGCTCAAAAACTTGTCAAGTTATCATCCAGATATGATCCAGAGGGTCACAGGGAAAGACAGAACCTTCGATCACTAAAGGGGACTTGCCTTTGGCAGTCCCCTAACAAGCTGGGGGGTGGGGGTGTACATTAGTAGAGCACAGATTTTAGGCCTACCAGAAGAAACCAAACTAGTCCTGATGTTGTTACTGCCCTTGGCTACTAGAAGGTTACTATGATTGCACATGGACACGTAATTAACTGCATTCATGAGAAAATAAGCGTCCAAACGTTTTCCATTTTTCTAATGCTAAAGAAAGTGCCAAATGAAATATTAGGTGTTTATTGTCCAGAAATGGAAAACATTTACCTTTTGTCTCATGTCAGTGTTTCTTGTGTATTGGACAGAACAAATATGGAACATAACATACTTACCTCCAGTCTCTCCAGAGTCGCATTAGCTTGCCGAACCATTTCTCGTGCTTGATCTATGCGTAGCTTGGCCTCACTTTGGACTTGAGGAGCCGCTATCTGTCCCAGGTTTATGTGTACATCCATGGAAGATCCATCAGCCTGGAACAAGCAGGACAGAAGGTACAAAACAAACTAAGATTCTTCGCCAATGCAAAAGCATTATACATGACTATGGTGCACTGACAGATTGGATTGTGATACTTTTTCCGTTCAGAATGACACGGAAGATGTGGCACTGTTGCTCCTGCTTGTAAACCAGCGTCCAAGCAGTCTCTTTTTAATGTTGCTAGCACATGACATTTATAACGTGCCTCCTGACGATTCCCACAAAATTGCATGTAATATTTCATCAAATAATAAAGATGCTGCCATGTTCAAAAGATGCCCACAGTTTGGCACATATATTGGACAATCCCACAGGTGATGCCACCAATATTGAGCTGGTTCCACATTTCTTACCACACAGTATGCCAGTAAAATGAT
Organism: Hermodice carunculata; assembly: GCA_964020975.1. Classification (NCBI taxonomy): domain Eukaryota; kingdom Metazoa; phylum Annelida; class Polychaeta; order Eunicida; family Amphinomidae; genus Hermodice; species Hermodice carunculata. The sequence continues at coordinate 11,401,150 of OZ026625.1, read as the reverse complement.
TTGGGACCCACTTCAAAATTGAAGAAGCCATCCCATGCACAAGCGAATTTTGTTTGCAGACATCACCATTTTACAGGGATTTACCTACCGAAGCTCTTGTGGTCACTTGAGCATTACGCCCCACATCTCCCAAGTCAGACATCACGTTTTGTACGATATTCTGAAAGACAATCAAAAATTAACTTACTCTGCTATCTACTCTCACAAATAACTAAACACCCTAGCTACACTACCATGTTATAAATCACATCAAGAATTGTGCTGCAGTGTATTCCTTACGAGAACCATGACAGCTTTTTGATGCTTCTGGACCAATACCTATACATTTACATGCAAAGCATACACTTGAAACAGGAAAACTGCCATGTTACCTATCAAAGCAATACGATAGTCCGAGGGTACAGTGTCCATACTTAAATCGCACGACTGAACACATCTTTCAATCAAACTCACCTGAACCTGATTGGGGTCCATGATGTCAGAGGGCAGGGTGAAGGAACCCAACACATAACTGTTTGCTTCCCGGTGACCGGGTCCAGCATTTCTACCGGCAGCTGCTGTTGGGCGTGCACTTGGGGGTGGTCGCTGGACTACGTGTATCACTTTACCATGCACACCTGTAGAAGAAATCAGTCACAATATACCTGAAGATTTTGTTACCACGCTGGGATAAACTCAGTAACAGCATTCATTTGTACATTATTCTTATAAGCAACTAAGTACCACTCATAAACCATGACAACAATGCTGGAAACACATTTAGAGCCTCCTGCCCAACTTGTTTCGGCTTGGTAGCCTTCCTCAGGGGAGCTTGAGGGGGTCACTTTTTATTAGCAAACTTTACCTACACCATTTTGTTATAAATTACATCAAGAATTGTGAGCTGCAACACACACACATCACAGCACCACCTGATGGCCAGAGTGTTACCTACAGGACCCTGGTGGATGCTGTATGCAATATGAAAGCAATCAGTTAGGTAGATCTTGAAAGGAAAAATTATTTTAAAAAGTCATGACAAGTAGAAAATTATTGAATAATCATCTCTTTCACAAACTTGGTAGAGGACACCTGGGGAACACCCATGTGCAAAATTAAAACATTCAATGCACAGTTTTTAAGATGCAGTAAAAAATGTAAAAAGTCTAATTAATGGACAAAAATGGACACAAACAGATTTCATAAGCTCTGCTGACAAGTGTCATCTGGCAGCATATACAAAAAGCGTTCAGTTTATTTTAACAAATGGTTCTGAATTGTGTTCAGCCGCAGTTACGAGATCCATTACGTAATAACACACAAAAAAATCAATGATGACGTGGAAGGTGTGACATAACACCCTTTGAGAAGGGGTAAGAAGGCCTCACCCATATTGACAGAGATTAAGAAAGACGGCTACATTTGTATCATTTACCACAATGTACAGAGTGGAGAAAAAAATGGAGAGAGAACATTCTATGTAAGCTAGAGGACCTACAGGAAGGATAAAGAACCAAGTTCCCTCAAAAATGTACATGGGCTACTATTGCACTGGTAAGGAAAACCAGGTTGGGGACCCACAAGGTGAATTCCTCACCTCAATGATAGATGGCAAATGCTTTGGACATTAAGCTGGGAGCAGTCAACAGGTGTTATTTATAAAGTATCAAGTGTAAACGAAGACCAAAAAAACAAAAAAAAAAGAAAGAAAATGTAGTGTCCATCAACTTACTATGGACCAGACGCAAAAGCAAAGGATTTGATCATGGAAGCCATATTTGAAACTTACTGCAAGGAAGGTGGGAAAATGTTCTGACAACAAATGAAGCGATGTTCTATCTGGGAGGCAGTCATGGTGGCAGATGGGTGTGCTGGGTACATCATGGAGAATAAGCAGTTGAAAAACTCAGATTTGTAAAACCTAATAATTTGGCTCCTGGCTTCATGGCATGGGCTGGAGTATATTCCTGTGGCAAGACCAGTCTTCATTTTATTGACAGAAACACAAAGCTGAAGGCATGCTACTACATGTATATACAGTGAAAACTCATTATAATGACACCATCTGTTCCCTACAAAATGTTTCGGATAACTGAATATGTCAGATAAATAAGTCAAATAACAAAGAAAATAAACCTTTTCCCAGGAAATTTTGGGTCACTATATTGAATATGTCAGATATCTGAGTGTCGTTATAATGAGGTTTCACTGTACATGTTCTACAGCCATTCCTGTGGTATGATGTTGCCAGACTGTTTCCTGGAGAAGAAAGAAAGAAATGGTGTTCCATCAGGACTGTCACAGTGTCTCATCCCATACTGCCAAATATACCCCATGGTTCCTTCACAGAAACAATATCAACTACAGTGGAACCTGGTTAATCCGAACACTATTGTACCCTAGTGAACTGTTCAGATCAATGAAGCATCTGGATTACTGAATCACTATCACTTGAAATAAACAATTCTGTTCCAGGAGAAGTCTTCAGATTAATGAGGTCCGTATTAATGAGGTTCCACTGCATATCACTCCACAGGAAGACATGCCTAGGTCCCCCCATGCAACTCTGATAGATTTCAGCATCTGGGGAATGTTTTTGTTAGAGGCGAGTACATACCTCAATATGCCACATGGCATTTGGGGGGGGGGGGGGGGGGGGGGGCAATGGGCCAGGAAATACTCAGACACACCTTGGCCCTGTCCATTGTTCTAGTAATAAAAGTTTATGCTTGAGCACCTCCCGGCCACTGCCCCTTTTGAGCACAGCAGGTGAACTGCGGCATTTAACCCCAAAATGGGGTATGTCACCCTTTCAAAACCTGAAATACCCCTTGAGAAAATTTTAAAGGGTCACAAGTCATGTTTATTTTATTCATATGTAAAGTATGTGAAACCTACTTGTCTCCCTTGAATTTCTCGCTCTGTGACCCCATGAAAAAAATCCTAGAGGAAACACTGTTGGGGAATACTGAAGCAAAAAATCTTCATTCCTTGTGGCTTGAAAGCTACTCTCCAAAAGGGGTGGAAGGCACTGCCCCAACCCATAATGAACAGAGGTCTTTGTACCTGGTCTAAGCACTGTAGACTGATATATTATGCACATGGGTCACATATTGAACATTTTTTTTCCAATGAAAACTGTAAACTTGCAGGATCAGCATTTGCTATCATGAACTGAAAATCTTGTCCAAATACAGTGTAAGCTGAACTCCTCTTGTAGTTGACAAATCTGCTGTGAATATCTCAGAATCGAATTTTCGCAGGACTTTAACTGGAGGCACTTCAATGCAAAGCATCGGTTGATGGGTCCACTTCTGCTCATCCACGAGTCCCGTGACCTTGGAAATGAGGTTGAGATCTCCAATCATGCCAAGATACGATGTCAAGGTACAAATGGGTTAATTTTGAGCTTCACGTACCCAGTAAGTCTTTGCATATCATGTTCACAAAAATTGGTGGATAGATCAAGGGGCAATCCAAAAAAATAGTGCCCCCTCTAGGGTGGGCCTATAAAAAAAAAATAACAAACTGAATGGCTGAATTTTTGAGAAATCAACAGTAATGGAAAGAAGAGTATAACTTTGCAGACCATTTTTTTTTTTTTGCTTTGGTGATATTCCAATTTAAATGTTACTTTGAGAGCTCTAGAACTAAAAAAAGTTACTAATGATAATTGCAGTTACCATTACTTGTAATTTCAATAAAAAACACTTCTTTTAAAGGAAAAAAAGATTCCCTGCATATTTTTAAAATTTTGTACATTTCACAAATTTTCAAATTTTCTGTAGCAAAAGTTATATCGTGAACACATCTGATAGTGTAAATCAGATTCCTTAAGTTACCCTAATATTTCATACATTAATTTACAATCTTTATTGCTACATAAAAAAGAAACTCAGTATATGTACAAAACTAGACTTGGAAAAGTCCTTCCATTAGGTTATGTCCTGCATTGGCGCATAAAAATGAGTACATGTATGATGATTGTTTCCCATGCACCGAAGGAGCAGCGTGATTTGTGCCAACTAACAAAGCAAAGAAGGGAAGGACTTGGTGCAGACCGACATCTGCAAATTGATAGCCCCTTGAGGGTGCAAGTGCATGTGTCTTACTGGAAAAGAAGAACCCTATTTAGCTTCATTTCCTCATGACAGCAACCAATACATGTGTGACATCATGATCAAGAAACACCCCAGTACAGACCCAATAACAGCGCTGAGTATATTTTTGTCTACAGAAGGCACTACATGTCCATATCAGTCTGACTCAAGTCCTTCTCTCCCACGTTCTGTCTGTTCAAACAAGTAGCTTACAAATAAGACGAGTGTATGGGTTACTTTGTACAACTTTGACAGACCCATAAACTAGAAGTCAAAACACTTACTGTATTCCTCTAATTTCTTCTCATCTTGTAGAACTCGACCCTGATATATAAGTCTCTGTGTGTCTGCTTCTATATCCTACAAATTGAGGGCAAATGACATCTTCATAAGATATTCGTCTCCATAGCTACAAACTCTGCAATGGCAGCATACAATGTTCATAACGATGATGTACAAACAGCGATCTTACAACCATCTGCTGTGGTAACATTTCAGTCAAAACTTAGAGTAATTTATTTAAAGTTGCCACAGTTCCATTCGTGCTGAAAATTAATCTTTGTACAAAAACAAACACTATATGATTCGTTCAATTTGTCAGTTAAGTACTACATGTATTTACTTTCATTGATATAATACACAAACATGGCAATGTACATCAGAAATCCCCGACCCGTGAAGCACCCTACATATGTGAAAAGAAATTACACTGTAACATATACGATGATATACGTAACTCAAAAAAAAAAAAAGCAATTTGGAACAATAGACTATTCATAGAAGTACTTACAATGGAACCTGCAATACGCTCTTTGAATTCCCTGACTGTAATCTGAAGATGGAAAATAGCCAATGCATTGGTATACAAGAATAGTTTTATAAAGCTTCAAGACAAATTGACCAAGATGATCAACAATATTTGAATATGTAAGTTACTCTCCCCTATCCTCTCCACCCCACCCACAATTTCGTAGTCTTGTATGATGTTCCATCTTGGATCTCGGCATAGGTATTGTGCAAAGAATATACAAAGGTCTTGTTAAAATATAATCAGAATTGTCTGAAGAAAAATCTGAGAAGCATTAAATTTGTAACATTTTGAGATACCTCTTTTAACATTTATTTAATGATCATTTATCCAGTTGGGTGGGGGGAGGGTTTGTCCCTGAGAAAAGGTAGCCAGGGTCCAAAAGAAGCCTGAACATAATACTGTAAACGTATTATATTTCACATGCACTTAATTTCGCGAATTCCCAATTTTCTGTTTTTCACGAGTATTTAATTATGCAAATTTGTCTCTGCAAAACCATAGCCAAAGCAGTGTGTGATATCCGGGGCCAAATGATTATAGTTGGTAGATTTTACATGATCGGGTGTTGGCAAGGGCTCCCCAGTTCTGCCACAAGTACTTTGAATTGTGTGTATATACAACGTGGGGATTTTAGTTTTAAACAACCTGTAGATATAAAGAAATCAGACAAAAGAGCCTGGGTGGTTTTTATTGATGGATCATATGGTTTGAATAGTAAATTCACAGCCCAAAACAAGGCATTAAGGTCTTTATAATTTTGGGGGTACTTAATTTCACGTTTATAATGCATTCGTGAAATTTAAGATCTCGCCAAATTATAGTATGTTTACAGTATCCTTACAGGCAATTTTTCTCAAATCATTAAGGCCAAAAATTCTATTAAAGCAGGTCAACAGTTACTATTTTATATTTTCACACCAGATACAAAATATCTGGCAGCACAGGAAGTAATAGACAGTGTTGTCCAGCTGAAATTCTCTGTAGCAAAATTTTCTTTACTTATAGCATTTTTTCCACTTCTTTACATAAGAAACACTTATTTTTGAGAAAATCTGTAGCAATATTGAGGAGCTTTGTAGCAAAATTTTGCTACAATGCTCCAGTTGGACAGCCCTGGTAGACTTTTCTTACCATGACTACATGTCAGAAGTCAGTTTGCATACACTGCAGCTCTGGCAAATGCAGCACAAATCAGGACAAGTCAACTTTCAAAGTACTTATCTTAGGACAACCAAAATGTGTTCTTTAATGAGTAGTTACAGGTGCACAGCATGGTAGAAAAAGGTCCACACACAATATCAACAGAAACATATCCTGCGGACTAAACTGAACCAATTAAAAACAAAAACAAAAACAAAAACAAAAAACAAAAAAAAGACAAAAAAAAAAAATTGGTGAGCGCTGTACACACAAAAACGTACATCATCTGGAAGGGAGAAGTTCCTGTTCTTGCCATCTAGGGTCTTCACGGTGACTTCAATCATGGTGATGACCAGCTTTGTTGCTTAGCAACCAATTACCTTAGTCATCCACCAGAACCCAAGTGTCTGAAAGCACACAAACATGGAAATTAAAGTAAAGATGAACTGCCATAGTGGTGTAGTACTGATGAGTATAACAATGATGTCACAGCGTTGATGCATTTGACCAAATGTGGACAACCACGACATCTGTACATACAGTGAATCAACTCATCTTTGCCTGCTGTTCTATGGCAGGGCTGAATCCATGATAACCACATGAGTATAGTATATACACATCATCTGTATTAACATACAGTTCTACTCTTACATGTATTAAGTAGTGTGCCAGTCATCAAGTTCAGTCCAAAGTTGATCATTTGTAAGTGCTGAGCCAAGTGCTCAATTATTAAATCAAATACATGTATTGATATACCAGAAACATTTTCACAGAAGGAGAGTTGTGTGAACAGCGCGTCCTCAACTGACCTTGACATTCAACCCATAATAAGTCCTACTCTGGTCTAGGGGATGAGGATTTTGGACAGGTAGTAAAACTTGGGAGTTTTCATTGCAATTTCCATTGACTTGCAAAGTAATCATTGTTAAGATGCACTGGGATTGATTCTATAGCACTTTTGGAAACTCTGGATAGCAAACCCAGCAACAATTTTTGAACAATAGTGCAGTCATGCGAGAATCACAATGTCCCACATATTCCAACAATACATGTACTCGTATACAAGTTGATTCTTGCCATGCATAAAAAGTCTGAACACCATTTGAATATTGATACTACAATATTTCAGGTACTGTCAATGGACCTAGTTATGCTAGTGGAAACCAAATGAATCCATTCCCTACAAGAGCTGGTCATATACTTTTGATCTCATAGTCATACAGGCGGTAACTATGTACTTGTCCAACACTGAACAGGATATCACTGCCTTCACTGAAGGCTCCGCCATAAAAAAACCAGGACCCTGTAGGACAGGCTGTTCCATCTGCTGGAAAGGGGCAATGGCACAACCCACCTAACCAGACCTGTATCCCCATCCCCATTCAAGCAGCTACCATGGAGAACTGCAAGCTAGTGACCTGGCTTTACACACCATCATCCAGAGGGCTCCACTGGTTCACGATAGAAAAGTACCCATCTTAACTGACTGTCAAAGTGCCCTTTTGGCAGTCACCTCACAACACCACAACAAAAATTTCAATACAGTAATGAAGGGTACCAACTAAAATGTCTCAGCTCTCAATGCTAGGCATGTCAATATACACATCACATGGATTGCTGGACGTGTCAACCTCAAGGTCAATGAGGAAGAAGATACACTTGCTAAACAAGCAGCCTTACAAGCAAATGTGATGGGGCTAAGGCTGTAAATGGAATGGGCATAAGGTGTTGACGTAAGACTAGTTTTGGAGCTATCTACTCCTCATCAGTTACAGAACCGAACTGCGTTTGCCTGTTTTATATGATGCAATCACCGCGTTTGTATGTAAAACACATGCTATTGTTTACGTTTCAATGGTGGCTGGATGTACATATTCGTGCTTGATATGACATTTGTTTCAAAGGATTTTTCTTTGAAAAATTGAAGTTTTCCTTATAAAGAAACTTTTCAAAGGTTGGTGACTCTACAGGTCAACCTGTGCTAATCTTAGGCTTATTAGAATTAGAACAGGATAGTTGCTCCAATACCACTGAATAGGGACTGTGGAACATTTCCTAAAGCGGTTAAACTATGCAGTTTCTTCAAATTAGCACTTTATGTGTTAAAAGGAGACATTCATATTCAACTGCAATCCTGCTCACTTCCTGTGTTGCCGGGGTAAGAGACTGATGCTTCCACCATGATCAGGGCAGATTTGTATGATATACTACATAAACATCCATAAATAACACCTTTTCAACCAAAAGAGAGCCCATTTCTAATTATTTTAGGCATCCTTTATGTTTCAAATATATGTTAATACATTTTCTTAAGATCATTGTGTGTTTGTGTTGTTCATTTTGTTGAGAAAGTACTTTTGACCATGCTAAATACATGGATCTGCCCTGATGCAGGTGGCTCCCTTTTTTGCTCAATAGGTGTTAGAGTAGGACTACATTTAGATATGAATACATGTACATCCTATTGAGTGGTACATGACTCAAAAAATGAGATCAGACAATAAAAAGTTTTAGCATTAGACTGAGCAAGGGAGCTCATTTTTTACATGATATTGAGGCCGATGGCTCAATCGAGTGTAATCGGTGCATCTGATGCCTCTACTGAGTAAGTCGCAGTTCTCTGCTGCAAGCTAATTTTGGGGGAGTTGAGATGTATTCTAGAACATGGGCTTCAATGTTCAGTCCATCATGCCGTGCCCGGGTAAAGTGTCTTCCGAGGGGTTGGGTGCTCACTTTGTTACTAATGTAACGGAAGAGCTCTCTTAACCTGTCCTTTAGTGGACATTCTGTCTGTCCGACAGGTCTTGGAGGTAGACTAAATTTGAGCTTTCACAGCAGCCTCCCCTAGGGACTCTGTATGTCTGTTTCGTTTCTGTGCCGGTGACATTTCCTGATGTATTGAGCCGAATGTAGTATTTGCAATTCTGGCGATTACATTCAATCTTTTGTTTTTTGCCTGAAGTAGCTGGACTTTCTAATTTGGCATTGGAGTGTCAATTCTTGAGTGGATCAGTACATCTCGTAGGTTTTGTAGATGTCTAAAACCAATGGTGACCCTTCTGCTGATGAGTGTTTCAACATGACGAAGAAAAAAAAAATACAGCCTTACAAGCCAAGGTCACAAAAATATCTGCCACACCAACAATCTATTTCTGAGATCAATGCTAACATCAGGAGCAATACACTCAGAAAGTGGCAGAAGAGGTAAGAGAGACAAGTCACCACAAGATGGACCTCTGACCTCTGCCCCACAGTTGCACAAGGTGGTCTTAAGAGCCTATGCGACAGAAGAACAGGGGTCAAAACCAATAGTCTACTCTGAGGCCACACTTGCCTCAGAGAGTTCATGCGTAAAATCATACAGGAACTATACCCATCACCTGAATATGAATGCAAAACTGGCAAAAGAACAATAGAACATTTCTTCACTGCTCACATCACAATGATGAAAGAAATATACAATGCCAGTTTCAAAATAGTTTTAAAGAACTACCTCTCCATTTCACCTTCAACAACTTGACACCAATACACTGCTTGGTGCCAATAAAGACCTCAAACAAGAAGTCAGGCAGACCATCAAGTCAGTGCTCATCAAATATGTGATGGCCTGTGACATTAACATCTAACAACTTCGACAAACAATTTCACACTATCGCCACCTTGTGTTCACTACATGTGATAAATTCTTACCAAGTGGGTAAACTACCATGTGACCATGAAGCGATGTAATAGCACCAGTATTTAAACTACATCAACAAAAATAGTCATACAGGTACATCATCACCACATTAAGTTGGTATCACATGTATCTGCACATGCTGTTAAGTGATATGTGTTCGTTAATACATCATAACAAGGTCAATGATCAGAGACGGTAAACACTGCTCCCAGAATATACCTATAGATTGATTACCAACCAGAAAGGGGGGGGGGGGGGGTGATCTACACGTTGACAGCAAGATAGCCTGAGGGCCCATTAGTCTGAAACTCATGGGTCTGATGGTCCATTAGTCTGAGTCAGTAACTGGTCAGGACCATAGCCTTGTGGTTGGATTGACACGACTGATCCGACCAACTTTTTGTCAAAAAAAAAAAAAAAAAAACTCAGAAAATTGCCATTTGTAATCAGACATGATATGTATTAGAAGAATAGCTGCTTTAACACGGAACAAACAAGCAGATTTAAATTAATATTTTTACTATAGGCCTATATATTCAGAATGCTGTGATAATGTTAAAAGTTGTTTTTTTGTGTATTTCGGGCTTTATGTTTAAATTTGGAAACTGACCTAGGCCCAGGTTTCCCTCAGACTCTGCTTTGATTGGTATTAGGTCTAACACATTGAGTTTTTGTATTAACCATAATAGTGTGGCTCTTTAGATTGAAAGTCATGCTAAAATGGAATATATCCAGCTATAATTTCAATAAAAGTTTTGCAGTTCCATCTGTGAAAAAAAAGCAAGTAGGATAGCCCAAGGCCATAAACCATACAGACACTGATGACATGATGGAACGTTAACAATTAAATCATTTTGTTGATTTATAAATTTGCTTGTTGGCCACAAATGAAATGTGGTTGGTTGAACAGGAAGGCAGTCTTTATATTATGTCAAGGTGGAGAACACCACTGATGTAAGGCTGACATGACATACAAGGCAAAGGGTACCGGTACCTGATGTAACCTAGCTTATAAGGTTATGGTTACATCAAGGATGAAACTTATCATTTCTCATTTTGTCTTTCCTAAGTTACCTTTATTATAGTTATTATATATACTATGGCATACAAATACATATATATGTATGAATCCATTTTAGAAGTATTTTGTTTATTTTCTATAGCTCACCCCTAACAAACATAAAATGCATCAACAAGCAGTTAAAAAAAAGACGCAGTCACATGTACATTTCACTGCAATTGGGTTTCTATTTTTAGTAGCCTATGTAGGCCTCATGATGTCTTCAGGTGATGTTTTTGCCACGTAATTTGGGGGCACGTTTAATAATTAATCATAATAATTGACTATATTTATCCTGGGTAGCTCCATCATAGCTGTTTGTCTTGGGGCCCAAACAAGCAAAAAGTTAGCCCATTAAACTAAGCTTAATGCAGGAGGAAGACCAGATAACATGGAGGAAAAAAAGAGCTACGAGAGTTGAGCAGGTGTTGGGTTGAGTGTATACAATGGAACGATGACTGGGAGCTTCCCAGGATGAAAAATTTCAGCTGGTAAAATCATGGGGTGCAGAAGGGACTGTCTAGTGCATTTATGCTGAAAACACTGAGCATCCTGATTAGGATCAACTAGTAGAAATTTGAAAGGTTCCCGGTAGGCCTAACTAATAAGTCTACACATTTATACCATAAGGTTTACTTTAGGCTGTCTCAGCGGTACATGGTCTTCACATGTTGAAAACATGTGTTTTGTCCACTTTTACCCATCTCACATATTATAAGCCTAAAAATGAATTTGCAAGTTAACCATTTCTCGGCCTTCATAAATTTTCATTTCAGTCCTGGGAATTTTTAGTAATCTGTCAAGACTATTCACACTTCACATAAAACTAGATTTAAAAACAATGCCATTGAAACACTGCCTCCTCTTAATATCTGGTAATACATTGAATGCAGCCCGAGACATTTAGTGGAAATTATCAGAAAAAAACACACAACTTTAAAAAATGTTCTTTGGATCAATGTAGAATAGGCTTTCAGACAAATGCCCGGCCTTTGGCTGCTTAGAACCTTTTGATGTGTGGATGGTTCAACTGTGATAGTCCCAAGACCCATTGGCAATGGGCCTTTGGGCTATCATAATTGCACCATCTACACATCAAAAGGTTCTAAGTAGCCAAGGCCTATTTCTTTCATAACAAGGCTATTTCAAATGAATGCTTTGTGGTTTTACATTCTTAAAAATATTTTTCATATTTTAACATAAAAAGGGCAAGTTTTTGAAAACTACTGCTGGGCATATTATTTGCAAATATATACGGCAATATAAGACATCATGTATCATTCCATCATGGCCAGACTATGCGGGAATTCCAACATGCGCCTGGAATATTCCAACTTGGGTCAGATTCCAGCATCGGTCGCAACAAGATCAACGCCAACGGCTTGAATGATGATGACCGTCTTGAAACATGTCTGAATTGCAGAAGACCCAACATGTTCCGCTTTGCAAGCCAGAAAAAACTATTCAACTAACTGACCAGATTCATCCATATGTTATTTTTCTTAGTCAGTCGGATATCTTCACTATGTTCACACACCTATATTACCCAAAACTTGAGTTATCCAAGCAGAATTCCTCAAATTACTGCGTACCAGTTCTCCTCAGTTTTCTCGGTTTCTGTTTGACCGGAAGCTGTCAAACTTCGCGAGCGCATGCGGAGATTAGAAAATCTCGGAATCTCGTCTTTTCGCACGAGATTATTTCATCACCAGAATCCACCATTGCTGCAAGATACTTGCCAGATTGCACGTCGGTTGTGTAAAGTGGCCCGTTAACGCTATATAAACCCCTTAATATCTTTAATATAATTATAACAGACAAAATGGCTGAATCTGACTGGGATGAAGTAACCTATCTCAGGAAAAGGGTGCCAAAGACATCACAACTGCGGACGCAGCAGGCAAGTAAACAATATAAAAAGCCAGCCCAAGTTCATTAGTTGGACCAGCCAACATCGCGAGTGAAATTAAACAAGACATGCACGCACGCAATATGAACAACATTGATGGCAAATATATGCAAACACTTTTTGTATTTTCCATTTCAAGTAAAGTGCCTATCTCTCACCTTTGATTGCATTCGATTTGGACACTGATTTAACAAGGTCCATTCGGCCTCGTGCTCAGGGATGGCCTGAATGGTGGCAAATTGATCATACATTGATAGATTGGCACAGCAACTTATTTGAATCCACTACTTGTACCGCCACCCCAGTTTGTTGTCCACAATGCCAAGGTCACCCGATTCAAGGTGTTTGTGTCAATTTTCCATGTGTGCTGAAGAGTTAAGCCAAAGCGAGCCTTGAATTGGCAACTATGTTGTGGTCCAGCCAGGTATCGAACCCGGTAGCCCCATTTCTGAGGCATCGACGGTGTTGTTTTAATATGGGCACCATCTCCGCCTCATAACAGGTAATGCATTTCACGCAGACCTCTCAATAAATACCTCAATTGCACGATATACATAAATGTTCGTGTCCAATGTCTCATATGTATGTGTTCCTTGAAGGTCTGTCTCATTCATGTTACATTTTGGTAAAGTTTCATGCCATGGGAAACAAGATATTGACTTCGTTTTCTGCGACGCTAATGGAATTCCGCCTCCAAATCGTGACCGCTGCCATAGCCGGACGAGAATTGCGTTTGCGCACGCGTGACCGGACGTATACATTTACACGTGCGTGTTCTCGATTCACATGACTTCGTTTTCTTGTGGGTAAGTACATGCATTTGTCTCAAGTAAAGGGTAAGTTTATAGATAAGTCAACGAGTTTCACATATATATAACAGTATCAGTCAGGATAATCTCTTTCCAAAGGTTTAAGACTGGTAAATCCCTGCATAATTATATGGTCCATGTGCTCAGGGACATGGAATAATGCACGTGTTTGTATACATCCGGTCACGCATGCGCAAAAACCGTTCAATATCGCAAGTTCGCGCGAGAAGAAAACATGCATGCGAATCGCCTATGGAAGCAGGCAAGTTACGAGTGGAAAAATGTGGATAAATACCATATCATGGAACAGTGGCTCGCGAAGATACATGAGACATAAACATTATAACAAAGAGAAACACCATACCATAAAAAAGTTGTCAAATAACCCATGATTATTTTATAATGAAGCACTCAATTGTGACATTCCACTGAGAACCATTACCCTTTCTGAGGCTGAGAAGCCGTCCATCCCAACATAGCGGCTCGATGCCTCATACTGGGGCTACGAACCCGGGACCTCTGGCACCCCGAGCCAGCATTTTGCCATAACGCTAAAAGTCCGGGCGTTCAACGCCAGGACTCAACACTGCCTGGCCCTCACTACACTCCTTCCCCTTTTCTCCCAAGGTCCAAGGAATGCCCAGTGATAGCACCGAACTGACCCCACAGGCTGCCTCCCTGACTCCCAGCCACGACGAGCACAACCCCACCAGCCGTTGTCCCTCCGACTCCCAGCCGGCCGAGCCCAATGACGAACCACCCTCATCCACCGCGGCCTGTTGGCGTGAATTCATGTTCACCCTGACACCAATGTTGTGGTCCAGCCGGGTATGGAACCCGGGACCTCTCGCACCCCGAGCCAGCGTTTTGCCATTATGCTAAAAGTCCGGACGTTGAGCGCCAGGACTCCACACTGCCTGGCCCTCACTACAGCTACAATGTATGTTCAGTAATAAGGGAGATGCAAACCCAGATTTATAGCAATTGTGTATTTCACAGCAGTAATGTGAGCAGTAAAAGTCACACTCTGTTTGAAGCAACAGCTGTGTTTCTCCATCTAGTCTTCTTCCTCTATGCTTGAAGCCTTCAGGTAGAACACAATTTTATAACACCATTATCCCTAGAACTTCGAAGACGTGGTGCCAGATAAGTCAGCCCTCTATAATAATGATATCACTGGGGGCCTCCACTTGTGTGCCATGGTCCTGTTAATTACAGATGGCCTGTTAAGAAAAAAATAAACTGATTCCCAGGATCAGAGCCAAGGCATAATGGCCCCACATACTCTGTCACAGCAGTGAGAGCCCCCTGTTCCCAGTAATTTCCCCAACCGTGGAACATCCCGTTACAGTAAGCTGGTAAGCCCTGCCCTTTGTCCCTATTCCCGTGTCGAAAGCTCAGGCATTCCATGGCCTGCACCTGCAGCTAGCTGCACTTACAGTCATGGCAGCCCTGAAAACGGCTACCACCCTTCCTGTCCATACCCCCATTTCACCCATTAGTTAACCCGGTTTTCTTCCCATTCTAGCATTTCCCTCCTTTCGTCCCAGCACCCTACCAGGTAGTCTTGTACAGTTTCAATACCATCCTTACAGCCTGGAAAATCTTCTTTCAAGCCCAGAAACCAAGCAACACAGTCCTCCTCTTCTAGTCCCCTTATTTCGTCTTAGCCCTAACAGTTGTAGTCCTTATTCTGTCAACTTCTGAATACATTTTCCCTCATTTCCTTGTATGCATCACACCACAGTAGCCAGTGTTGTACCGTCTCGTCTGCCTCCTGCATACAAACCCTACATTTCCCATTACTACCCTGTGTCTGTTTCTGACGTCTCTTCTCCAGGTTGATAATTCTTGTCCTACATTGGGACAAAAGTTTAGATCCCTTTCTTTGATCCCAACATGTGCTCCTTTTTGGTCTATCTAACACTTAAGCTTTTACTGTACTTTTTTCATTCACCCCTTCTTTCCATTTTACTCGCTATCCCTCTACAACTGTTTTCTTAATGTATGATTTCCATTCGTCAACTTATCAAACCCTTTCCAATCATATTTTTCTGCTAATTTGTCTATATTTTAGATTCATTTTGTTTCTGCTTTTATTGCCTCCATGTATATTTTCCTGCACCATCTGTGTTCACCAACTGTTTGTAAATATCCCCCAGTCATTAAACTTGGCATTGGTGATTCTATCTGCAACAGTACTCCACCCCAATTCCCCCAAGACCGCTTCAACTGCTGTACATGATGACGATGCCAGAATCCACCTACCCATTTCAGTCTGTGCTTTTTCCATATTTTAAATGTTCCCCTGGTTTAGTGAAAATATATCCAAACCGTACATCATTCCAGGTATTGCAACTCTATCCCATAAAACTCTGGCTATAAATGCTGTATTGAAGCTGTTCCAGTGACATAGCTTTAATCATTCCCTTTGTTCCGTTCACCTTTTGCTTTATCTCCTCTATGTGATATCTGTACATGCCTTTACCAGTTGCTTTTATTCTAATCCCTAAATGCTCATATTCATCAACCTCGCCTATTGCAATCAACAGTTCCTGTCCCACTGGAATCTGGAATGTCCCTACTTTCCACTTTTTATTCATGTCAGATTTCTTTCCAAGGGTCATGACTTATTCCTTTTTTTATTTTTTTTTTTTTTACTGAATTCCAATCTCCATTTGTTGCCCAACTCTCCCGTTATGTCCAGCAAATCTTGCATTTCTTTTTGTGACTCAACCTCTGATGTCCAATGTTCATCACCAACCCTGTGGGCCTTTGCTCTTATTGGAAACCCAACATGCTTTGCACTAGATTATTTTTGTCGAGGGTAGCTCTTCTTTGGTGGAGATAAAAGATGGGGGTTCCATGTGCATAATGTTTGCATATCCACCTTCCACTTGCCAAGATCTTTCCAACAGTTTTTGAGATGAGAAAATCTGGTGGATTTTAGCCAAACAAAGGCAATAATGCTGAAATTGCACACTTTAATTAAAAGCATGAAAAGGCATTTTGTAGGAGTTTTAAGCTATCAAAAGTCTACCTCCTGGTATGTTGCTGTTCCTGAAACCTGGCAGGTGGGTTTGTTGAATCATATGGAATAAAGGTGACGTGTATAATTAAGTGTCAGTTAATGTTGGAAAATAAAATTTTTATCATGCAATATAGTACCTTCCAATCACAGTGCAAGCATTTTAACATGGGTTGTAATGGACAGTGCCACAACATGGTAGTTCTGTGTGTTCCACTTGGCATCACAGGGGAGGATTTTGATAATCCAACTGTAATAAAGATGTGACTTGAAAAGTACCCCAGTTGTCCTTCCACGTCGTCGTACCTCCATGCCTGAAATGACCAAGTATTGTAACTGTTGTGTTTATAATCAGTGCACGATACACTGCTTTTAGTATGGCATGTTTACTTCAACAGCTAATCAAATTTTGCTTCCAGTGTGGGATTCTTAGTTTTAAAAAGCTTGGAATAACAATTTGTGTTGACTCTACACAAGTTATTTAAAAACATCCTTTATACATATATTGGCAGTATACAGATTTCAGTGTAATTTTCAAGAGGGACTGAACAATAACTGTCAAAAAAAATCTTGGCCTGATAGCTGTACTTTGACTAAACCAAATGCCTTTACCTTTTTTAATTCCCCAACCTATTTCCCAAGGCATGGTTTTTGTTGCTAGCAATAGAAGGTCTAATGTGTTCATCAATGGATCTTGCTTTAAATTCATGGAAATAAACTTATTTTCCCAGGAATGTGGAGGGTACATTTACTCAGGTGAATGTCCTCCCCGCCCCTCCCTCACATATAGTTGCAACGAAGCTGAATTATGCAGTCGATAAGTCTGTAATAATAATCGATACAAACTCGTTATTTAACCAAAGCCAAACCAGCGTTGTCTTTAGTCATAGTAAGGATGGTAGAGAGCTCTACCCTCCTTGGTTATAGGACTCGCCAGTCACACAAAGTGATGTCACATTTGGCCTGCGCCACATGTACAGTGGACTATTACTCAATTTTTTGTGGGTCATTATAACACAACGTAACTACTGTTACTGGGGCCAGTTTCACTGTATTGTATATAAAGAGTTGGTTTGTTCCATTAAATTCAGTCTCAGATCAGTGATGAGCCTGGTGGTAGGGTGAAACCAGTGAGACAACACCATTTGGACAAATTGGCACAATAACCCCCTGTATACCTGCCTGGTTTTGATATTATAATAAAGACAAACCACATTACCGTGCCATCAATTAATCATACACTCACTTTGCCCTGTATGTTTTGCTAATCTTCCTTAATCTCGGCACAGACAGGGCTCAGGAATTTGCATGTTCACTAGCCCAGGGCAAATTAGAATTGTAAAACACTAGCCCCAGGGGCAACCAAAATTTATTTTTTCGAAATGACACTTGGATGGATGGATAAACCGTTTTGGACAGGGGGGTTAGTGAAATGCCAGTCTTACTAACCGTTTGGACTGCCACTGAAAAACAGAATTGCAGAACCCTGGTGCAGGATAAGCGCGTTCCTTTGGGATTTTCCCCCCATATCATTCAATAGATTTTGTCATTAATAACAGATTTATTGATAATTTTGGTAACAATCTCCACCCACACCAAAAGGTGACTTTCTGCTATTGATATTTTCATGAAATCTTATATCCAGATATATGTAAGCGTGTTTCAAGTTTCTTTAAAAGTTGTTACTAGTCAAAAGATGCTTAGCGAGCTCAGGTTGAAAAAAAAAGAACTCGACAAACCTGCAATGCAAGTGTTGACTGAAGGGTCCGCCATTTGCTCAAATTAGGTCATGATGACACCAAGGTCTAATCAGTTCACCTTGCCAGGTAAGGTAAGCACAGGGAGAAGGTGCACATCCAGATGGATGGTCAACCTAAAAACAGAAAGGGACCCCCCGTGGAGCTGACCCTAAAAAATAAGAACCAACATTGTTTACTATTATCTGCAAAAGCATTAAACAGACAAAAAATAGAGTTTGTTCATGTTGCCTGCCTGATTATTGACTATTTTTTGCCACTTTTTGCACTGGGAGATTTGGTGCCTTACATGTATACTTAAGAATCAAACTGCAGCTGTTCCTTAAGTTAACTGATAAATCTAGATAAGGAAAATTGATGACAGTGAGTCAGCATTCTTAGTTTTTTTTTTTTTTGTTTGTTTGTTTTTTTTTTTTTTTTTTTTTTTTTTTTTTTTTTTTTTTTTGCTATAAATGCTTCATTGACATCTAGGAGTCTAACATTGACTTTCCAGGTGAAATTGCGACAACTTCATGTCTTTTTTGTGTTTTAATTCTTGGTCACATAAAAGCTGATATTTTGGTGGAGAGTGGGTGTATGGGCGTTTCCCATTTCAGCTGGGCGACTGGTGCCAAAGGTTGCAGGTTCTAGTCCTGCTCGTTCCGAACATAAAATCTATATTTTCAGCATTTCCTTAATGCTGGTGGATTTAAGTCCCTGATTCTGGAAATAAATGCAGACTCAGTACTTTTACTGCCTAACTGTGTTGATATGGCACTCGCACATAGCTACCTCCTTTGAACCAACCATTCTTTTTTTAAGAATGGGGATTTGGTCGAGTGGATATGTGCATTTCCCATCTCAGCTAGGCGACTGGAGCCAAAGGTTGCAGGTTCAAGTCCCGCTCGTTCGGAACATAAAATTTATACATATGTTCTGGTCTGATAATTCAGGTTCTGTGGCCTAATATGTTCTAATGAAGGCAAATTAAGTTTGAAAGGTGATGGTTAAATTTTTGACCTCACCAGACAAAATTGTATTCTTCCACACTGTGAACAAGTACAGACACATTTGTTTTACATGGATTGTGAAAAAAGTCAAACATTGACTTATCAAGTCACTTTCCATGGCACAGATGTTGGCGTATACTTCCTACCTTGCCTAGTGGAGGAAACCGAAGAACTCGGAGAAAACCACCGTGCACGGTTAAAGTGGTAGGAACTTTTTCCACATGCTGCCCAGGACGAGAATCGAACCCGGGTCGCAGAGGTGAAAGGCGAGCGTCTTACCGCTTAGCCAACCATGCGCCCATAAATCAGAACCCTGTTAAGTCTTTATATGTTTGTATTCCAAGTAAGATCAATCTAGTGTTGAGACCAAATATTCCAAAGCTCCTGTGGTGGTCAATTAAGAAGATTCTAGTATATTGTATAAAATGCTAAACACTCTGAAATTTAACGTCATTGATAAGGAAATTTAATTATATTTCAGATAAAGATATGGAATGAAGCTTACCTTACTTCAATTTCCTGGGTGCACCGCCATGTGCTTAAAAGGATGGTAAAGTTTATTTTGAAAATAATGAGCACAACCAAAAGTGTTATTATGTCATTAGGATATCTGTTATCAGTGTTTTGTGTGCTTTACAGGCAATTAATGCTGCTCAACGACAAGGCGTGACGATTGAGACTGAAAAGAAATGTAAGTGTGCTGTTTTTTTGAATATAACTCTTGGCTCTGAACCTATATGTATATACAGTGAAACCTGTTTTGAAAAACCACCCATGGGGCAGGTTCAAAAGTGGTCACGTTTGGCAGGTGGTCTCTCAATGTAGGTGCAATAACATGGGGAAATGGCAAAAGGGACTTTGCAAATATGGTCTTAAAAGTAAGGTGGCCTTTCATTACAGTGGTCTCGAAACAGGTTTCACTGTATTGTAGTCTCTCTTCTGGGAGACCACCAGGCTTTTATGATAATATAATAATGATAATATACCTGTTTTGAAAGACCACCTGCAGAACCTGACCAGTGACCACTCAAAATGACCCCCAAAAGATAACTTGTACATCCAGAAATTCCAACCATTTTAGATGACTAAAAGCTACCTGTTTTGTTAAAGATTGTTCAAATATTATACTATTTGTCAAAACCAGTTTACAAATTCAAAATAAACATGTTTATAATACTTCCCAATAAATAAATAAACACATGACTGCAAACAGATTACAGTCTTATAAGTGTACATCAATCATATCTGAATCTAAATTATTAATGGGAATTCAAAGTAGTGGTCAGTTGTGATGCAGGAGTTGAACCTCTTTATACTTTATTTTCGGAACGAGCGGGATTCGAACCTGCAACCTTTGGCACCGGTCGCCTAGCTGAAATGGGATCGTTTTGATGGCACTTGGACTGATGTACTGCTTGAAAAAAGAAATTGTAATTAATTAGGAGGAGCATAATCATAATAATGGCTTTGTGTTTAATATTGAAGTCAATCCAGACACAGATTTGTTTGAAGTTGGTTTTCATAACATTAAAAGATTAGCCATGGAGTATTTGTGCCAACAAGGTATGGCATAACATGGCAGATATACAGAAAAAAATACTAATACCATAACTAAGGCTGATTAAAAAAATCATACATTATGATACTAAAATTATGTGTAAAGATGCAAGGTGGATTCAGATTCATTCAAGCACAAAGTGAACATTCGCACACATGCCATGTGCTTATCCTCAGTTTTAATATTTTCATTTTGTTCTATATCACCTGGAAGATGTTTGCAGTTTAGCACTCCCATGCCATAAGGAACATTTCCCATAGTGAATGAATTAAATTTTGGAAGTTCAAACATTGTTCCCGCGTTGAAACATCTTCGTTATGTTCAGTATTAGATTACTCTGAAGGGTTATTAACAGGATAAATTTTGAGCAGTTTGCATCAAGTTTTTTGCATTAATGTAAGCAATATCGACAATACATCTACAGGATAATTGTTTGGCTAAAAGAAAATTTTCTTTTATGAATATTTACCTGAATTCTTTCTCAAACCAAGGAAGATATAAATCAGTTTAGCTTGCAGAGGTGAGCAATTATGCCCATGGGGATACCTTTGATTAATTGAAATATAAATGGTCCAAATTGAATAAAGATATTATCTAAAAGAAAAGTGAACTGCGTTTATTAAATTTCTGTGGTTATACACTGTACATACGATTTAACAATTGCTTTTTATACACATGTATTTCTCAGACCAAAAAGCGGTTTTTGTAAACATGTTCATATTAATATATTTATGACTATTATGGTTGAAAATTTTAATGATTAATTATATCCCCCATGTCTGAAGCATCAGGGGGATATATTGGTTTTGTGACTGTTCGCTGTCCATCGGGATGACGTTACCCTGATAACTAAAAAGTATTGCATGTAGCTCCACAAAATTTTGGTTAGTGATGCACCTTATGATGAAGCAGGTCATGTACGAAAGCTAGCTTCCTGTGATCATTAGTTAATTAACAAAACATCGTTAGGCAACATTCAGGTCCAAAGGGCCATATCTTTGTACCTGTGAACCCTGTTCGTTTCAAATTTGGTTCAAGTAGTCTATAGACCCGAAGGATTTTTCTAAGGTGGTCAGTCTCTCCATCTGACTGACCATCTGTCTGTTCGTCCCCCTGGTCAAGATAACAGATTTTTGTCTTTTTCTCTAAAACTAATGGTCAGGTTGTCCTCTAACTTGGTGGGAATGTAACCTGTATATATTCCCACAAGATATTTATGGCCTGTGTTGCATTTATACGTTCTCCCTCATCCAGATTTGTTTGCATCTTAATACAGTCATCCATCCTTTGAAAGACCACTCATAGGGCAGGTCAAAAAGTGGTCACATGGAGGTGGTTGCCTTAATAGAGATTCAGTAACATGGTAAAGATAGCACTAATTGTGACAAAAGTTGGCTCTTAACGATGATTTCTCAATTGGGAGACAGTGCGCCATGCGGGGGATATATTTGTTGTCACCTGACGGCTATCTCTAGTTTATCAAGTCCTTCTTTTTTTGTGGGTATTTTTTTTTTATGGGAAAATTAGTATATTAAGTAGAAAAATCAAAACAGTTAATACTTTTAGCATTTTTGTATAAAATTTTTGTGGCAAATTCCATTGAATTATAACTTTTCCAAAAACGGTCAATTCCAGTGTAATTCATATAGTATTATAGTATTTATGAAAATGGTCTCAGATTGAAGTTGAACATAATGTTATTTCACTTGATAACTTTTTATTGGTACAATATGATGCTTCTGCGCTGAATCTTGATTTATAAAGATTTTTTATGTAATTTAGGAATCCATAACAGAAACAGTATTGATGCGTCCTTATCAGATTTGTATGTGAAAATTATTCTTAAGTACCTGTAGTAGTCCCTGTTTTTGGAGACCACTTGTCTTTCACGTTTATTTTCACTGTGCAAAAGCACCTGCTAATGATAATGTACCTCTTTTGGGAGACCACCTGCAGAACCTGGGCAGTGACCACCCAAAATGAACCCAAAATACCACTGATCAGTGCTGAAATTCCCTATTTCAGACAAGTAAAACCTTGCGAATTTGTACAAAGTACAAGATTGGTGAGTTACTTTGTCAGAACCAGTAAGTTTACAAATCCAAAATATGTTTATAAGACAAATAAATGAGTGGACACATGACTGCATGCAAGATGGAATGGGATGTAATAAGTGTTTAAATGAATCAATTTTGAATCTAAATTGTGGCGGGTGATTGAAAACAATGGTCATTTGTTAGGCATGTGGGGCAAGAGTTGAACCTCCTTTGGGAGACCACCTGCTGTATGTGACCACTTGGATCGCACTAGGGCTGGTCTTTCAAAGGGGGGATCCCAAATTGCATACTGGCATATGCATGGGCAAATGCCGCTGTAGGATATAAGTTCTGAACGTGGGTATCCAAGTATATTATGTGTACACCACATTTGTACATATGTATACCTGAATTTGAACGCAACCAATTAAAAGTGCATGTAAAAAAGTGCTTAAGAGCCTCGGCTGCTACACAAGCACTATAATACCCATACACACACAGGGGACCACTGTGTATCTTTATGTAAATCAATTACTCCATTTGCCTTTTCCTTATAACGCATAAGCATCATTACCTTGTACATCTGAAGAGGTGTTTATACTAAGTTCTTTTTTTAAAAACATGTATAAAGTTTATTGCAAATAAGCCCAAAGTTATTACCAGCCTTATCAATATGTGTTGTCACAAATCTTTGTTGGAGATCTTTTAAAGCAAAGGCAGTGTTTAGTTGTTATCAGTAGAAAGACTTTTCATCTTTCATTTGGCCTGTGCCTGTGTAAAGTTTAGTATGCCTTTTCTCCCTCGCTCCACCTACCCCCACCCCCAAGGGGGGGGGGGCATATATATTTGTCCTTGTCCGTCAGTTTGTCTGTCTAACATTTAAATTGTCACGCATACCTCCAAAAACATTTGAGGTACAACCATGAAACTTTGGAAACATCTATCAATATATGGAGGCGTGCACCTGGGGTTTTGTTTGTCTGTTGGGTTGATTATACAGTCTCAATTAATCATTCATTAACTTAGGGAAAACATTGATACGATGTTAGGCTTGACAGGGGGGGGGGGCATCCGTGTCCTTTGGACACTTTTCTAGTGTCTTAGTACTCTTTTGACATTTAATAACCAGCCTTCGAGTTTGCAGATTCTCTTTTTTTTCGGGGGGGGGGGGGTCCATTTATTTTTGTTTCAGCAGCCAAATGTGAGAAAGGTTTGCATTTGGCAAATGGTTGGAACAGTCCCAGACTTTAACAAGTCTAGTGAATCTTAATTCTTTCAAAAAGAAAGGAAATATTGAGGCTGTTCAGTTATTTCATCAGCCAAATGTAAGAAAGATTTGCATTTGGCAGATGGTGAGGTCAGTCCCAGACTTCAACCATTTGTTAAAACAATCTTAATAGGAAGTTTTTGTATTTAATTAACTATATTAACTGCAGACCTGCTTTGAACCAATCAGTTGCTAGGCAACATAACTATGCCTCTGCTATGATAAGGGCAAATTGTGTACCAGTTATATTGCATACATCCAGAAATAACACTTTTTCTGACAAAAACTAAATATTCTATACATTTCACATTGCAGTTTTAAAACTTACTGAATGAATGTTCTTGAGCATTTTGCTTTGTCAGTGTACTACTTTTATCATAGGTCATTTGGTCCTGCTTGAAACATGAATCTGCCCTCCTTCCTGTTAAGTCTCTTGCTGAAGGCTTGGTGGCAGCACAGGGCCCCAGTTAATATGAATACCACTCATTGTAACAAAAAAAAAAGGTGCAAGAGAATATGCACTCTGGGCCTGTCATGTACTTCATGGGTGGAAATTTCAACATCAGCATTATATTTAAAAGTTACTTTGATTAAAGGTTATTCCTCACAGTAATCATAGGAAAAATCCTGATTTCTATAATGTATATTACCTGTTGAAAAGCGAAGAGTTTTCAACATAAAAAATGAATGTGTTTTAATCCAAATTGTGGAGATATCGGCAAAAGGATACATCAGCCCATGGTACTACATGAATTGTCATATTGAAGTGTAAAAGCATTATTTACATAACATTTAAGGGGTGCACAGGGTATGCAAGATATACACAAATAAAGACATACACTTCCATCTACCACTGAAAATGTTTTTAAAAATTCCTTTTTTTTTTTTTTTTTGAAAGTGTACTTTTCTCCAGCACACCCGTGTCTCCTAAGAAAGTGTACATGTATTTTAAGACTTTTAAAATGAAGATTTCTGAAGTTAAGTTAGCAATGGGGGATGTATAATTTAATAAAACCTGGTTTATCAAGGGGAAAAAAATCAGTAAGATTTATTCAGGCATATGGCATACTTTAGCTAATCTTTTGGTCATTATGAAACACAATTCTGATTGCATCTTTGAAAGAGTACACTGTCACCCACCCACCCATCTCCCAGCATGTTTTATGTATGCTTTTTAAATGATGAACCATTCACAGATGTGCATACTATAGCGAGTCCATATATTTTGGTCAGATGCTGGTGGACAAAACAAGCAACATTGTGCCAATAAAAACACTGCCAAACTTGATCGAGAGACAGAGGAACTGCACCATAGTACAGTGGGCCTCGATGTGGGGAGACTGATACAACAGGGTCGACAGGCCAAAAGTTTAACCCAGAAGGAACTGGCAACTGTAAGTGTGAAGAAAGGGGCTCCTTCTGTTGACATCGAAGTACTGGCGTTCTGTCAGCTCATCTACTGCAGGGTTCATACAAGCCTTGAAAAGTTTGGAATTTCAGGTCATGCCTTCAAGGCCTTGAAAAGTCTTGAATTTCACACTTGTGTCTTGAAAAGTTTGGAAAATCATATTTTGTACTCAGACTTGGGTATTTTAATCCATTTTGGACAGAAATGTTAAAGTTAAGTTAAATGATACCTGTTATTTTTGTTATGTGTTGGCGCTGATGTTACCCAAAGTTAGTTTGGAATTTTGGACGAATCAGTCTGGAAAAGTCTTGAAAAGGTCTTGAAATTTGTTGCCAGACAGGTGTATGAACCATGAACTGGCAATTATCAATCTAACCCCTTACTGCTCAAAACAGCTTGGTAAATTTATGTGCCGGGATATCAAATGTTGACTGCTTCAGTGATGTAAGACAGCATTGTAGAGGAGAATGACGCTGCTAGCGAACTTTCCTAAATAATTTTCTCTTGTGGAGATTGGTTGCTTTGTACCCAAACTATGCTAAAGAAAGGCTAAGCTGTCCATATGGTCAACTCAGTCAGTGTTATTCTTATGAGAAAAGGGTCAAAATTCAAGCATTCCATCAGTTTGCTGTACATAGTGTTGGTATGTTTAACATACAGCAGGAATACTGGAAGATGAATGTTTTGACAGCACACCACAGACATTAAGCTTATTATAGCACAGTTTATTTTATATGCAGTATAAGGGAAAAAATGTACCAAAATCACTTTGTTCACCAATTTTCTTTTTCAATTAGCTAGGTTAGCACTAGCAGTAGCCAAAATAGCCAATTGCTACTTAAACTTCTAAATGGCTAGTAAAAGTAGCAAATGGCTAGTAAAATTTCCCCCCAATTTTTTTATTTTCATGCAGAAATTTAACAGATTTCAAGTCTGTGTAGGTCTTTCCTAGAAAAATTGAAATTTTGGCTCCTAATTTTAAAATCCTAGTGCTAACCTAGAATTAGTATTTCGACTTTCCTAATACTAATACCTAGTTACAACATTCATGATTTTGTTTCCAGAGAATTAATGAAAAGCCACAAGTGATAAATGACTATGAGGCAGGGAGAGCCATACCCAATCAGCAAGTACTGGGCAAGCTAGAACGTGCTCTTGGTAAGTTTTCAAACAGTAAGTCAGACAGGCTTGGCTATGCCTTTGTGAGGTATTATAAATGCAGGCAAAATGCATATATCTTCCGATCCCAAGTCTTGGTGCATTGTTCATAAATATGTATTTGAATGCTGGTCTCTGTGTGCAACTTTCCTTCCCATTTAAAATTTACCAGAAGTATCATGCTGTTAACTCTTACAGAGCCAATTTAGAGACTGAGTCAACAGCTTTCCTAGGGGCACTTTCCGCGCGTTGCGCGGAAAGTGCCCCAAGGAAAGCTGTTGACCTGGACCAAATTTTTAACTGGGAACATAGGCATGCTGGTACTTGAATGAAAGGTCTTTTAATGAGGAATATGAATCTGGAATCATTACAGTAATCCAGCTTCATCAGCACAGCTTAAGCCGTGACTGGCACTCAAAGGGTTAATATTGTAAATTTTGCCTGCTTCATTTTTATTGTCCCCTGCCACCAACCATGTCAGGGGGGACATAGAAATAGAAATATGGGCAGTTGGTCCATTTGTCCTTCCGCTGCATCCATTCCGCCCAATATCTAATGAACCATTAACGATAGGAGGATGAAATTTTATTACAGATTTCCTATATGGGGCATGTACAGTGTAGCTTCATGTTGGCCTTGATCTCTTTTCAAGGTCACATGACCCAGAATGTGAGAGATCCATTGGCGGCAGTCTGTCTGTTCATCCATTGGTTACATCCACTGAACCCAATATCCAATGACTGGTTTAAGATAGGATGATGAAATTTTTATCATACATGTATCCTATACAGGGCATGTGTAGTGTTGTTTCATGTGGACCTTGACCTTTTTCAAGGTCAAAAGAGGAGCTAAATGTGACTTTGAAGTATATAAATGTACAATCTGTACTGTTTCATACATGCATTGTACTGAAGGCATGTGCATGGTTACGTCCCGCTCCTACCGGCTTTAAACGCTTTTTCCATTTGTGCATCCATCTGTTTTTCATGTCCGGGCTATAATAATCACTTGTCCTTCAACTTAGATGAATGAAACTTTACACACAGGTGCATCTGGACATAAGAGTTGTTCATGTACTGAAAGTAGGTCACTAGCTCAAGTACCTGGATCACAGTGACATATTCTTGTAAAATCGTGTACAGACTAAAATTCCTCTACTATGTAACTTAGATCAATGAAACTGTACACACAGATGCATTTATATCTAAGGGTATGTCATGTACCAAATGTAGGTCACTAGGTCAAGTATCTGGGTCAGAGTGACATATCCTTATAAAATTGTGTCCGAGCTGTTATTCCTTTACTATTCAACTCAGTTTCATGAAATTTCACACACACACACGTGTTGACCTAAAGGTGTGTCATGAAACAAAAAAGGCTACTAGGTCAATTATCTGGGTCATGGTGATATAACCATGTAAAACTATATTACACTTCATGTCTGCAATGTAATTCTATTGTCCGTCAAGCTGGATTTATGAAACTACACACAGATTCATCTAGAAATAAGGGTGTGTCATGAACCAAAAGTAGGTCGCTAGGTCAAGTATCTGAGTCATGGGGACATTTCGTTGTATTTAACTTAGTTTCATGAAACTTGGCATACATACATGTTCTTGACCTTAAGGTGTGTTATGAAACAAAAGTAGGTCACTAGGTCAAGTATCTGGGTCCTCTATTCATGTCCGGGCTATAATTCACTTATCCTTCAACTTAAATTAATGAAACTTTGCACAGATGCATCTGGACATAAGGGTGTGTCATGTATCAAAAATAGGTCACTAGGTCATTCTTGTAAAATCATATCCAGGCTATAATTCCTTTACTATGTAACTTAGATTAATGAAACTGTCCACACACATGCATCTATGCATTAGGGTGTGTCTTGTACCAAAAGTAGGTCACTGGGTCATGTATCTGGGTTACAGTGACATATTGTTAAATTGTGTCCAGGCTATAATTCCTGAACTATTCGACTTAGTTTCATGAAACTTGACACACAAATACATCTTGACTTAAAGGTCTGTCATGAAACAAAAGTAGGTCACTAGGTCAAATATCTTGGTCATGCTGATACATTCATGTAAAACTAGGTTACACTTTATGCCCTGCCTGTAATTCTCTTGTCCGTTGACTTAGAATCATGAAACTTTACAAGCATGTGTATCTGGACACAAGAGTGTGTCATGCTCAAAAGTAGGTCACTGGGTCAAGTATATGGATCACACTGATGGTCTATTTTTATTGACTACAGTCATTCCAAAATGAGACCTGTGATTAGCAAGGTTATAAATGAGGCGAGCGGGCATGGTTCCAGCAATCTCTGATTGCCTTTTAATTTCTGGTGTATTGAGCAGACCTTTTTTGTGCAGCATGAAGTTTATGCTAAAGAATATCATATGGACAGCTTTTTCCCACTGAATTTTAAACTGTTACGAGGAAGCTTCATTGAGCCCATATTGTGCCAACCAGGCCCTCAATAACAGAAAAGGAAAAATGTTATTATATTGCCATGAACAAAACACAAAGACAGAAACTTTTGTTTTAACATATATTTCTCTTACACTACACAAGAATATCACAGTTATGCTGGAAACAGGTCTCGTCAACTGTCCATTTTGACTTGGGTTGGATTACACTGGTCTGGTGGTTGCAATTGAACTGGTGGGACCTGCATCCTGGCTTTGACAAGTCGATCTCAGAGCTGCAACACAGAATCAAAGAGCAGCATCAGTGGAAAATATAAAACCTGGAGCATTATCTTTTAATTTGTTTATTGTGGGAAAACTTAATTGTAATTGTAGCTCCCAAACTGTGGTGTGATTTACAATTTTTCTTCCCCTGGTCTTATCATTCACCAAAAATACGACGTTTTAATGTAGACAATTTGCTGTGAAAATTCAAGACCAACGCTTGAAGAATATACTACACAAACCACGACATTGGTGAGCTTACAAAAGCTCAGAAAAATACATTTTTCTCTGGTCTTCTTGTGACCGAAAATGGCATATTTTGAAGCCTACATTATTCAATGTTGAACCACACACAGCTCCACAAAACACAAAATATACTAGATGTAAAAGTGGTGCTGGCACCACTGAGGGGACCGCCGTATACAGACATGAGGCAGTTTAGGGCAGCAACTATTGCTGCATGGGAGAAGTTTCACTACACTGTTCATTAAAGGCAATAAGCAGTACTAAAAATATCTTTTTAAAAGTGCACCAGATTTTAGGGAAGGGGGTGTAACCATACCATTCCATGCCATAGTAAAATATTTATGACATCATTATTAAAGCTGATGACATTGATCAGCATAAGATCCTGTCAATCACATTGCCAGGATAACTGAATCCCTTGTTTTAGTCCTTTGTTTTACCTTTCCTGTTTGTCTTACAGATTTATAAGCCTGCATTAATTATATAAGCAGGAAACTGTAGTACACAGTGCTAAGCCTCATGTCAATCAAGAAAATGATAACACTTGCTTTGCCTATAAATACAAAGGTTTAAAACTTTATCACCACCAGATGGCGATAGTAATTAGTATCCCTATTAAGTTACAAAAGGCAGGGAGAGCTATGCTGAGTCATGCCACTCACAAGAGCTTCTCATAGGCAGGTGACTGCAAAAAAAAAAAGATCAGCTGGGGGCTCTCAAGCCACTTGTTAGGGTTCTTAATTGTCAATGTCCATTAATGGACTGGTCATCCCTTTCATTTAATGGATCTGTTTTACCTTTGTGTTTGTGTACATTTTTAGGTTTGAAACTGCGTGGAAAAGACAAAGGGCAACCATTGGTTCCTGGTGGCAAGAAAAAGTGACTTGCAGTGGAAAACATCACCAGACTGAATGGCTGGGCATCTATATCAAAGGACTGTGTATGCGAAAATGCCAGGACTACATTACTGTGCTATGTGGCTAGTGAACTGTCACGATATACCAATTACAGTCTGCCGTTTAGGTAGCAGGCCTCATTGCAGAACTTTTATTTTAATTTCCTATAAGCGTAAAAGAAGGAAAAAATATATGTGTGATATCTTTATTTGCATATGAATACTGATAACTGGTACATTGGCCTGGCTGCAGGGTTGAAGTGCATTCCCCAACATTGGCGAAACTAATGTTGCAGAATCGCTGTGGAAGCTTTAGAGACTGTCGGCTCTGGAGCAACGTAACCTGGTTGCAGCAGTAGATCGTGTAATCACATTAACACACATGATGTCCCTCATAGTTTCATTGCATTTTATTGCTGTAAACTTAAGGATCCTTATTCATGTTACTGGATTGACAGACTTAAAAGTATTGAGAACAAAAAAAAAAAAAATGGGGGGGAAAAAGATGTTTGTATACACCGAGACATTTCTAGAACATGTCATTATTTTCATTATTCCATTGTATTTTATAAATAGATTTCATATGGTAAATATTCATATTTTGACATCTGCTTCACGGGTTGGCAGGGTCTTGCTGACAATTACAAAGGATCTGGAATGGAAAAAGAGAATTATGGTAACTGTTCTCCATAATCATGGTAATTGTATTTCAATAAAGTTCATGTTTCTTTTACACCAGAATGTAATTTAATATGTGTCAAGGGACTGTTCTCTATTTTCATATTTATTTTGCCCCTCCCTGACCCCAAATCAGTTCATTCAAGTCGTGGTGATTTCACAGCAAGTTGGTGAATTTAGATTTAAAGTCACAGTTGGTGTCACATCAAGGCAGTTCAAGTCTATTTGCAGGTAAGCTCAGATAACATATGCCCAACAGGTTGCTGTAAGATACTGTCTATGTTGCATTAGGACTGAAAGTATCCCCAGCAATTTACCTCCCTGCCTTCCCCTCCGTCTTCGTTTGCAGAAAACACAAATGTGTCTGCGATACCTATTTAAAGATGCTCAGCTATCACGTTACAAAGGCAACATTCATGTACGTTTGCCCTCCATGTTTTCTTATTAACTCTGTCGGTGCCAATCACAACTTGAGTCGATCTGCTTAAGTCAAACCAGTCTAAATTATCCTAAGGATCCTAGATTGGCATTCCTCGTAGAAAGACCTTTCCAGCATGCCTATAGTTCCTGAGAGAATATCCCATGTCAGCGGCTTTTCTTGGCACTCAGTGGGCACATTGCACACCGAGAAAAGCTGTTGACTCCGTCCAAATTTTCTTGGCTCATATATTGTGTAATACTATAGATGGCACTACCAATATCGAACTCAGCCTAGATTTTTATCCACTTGATGAGTCCAGAAAGTTATGTTGGGTATTGGGGTAAACTTGAAAGCTGTAATCACGTCCACAAGTGTAAGTTTAAGAGCATACGGACAGACGTAAACCATCGCATAAGATTTGCAACCTATATTCAGCAGAGCTAAAAACCATATGGAACTAGTTTGGTAGTCATACAGTGTCCCATTATGGGCCTATGCTTGAAGTGAACATTTACCCTTAAAATGATAATCACAGCTATAGTGGTTTTCTCATTACCGTTGAACATATAATGGTTAAAAGATTCAAATTAATCATGAAGATACCTTTCATTCAAATACCAGCAAGCCTGGTCCAAAGCAAAAATTAGTCAGTCAACAACTTTCCCTGGGACACATTGTGTGCAAAGTGTTCCGATGAAAGCTGTTGACTCCATCTTAAATCAGCACTATAAGGGTTTACAAGTGGTTGCAGTAATGTTCTTGGACAGATGTTGACCTGTCCAATCTGGTTTAAGCAATAAAACCTTAAAATGTAAATAGGCAGTTCTGCAAAAAATAAATGCAAGAAGTAAAATGGGTATTGTTTCTAAACAAGTGTTCAACTTCCAGTCTGCTTTTGACTACAATGCTGAAAATTTGATTCTGCAATTATGCAATACAGGAATTCCTGATTTTCCCCACACAAGCTTTTGGAAACCTTCCATCAGGGATGTGGTTTCTTTGTGAGACTTTCTCTGTGAACTGTGCCCAGTCCGTCCATAAACTTTTCGCTTGTGAGCGCAGTACAGTCCAGTTTTTAAGATGGCCCCGTATGACTTTCAGGTCTTGCCAAGTGTATGAAAATCTAGGTCAAGTTCTATATTGGTGGCACCACCTGCAGTATTATATAATATATGGGTGAAAATCTTGTGACCACTCTAGCATCCTTAATGTGTGATAGATCTTTATGAAATTGAGTGGGATTGTGGAGGAGGTCGAAGTCGTGAAGTTGCTTATACTAGTGGCACCACATATAATTTGACAGAAATTTTGAACCAAAATGCGTTTTAAGATATAAAATTCCATATCTCGAAAAGTAATTGGATTCAACTTGCCAAATTTGTAGGATACATAGTTCATGTCTAATGCCAGCATGTTTTGTCAAATCAGTGACCCTGACCTTGACCTATATTTGTGAGTTCACCAGGCCTTTAAAGTTGAAAGAGGTGATTTTGTAATGGCAGGGAGTAGTTGAGACATCAATGGCAAAGAGCATTGAACCTCCAAATCAAAATTACGTTTGATTGCATTGTACATTAAACTGTACTTGGTGACCTACTTTTTGGGTCACCATGATGCAATTTTGGCACCTGTCCAAGTTTTTTGTGTTTCTTAAATAACTCAAAAAGTCATCACCCTATATGGACAGACCAAGTATAGGAAGCTGGATGCGGGGCACACATTTTGAACAGTAATCCGAGGTGAAGGTCAAATTCAAATGGCCGGTTGGAATGTAGGGGCCATCTTGTGAATGCTCTGCACCCCACAGTTTTTGAGTTCGGTTCATATAACTTTTATGACTCGTCAAGTGCATGAAAATCTATGTCACTGTAGCTGCCTATAGTTTTATATAATATACTTGTCAAAATGTGAAAATGTTGTGACCAGTGCAGCATCTTTAAGTTTTTGTGGAACTTCATGAAATTTAGTGTGATTGTAGAATAGGTCAAAATCTCAGTTCCTATGATATTAAGGGTGCCATCTATATAATCTGACAGAAATTATGTGTTAAAATGTCTTGTAAGGTACAAAATTCCATATCTTGCAAAATAATTGAATTAGACATTCCAATTTATAGGATATATAGATCCTGTCTAATGCTAACAGGATATATAACACCAGTGACCCTGGCCTAATTTTGGAAATTCACAAGACTCGTTACATTGAAAGAGGTGAGTTTATAACTGTAGGGTGTAGTTTGGACATCAATGGCGAAGAGAATTGAGCCTCCAGATCAAAATTGCAGTACAGTACATTTTATATATGACTAAGTGGTGACCTACTTTTTGGGTCACCCTGTTCCAGTGATTGTGTGACCTTGATCTATTTTTTCAAGGTCATTAAGCACTGAAGAAAAGGACATTTAATGCAATATTAAGAATAAGACGAATAATGACAAATTTTTCACAAATGTTTATCATGTGGAAGTTTGATATTGCATACCATGGCTAACCTTGATTAATTTTTCATATTCCTGGATTGAGTACATTTCAGAAAAAGGATCGTTGTTTCATGATGGTGGTCAGCAGAGAATTAGGCCCATGGGCCTCTTGTTTTCTATATGTAAAGCCAACCACTTTGAAGTAATGCTAAATATATTCATTTGTTAATTCTATTATTATATTCCCCAATATAGCTGTATAATTTAGGGTCACTTAGTTCATTTAAATTTCTCAGGTGCTCCTGACACAGAGACAACATGGTACGTGCTATGACCACATATGTACACATCACCTGATGCTGATAGGAAAGACTTGGGTACATACAAATGTACTCCATCAGTGTAGGGTCCTCAGAGAAAGGATGGAAGTTCACTAGTCTATAGAGAAATGTATGCAAGAACATTGCATGATTACATTCAAACCCGGCACTCAGTGAGTCATGTTAATCATTAGACTTGCACAAGTCCCTGGTGCATGTCCCTATTTTCCACCCCGCGGTCCCACCCAGAAGTGCGATACATTTTCCCCTCCTCGAAGTTAACTGTATAATATTATCCCAACTACATGGTGTTATTAGGCCTAAGTAGGTCCTACTGCTTTTTTTTGTTTTTTTTTTTAAACTGGTCGACACTGTCGCCGTGCCGGTTTCAACAGTAGCACTAGCAGCAATTGAGTCCTAGTCAGTTCTAATCCCATTATCATCACGATAAGGCTGAAGGCAAAGTGGTCTTCAAATGAATGCATGGCTAGTCACTGGCCACTCAAGCGAGACAAAGCTGACCGTCTCCCTCCGGCTGCCGACACCAGGGACTTGTCAAACTTGCACAAGCCCACTCTGGACTACCATCATTTCGGTGGGAGTGACGTCACAACATCCAGGGTTTCGCGGGATCCGAGAAGTCAAATCAGAGGTCAGATCAAATTCAAGAAGTCCAGAATATTTGAGTGGTCTCATTGTGTTGTGCTAATATACCCCCCCCCCCCCCCCAGCACTCTGGGCAGTTTGGAGATCTGGCAAAGCCAGCCACTGGGCATTTTTTGTTTTGTTGCTCAACATGCGACATGCTGGCGTAAAAGTGCCACAACTTTTTTTATTTTTGCAATAATGCAAAATGATCCACGTCTTGATTTAAGTTTTGTTGAGTAAGACCTCTACATTTCTATGTGGTTCTTTTGTCAATTTAAACAAAAAAACTCGTGCCCTGCAACCTAACAAAGGGAATATATCGATCTCAATCACGATTTGATCAAAGCGGTCAGACCTGTGTGAATTATGAATACAATTGCATGGGTGCCGGTCCGCACATTTTTCTTGGTTAGCGTAACGAACGATGGTTCCTCTTTATTTTTTTTCTAAAGATCGTTTGTGTGTTATAATTGTCAATAAATTATAGTGGTAGAGCTTGTTGCTGCAGTAAATAGTCGCAGTTACTGAAAAACTGTCAACATGATCAACACAAGCGGCAGCGGTATTTTCACCCGAGCCATGTTTTTACCTGCGGCTGGCGTATTTTACTCTCTTTCCGTGAAAAAAAAAAATAAAAAATGGACCCTCTGCTCTATTGAGTATTGTACGCAAAGACTGGTACAGTGGTAGTATGTTATCATTCTGGCCAATTTACAGCGTTAAATTTTGTTTCTTGCTTTAATGAATTGTCCGTAATCGTCACTTGTGTTCACACAAAATGACAAATGTCACCCATCTTTCATTTTCAAGCCAGACTTCACAACATGAGGCAGCGAGTACTACCGAACGAAACAGCGGTAGATAAACTTTTTGATTGGACAGCGAACCCCATGTGATCGATTCTGGGGGCTGTAGTTTCCGGCTAAAATAACGACGCATTTGTTTGAAATAGAAGATGTTTTGAAGGGATTCCCTCTAAAATACTTTTGTTTCAGTCAATGGGAGAGCTTGTTGTTAAAATAGACAGGGTTCTGAGCATTCTAACGATATAAACAACATAGCACGGTTACGAAAAAAAAAGATCGAGATCGAGACGATGAAATCACCCTATTTTTGCGCAGTTTTGCAAAGCTCCATCATTCAAATTGTCACAAGCAACGGCCCAGTCATTGATTTAAATCATCATAGAAGGAAAATATTCATTTTAACGCAAAATCGAAATAGCCATCGGCAAGAACTGACGTTTCTCTACAATAAAAGGTGCGTGCTTGCATATTGTAAAGATTAATAAACAACATTCAATACAAGGAATTTGAGACGGTCTTGAATCTGTCACGTGCTTGACTGCTCATGAATAATTCATAGCAGCGACAAGCCCGCAAGTTTTACAAGTCTCACTGGACGCCCTCCACCTGACGCGCTGCACTGCAATTAACCCTTCATTACACAGTAGCTCAATTAACAGCTTCTTATGAGGGGTGCCTTATGACCGCTCGCTTGTCTGTGTGATAAGAAACACAGTGCAGACCGCCCGGCGCTTATCAGCTGGAGTCAATGTTTTCTGGTTATAAACACGTTCCACGCTAGGTTTAAGGGCCTACCTGTATTGTAAGTAGGCCTAACAGAATAAGGGCTAAGGCTACGACGTGTGTTTACTTAAAATTTCATTTTGCAATGAATTTGATTTTAAATAATATACGGAAGACAGTCCAGTGAGACTTGAGCAAGTCTAGTTAATCATGAACTGTAGTTTTAAAGTCTGGCAACCACAGATGCATATGCATGCACATCCATTAGGTAATTACTTCAAATTTGCAGTAACTGGGTTTATAGATGAGAATCGAGCAGGTATAGAGATAGGAAGACCCATGTGATTTGATGATATGTCAACTTCCCACATGAATGGTCATCTGTCAACCCTTACATCTTTGATCGGACCTGGATTCACTCTGGCTGTAGATTACACCAGCAGATAGATGATCATTCACGTGTTAACTTTTATGTGTGTGTGTATAAAAGTTGGAGATGATGAATGAATATCAAAATTATGCTCTTGATCCTATCTCAAATACTCTAACTTAGGATCAGTGGCCAATATAACTGTGTATGTTACTTACTTTACTTATTTTGCATACTCCATCACATAAATGAATGCATCTGCACCACAAAACAAAAGGGTAGATGTATTTTTGTTCCTATCCCATCTCTCACAAACTATAAAATTAATATAAAATAGGCCCCTCTGGAGGGTTTTTATGGTTCCTCCCCAAAGATGGCACCCATTAAAAGTTTTTAGGTTGCCTATCTGTCTGTCCACCATTTGTTTGTGAACACAATATTCAAGACTTGCTAGCCACCTGAGCCTCATGTTTACCTTATTTTTACTCTGACACTATTTCTCCACTTGATTGCATATTGGTGACTTGACCTCGTTCAAGGTCACAGGAGCCACGTACGTGTACGTGCAAAGGTGTACCCATAAGTCGATGCCTTGTCTTATAATATAGGTGGGAGTGGCAAGCCAATCTGATGTAACAAGTGTCATGTGACCAGTCTTTGTTGTTGGATACAGGCCCTGGCTAATTTTGATGGTAAGCCAAGGATGCTGGCATATACTATTTTTACAATTACGCCCCAACTGTTGGGACTGCAATCCAGTAGGGATATTTTGAATTCATTGACATTTAGAGACATTTTGTGAGTTTTAATTTGGTATTACTAGGTCAACTCTATATCATGAATGCATCAAAACAAAGCTGAACTTGATAGAGAGGATTGTGTCTGCAAATAAAAAAAAAACATCGACCTCAACTTTCTGTCCAAACAGTCCTCTCTGTAAGGCTTTGCTTGGTTTTAATCCATTATTAGAGTACATCTTGTTTTTCCTGCCATAACATTGAACCTAAAATGCTGCCGTGGTCCCAGTGTGGAAGGGTGACAAACTGCCAAGATCCTATAACTACAGTGGAACATGTTTTGAGAGACTGCCTCTAGGGCAGGCCAAAGAGTGGTCACATACGGCAGGTGGTCTCGACAGAGGTATAACATTGGAAAGATAGCAAAAGGGACATAGTAAATATCGTATGAACAGGCAGGTGGTCTTTCATCACAGTGGTCTGAAAACAGGTTTCACTGTAGCCATTTTAAAATAATGATGCAATAGGTCAGAATATGTGCACATGACATTTTTGAGTTTTGGCTTTCAAGGCCATCAAAATGCATCCCCCCAGCGAACTCTATGTACAAATGTGAATACAGCAGGTGACCTGTCACCACAGGTATATTTAACAAAAGAAATGGACTCCTTTGTCTGAGCCTAGTGACCACAAAAAGCAATGCGGCTGCTCCCGGCAGTGGTTGCATACAGCAGGTACCACTGTTTATGTATGTTGGTAAAAATGGCAGACTCCTTAAATATCAGGATATTTCAGATTTTGTCCATTCTTCTCTTAGAATGTCATAACAAAGCATGAGGTGTACAACTGGGTCATCCGTCTACCAGATGAACAAGTGGCTTTGATGGGTTTTTGCACATACATGTTGTTTAATTTCAGGGTATCCTGAATGCTAATCTGGAAAACTATGATCTTGAAAAGATGAAGCGTAATTAAGTATATGCACACCAAGGTACACACGTGCAATGCCAGGATACTTGAATAGTAAATAAGCTTTAGGCAAAGTATTAACATGTATGTAAATTTCTTTCACTGGCCAAAAAATATCAATTAACTGCTGAATGGCTACATTACATGTAAATGCAAACATTCTTTGTACATGTATCTTCTTACAAGGCACACAGAAAACAAAATCTCCAAATTTCAAAGACTGTCACTCTTTATTTGCATGATCTGTTTACTACATCACCTGCTGACATGAATTTATCTCCATGAAAGTTCCAGATCTCCTTATATTTACAAACCACCAAAACCAAGTACTTAAAACCACGGTTTAGTAAATACAGTGGTCTCATCGTAAAAGTGGTCATACTAATAGATGGTCAATGGAGGTAAAATAACATGGAAAAGATGACAATAGGGACTCAATAAATAGACTTTAAAAGGAAGGTGGTCTCCGGGGACTCTCGCTTAATATGCCAGTGCAAACATGGTGTATGTGTATAAAAAGGCAAGGACAAAACACTTATCATAACATGACGCACTAGTCATGACAAGCCCGCACTGTGTAACTGGTACAACTATAATGCACACCTATCACCCATGACTAAAGGTGACCAGGCTTATAACATTATCCAATTCTCCATGAGAACGAGTGGGTAACAAACTTGCGTTTACATGCTGTGCATTATGTCTACAAGCTAGGCCTGTTGTGTGTGCAACTTTGGTCTGATCAGCTTCCCTGATTGAACATGCAATACGACACCAACAACTTGGCCGACTAGTACCATTTAGCACCAATATACTGCCTATGTACATGACTCGTATCCTATTGGCTTTTTGTAGCCTTCACCAGCATGTCCTCCAACTCGTGACAATGAGTCACCAAATCTAATCAATACATGAAAATCTATAGGTTTGTAATTCAGTAGATGATATCGTCTCTTAAATGCAAACCATTTCTCTGTCCCTCTGACCTTGTGTATAGATTTTCTACTCACGATTACAAAGAAAAAGGCGATGGTAAACTGAGGCATAGAATTGTTTGAAAACGCGGTGTGCCATTATATCATCTGGTCTAATCATAAAATCGTGGATACCAGCTGAAAATTTCCGTCAATAAACTTAATGTTTGTCCTCTTTCATATTCTAAATTAAATCAATTTGTTAGTCTTTGGCCTGGGTCTAACTCAATTTGAACTCAAGTTGCCTTATCTGGTACAGCAGCAACATAGGTTGCTGTTATCAACGCGATAAACATTCATTTAATATTTACTGATCAACTTCCAGAAGTAACTTTTTCCATT
Source organism: Hermodice carunculata (assembly GCA_964020975.1). Classification (NCBI taxonomy): domain Eukaryota; kingdom Metazoa; phylum Annelida; class Polychaeta; order Eunicida; family Amphinomidae; genus Hermodice; species Hermodice carunculata. The sequence continues at coordinate 11,361,221 of OZ026625.1, read as the reverse complement.
TTTTCTGTTCTCATCACAATTCTTCAGTACAATAACTTTCTTTGCTTGATATCACTATGCTCTTGATACGTATAATATTGAGATGGAACTCGGAGTTACACAATCAATTTCCATTAATATCTGGGCCTCCACCGCACACAAATGTGTGGAGAATAAGTTACAGGCCGATCTAAAAATCTATATGTTTATATACAATGTACACATCAGACAAAATTTGCCCGATCCACTTCAGAGATAAAAGCTACCATTCATACATGTAAAATGTATGTGATAGTTTTGAGACAATGCTTAAATGAGTAAAATATTTCAAAACAGTAAGGACAACTTTCTACACTGATTAAAACATTTCAAATGAGTACTGCATCAGAGATGACATTTTTCACGTATTCTGGATCTTCATTTCAATGTTTGCCACCCCCGACTTCATGCCCCCAATACTTCAACCTACATAATTTAAATCTGGAATCTGGGGTTGCTACACACAAGTTTCAACTCCCAATATATATGTAAAACACCCGGCTGTCAAATTTATATCCAGTGACACATCAAGCTGAGCTCTTCATACTTTACCTGCAAAGCAGATGAACATGGCAATATATGGAATGTTAACCCCCTGTACAACAAGGGTAGGAATGTTAAGCAGGCAACCTGCTAAACAGAAAATTGTCACCCAAACTACTAAATAAAGTGCAAAACGTCAGGGATATTTACATTAATTCAGAGGAGACAGTAGCCGAGTGTATCACCGGGTAGATGTAAGAGGATCCTGATACACCACAAGTGAAAGTCCCAATGTTTTCTAATGGTATTTTTTGCTACATTGAAGCAGTTGACCTGTCAGGGGAAGCGTTGACCCACACCATGGACACTTGCTGGCAAGATGATAGTTGAGAATGATAAACAATACCGATTGAAAAAACAGTACTGCTTCAGAATATTGAGGATTCTGCAGTTGGGGGCACTAGGCAGCTTCTTTTCTTTTCTTTTCTTTTTTATTACCCAAACCCAGCTCAAAAAAGAGCATTATATGTCCCTGATACAATCACAATTTTCTTCTTGAACAATTTTACAACCTAGTCAGGCCTTTATATGTACGTATATATGTACATATGTATGCATGTGCATGTTTTTGTATGGATACAAATTTCCCGCAGGAGCAATTTTACCGAACCATTTTTTTTTGTGATGAACATTTCTCTATGGTGCTATTTTGTGCAAAAGATAACCCAAAGAAATGTAGGTATGTGACATAAAAAAGTTGCACCACATACCAAAATATCAGACAAGGTTTCCTCCATCGCAGAGAGGTCTGTACATTTACCCTACCAAGTGATTAGTCCTGCAACAGCTCCCAAGCATCAATACCAGATACAAACTGATTAGATTAGAGACTCTACATAACAATAGCAAACTTTTCTTCATAGCTTTATGACACACTTCGCTGACACTTACATAAAAAAATATTTCATTATGAAAAGTTTATCTGAAGACTAGAGTTTATGGACTATGAAGTCCCATGTAGGTTTCCATGTCAGTTTGGTGACTTGTTCAGGTGTGAGAGACTTTGTGCCGTAGCTGAACACACTAAATACGATGAAGACGTTGAACACAATTGTGAGCCACACTGCTACCAGCATTGTGTAGACACTTCTCACTGCAGAGTTCCTGTAAACAGACATTGAACACAATCGTGAGCCACACTACTAGTATTACCAGCAACTGTGTAAACACTTCTTACTGCAAAGTTCCCACAAACAGACATTAAATACAAGAGCAAACGACAATGCTAAGTGAATGTAGATACTTTTTTTGTAGTATGCTTCTGATTAATAACGCAAAAGTACATTTCTTTCAAACTATACAGATTCTTTGATCTTAATTCAAAAAACCCAAAGACAACCCATGTCTTCAGTTGCAAAGAGTAGCGGTGTTCTGAGATGGAACAAATACTTGATATACAGCCCTTTGTACCCAGCATATGTTTGTGACACCCACCAGAACTTTACTTGTAACCTGAGGGAAACGAAAAGTGGGTCAGCAAAAGTGCATTGCATTACAGCGAGAGTCAAAATGTACATTTTTTTTCCCCAAGAACCTTTTATTGACACATTGGTGTAAAATAATTATAAAGAGATCTCAAATATCTTTTACCCTTGTATGCAGATAGAGAAATTCCATTTCTCTCTGCCTGTCCCTGTGATAGGGCATTGGGTGCAAAATTCTTTTTTCACCTGGTAAAAACAACCGCCAAACAGCACCAGTTGACCCATAACAGGCTGTTTAATTACCATTTTTGGTAAACAGACAATTTCAAATTTCTGTTTGGAGAGTGAGTTACGTAGTTATCAGACTGGAATTTGGCTTCCAATCTTCATTACGCATGAGCAGACCTCTGCCTAATGTAAACGTAACGTAACAACAGATTGTTACGCCTCACTATAAAAGTGACGGTCTTAACGAGATCCTTCAGTGCCTGATGAGAATCTTTGGATTCGAAACACATCACACAATTCGCCTCATTCTTTGGCTACTTGCCTTGTCACTAGCTTAAAATGTACATTTTGGTACATTGTAATTCCACTCTGATAGAATGAAATAAAGATTGAAGCTTAAATAGACAACACATATATATCATTCAACATTTGGTTGTTGTTTCCCCATTTTAATCTTTAGGAGAAAAATGAAGGTCATGATAAGTGACCACATACTGTGAGCAGTCGGCCATGACCAGGACAGTCAGCACCACCTGTGGCCAAATTTAGGACTACCTCAAAACAGTGCTGTTAATTTGAAAGAAAGAAGTGACTTACAACTTTCTTGTACGTGCTACTTTATATCATGTGTCATCTACAATTTCCTGTCACCTGTTTTTTACCACTGTAATACCCTATTATTATCCCTTATAAGCACCTGGGCCACTTAGGAGCTACACATAACTTTGGAACATTATAGCCGTAACAACAGGTAAATAATCATAAAATATGTAAAAAAAATTTCAATAGTTCAGAATTTTTGTGCCAGAAAAATGGGGGGGGGGGGGCACTTAAAAAGGGATTATACTGTAGACAGCAATACCATCTGGGAGGTTTTGATCATGTCTTTCCCCCTTATATTAAGACTTGGCATGGGTTAGTGCCCAACCCATGCCGAGGAAAGCTGTTGTCCTGGGTCATGTTGTCTTGACAGGTCTCATCTTCAATTCTCAGTCAAATTGTTTTTCATTGCTGTTGAAATCAGTTGAAAATGCTGAAGCAGACGACATTTGACCACCAGCCGTTTTTGGCCGGTTTAAGGGGGAAAGGGTTCAAAGGGTCCCAGATGGAAAAGGTTCAGTTGTCAGATTTCCTCAATTACGAGCAAGAGTAAACCCAGACCTACCACATGAGATGATAAATGTGTTCCACCATGGCAGACAACAGGAGTATCTGGTACAGTAGAGCTGGTATATAGTGATGCAGGAACAACGTCCGATCCACGCAGAAATATGGTATATAATGAGCCAGATATCCTGCAAGTAGCATCTCCCCGAGGTCTCTGTACTGCTGCCACAGTTCTGAGGGCATAATACGTGTATAGTTGAATAACATACAGTAAAACCTCCCTATACCCAACACCCTTGGGACCGGAAAAAAGTGTTCGGTATAAGGAGGTTTGATAGCATAGAAAGTATATACAGTAAAACCTCCCTATACCGAACACCCTTGTGACCAGAAATAAGTGTTCTGTATAGTGAGGTGTTTGGTATAAGGAGGTTTGATAACATTGAAAGTATATATTTGGGACTGAGAAATGGGGTTCAGTATAGAGAGGTGTTCGGTATACGGAGGTGTTCGGTTAGAGAGGTTTTACTGTATTTGGGACCGAGAAATGGGGTTCAGTATAGAGAAGTGTTCGGTATACGGATCCGAAGTTTTTGGTTAGAGAGGTTTTACTGTAATATGCAGAACAAATCATTGTAGGGAGAAATTACATGCAGCTACGAAGCTTGTAATCAAACTAGAAATGCAATCTCTGTCAACCTAGCTGGATCTCTATACCACCACGTGAATCACACTAACCTGTAGAGATACCAAGCTGGGGCGGGGTGGGGGAACATACTAATAAAAAGCAAACAGATTGACAAAAAATTTCTGAGGATCTCTGTTCTGTTGCTAGAAATGATGTTGAAATCAATTCTAGAACAATATGTTTCCTTGCACAGAGATAAAACCTTCAACTTTAAAAACTCCATTCTGCTCTTGCAGCCCGAATATTTTGGATAAAACACTATCCAATTAACAGTAACATTTAAAAACAAATACAATGTATAATAAAAAAAGAGTTGGGGATGAAATTTGAGAATGGCACAGAAACAAGACAACAAAAAATAAATATTTACCATTTGGTATATCAAAGCATTGTCTTCTTCTGCGAAGCAGGTAAAACACCAACAGAGCTGAATATCCTATCACTGCCACCACAGCAGAGTACCAAATCACAGGGTTACCCAGTAGATGGATCTGTGCCTGCAGCAGAAACATAGAGACATAAAGTCAAAACCTTCAAAATTCTGTCACAATAAAAGAGAATTTATTTTCAATTTGGCATCTGGCAAAATGGTACATCTGAAACAAATTTTACAAACTCCACATAACCAGACAGTAAATTAGTTGTGTAATTTACACAAGGAAAGTGTCCCTTTTTATACAGTATGCAAATTTGAAACTTCTGTTCTGACAAATTTTTAACATACAAATCTAAAGGTGTACACATAGCCAAATAATAATACATGATCATTGATATAATGATTAATATTTAAATGGAAAACTTTTCACAGATCTTTACACCGAGAAATTTTTTGTGCAAGTTTTTGAAGCAATGCTAGACAGAGCTCACAATTATTGCAACTTTTGGCAACATGCTTATGATATGATCACAAATCCCTTTACTTTACCAGGAAGTGTGACGTTATATGTTGTTCACATGAAAACAGAAAGTTGTAAAAAAAAATTCTCACTTACAAGATCTTTTTTTCAAAAAAATGAAAGGAGCAAAATTGCTCATTGCAAAGAAATCTTGGTGTAGTGATGTGTTGGTGATCATCCGTTAGAACAAGTCTCACTTTCTACAGTCTATCAATAATGTGAAACAATAGGAGATATTCATATGTAACTGCGATCCTGCACACTTCCTGTGTTGCCGGGGCAACAGACTGATGCTTCCACCATGATTAGGGCAGATTTGTATTATATACTACAGAAACATCCATTATTAAGACCTTTTCAACCAAAAGAGAGCCGATTTCCAATCAATTTAGGCATCCTTTATGTTTCAAATATATCTTAATACATTTTCTTTAGATTATTCTGTGTTCGTGTTGTGCATTTTATTGGGCAAGTACTTTTGACCATGCTAAATACATGGATCTGCCCTGATGCAGGTGGCTCCCTCTTTTGCTCGATATGTGTTAGAGTAGGACCGCATTTAAATATGAATACATCCTATTACCACTTGTATTAATTTCAAGCTGTGCTCTCAAGTCTGAGACAGTAAACTTGTTCATGTGCAGGACTACTTACATTAGAGGTTGGACTGAGCCAGTAAGCTATATTAGAATCTGTCAGGGGCCAGTCCAGCGGGGAGGAACTATACTTGTGTTCTAACTGTACATCATGACGCGACATCAACATCTTGGTCTGAAGCATAACAAGGCACGATTTTAATGCCGACCCTCAGCATAATTAATTTGCTCTGTGTCAAGGAATATCAATAAACAAAAACACCCCTGGTCCTTCTTATGTATCCCTTCTGGACGATGTTAGGAATTTTCATCTGTGCATAACTTTTTTTCTTCAAGCTACACTTTTGGAACACAGGAGTTCAACTTAGCATTTGAATAAAGTTACACTGTTACATGTACAAAGACCATGAAGTCAACATCTTACTTGAAGTTCTGATAAATATTTACCCCTAATGCCTTAATTGCTAAAAGGTTCATGTTTAACTCTTTGATGTTTTCACACTTGTGTGAGCTGCCATTTTGATTCTCTGGGTACACAGGTGTGCACATGTGCATGGATCTCTGAAGCTCCCCCTACCTGCAACTCCCAGAACTTAGAGAAAAAGCTGAGGTGAGTGGGTTGGAGGGGAATCATCTCTGCCTTCTTCATCTCCTGGGCCTGTTGCTCCTGGTCCTGACCTGTGTCACACACAAAACTCTCTCAGTGTTGACTGCATGACAGACTCAATTACTGTGAAGTGGTTTCTTAGTAAAATTTGCAAAATTTCCAAACAAAAGTGCCATTACTCGAATGATGGTTGCAGCATGCTTGCAGATGTTACAAGTCTTATCCCCAGTATGTCAAAGGCCAAGAACAATATACAGTAACATCTTTGTCCTATTCCCTTGTGTTTAATTATGCTGATTAATTTGATAAGGACAGTTACTTTTCCAGTTGGGGGCCTCACAATTGTTTTAACAAGTCTAGTACACACTTAAAATGCAGCCACATTCTGGCCACTACATGCATTATTACTTAACTGTATACCTGAAATATGAGAGTGTACAGGGAGTTGAATATTGCATACAAAATACAAAGTCTTTGTACTAAGTTTTAAAGGGATGTCACCAGCATGCGAGGCGTGCTTTTCCACCAAATGCACAAGTTTTCTCTTACCCATGGACATGGGATCAATTGATCTTCATTGTCATATGAGATGGTTGAAAAGCGCCCTCTATCTTGAAAAGAACCCTCTAAAGGTTTAGTGAATGCACTGTGCTGCTGTTTAAATGTGCAACGTTCAGCTGTGTCTTCATGCCACACCAAAGTATGCAGTAGAATTGAATCACTTGATTTTGCTTTTCTTACCACAGCCCAGCACGTCTACCAAAAGTCATTGTTGTATACGTGTATATGAATAGTAAAATGCCTCGGGGAGTTGTTTTTCATCATTTTATGCCGGATGCCATCCTGTTCACCCCATGGACTGATCTACAGGTTTTCTCAGGCTAAGCACCAGACTGGTATCATGGAAGGCTGTTGATCCCAGGCATGTTAATGATGAAATTAGGTCAACTGTCACTGGAGCAGACGACATTTGGCACCCACCAGTTCAATCCAGTTTACAGGGGCAAGCATTACCTGCTGCTTACCTCTTGTGTACCTGTGCTCTTCTACATTCCAGACCGTGGCCTCCTGGTTTACCAGTTTATCAGTCACCACTTCTAGCTGGTAGAAGCCCCACTCCGGCAGCTGTTTACCACTTCTCTATATGTCATAACAATAATAATGACAACAACAACAACACAAGCATGGAGGAAAATTCTCTGAGCCTATTCATTCAATATTGCTTTTGACCATCACTTCACCAAGCTTAAGTTATTAACACTTTCCAATTTGAAATACGATTTGAGTCAACAGGTTTGATAGGCGTGAGTTGGGTGCTAAGTGCTCAAGCCATGCCAAGGAAAGCTGTTGAATTGGAATGTATTCCTCTTGATAGTTCATCTACAATTTTCATTCAAATTGTTTTCAGTTGACAACCAGTCATTTTCGCCTGGATTAAGGGGGGGAAAGGGTTAAGTGTAAGAACTACTGTAAATTGCTTTAATTTCACTGTATTCTTATTTTCACTTATTTCGCTGATGGCACAAAATTATGAAAATAAAAACACAGTGAAAGAGTATTTTAACATTGTTTGAATGGGAATTATGTCCAAAACAGTGAAATTAAAACTACAGTGAAATGTCAAAAATACAAAAAGAACATAAAATTTATACATGTGACAATAAAGCTATTTACAGCATACACAATTATACCTTAACTCTTTCAGTACTAAGTTTTGGACGGAGTCAACAGCTTTCCTTGGTGCATTGTGCCCAAAGCATGCTGCAGAAAGCTGTTGACCTGGACCATGATATTCTATGGGACCACAGTGATGCTGGTACTTGGATGAAAGGCCTTTTTACGTGGAATATTAATATAGTATCCACTTGATAATTCAAATGAACTCTGTTTAATTACTTCAACTTAAGTCACAGTTGGCAGTAAAAGAGTTCAATCAATGACATTATGCCAGAAACCTATAAAGTGCCTCTGGATTTTACCCTTAAATCAGCCAGAACCAGCCTGAGGTAAAACTTTGTCTTCTTAATTTTTTTTTTTTTTTTAATTCCTTTTAGTACTAATGGGGTAAAAGGTTAATGTGAATTGCCGATGAGTCCCTTCAGAATTGCATGAACCAAAACAACAGCTTTCCTTTGGTTGGATTGGGTGCTGCCCCCAAGGAAAGCTGTTGACCAGTCATAATTCAAGTAGGAAAGGGCCAGGACTTTCCTGTTCACAAAAACAGCCCCTTCCCACCAATTAATATTGAAATTTCTAGTGTGTTTGATCACAATTCTTGCATTATTACAAATCACGTAGTGTAAAAGATGCTAATCTCGAATGAAACTGCTAATGATCACCTGGTCCTTATCAGACATACTGCATTTGGAACAAACAAACATCAACTAAAAAACCCAAGCAGAATTTTCAAACTAATGATTTCTTAGATCACCATTTCCAGACAAGAAATTTGCCTGAAATTTCCAGTCCTTAATGGTAGCTCTTTGCTTCTTACTACGGGGAATGAATAGAAGTTTTCACATCTACTTGATTTTTTTTTTCTCTGTTAATTACTAGAACTGAGCCACTTTACCGTATACACAGTCAAACCTCTCTTTACTGGCCATCCACAGGAAGACATTAAAGTGACCTCTAAACCCTTAAAGTGCTAATCACTGCTATAGTCGTTTTCTCATTACCGTTAAACATATAATGGTTAAAAGATTCAAACTCTTCATGAAGATACCTTTTATTCAAATACCAGCAAACATAGCCTAAAGCAGAAAGTAGTCTCAGTCAACAGCTTTCCTCAGGACACTTTGCGCGCATTGCGCACAGAGTGTCCCAAGGAAAGCTGTTAACTCAATCTTAAATCAGCGCTTTAAGGGTTAATGCAGATGTCAATATATTGGAAGCAATTTTCACTATTTTCTCTTTTATGATGAGATACTAAAGTGGTCCCTCATTAGGTGACCACTAGAGCCAGTTTGACAATAGACAAATGAAAGTACAGTGGTCCCACTCTTATAAGGCCATCCAAAGTGTACCAGAAATGTGACTTTATGAGAGGGGTGGCTTACTTTTCAGGGAGAAAATAGAACTAAAATACCAGACTGACTTGATGCATGAAGAAGTAGCCTCTGTAGAGGGGGTGGCCTGTCATGGGAGGGGAGGGGCTTACAACAGGGGGTCCACTGTATAATGTACCATGTACTCTTAGGCATAATGTGTATGCTTGGCCTTCTAACATTTCATTACTTTTTAAATAAAAGATATCTGGCAAACACACCTTAAGAGCCTGTGTGGTGTTGACATGGACGAGCCGTACGTAAGACTGGATTGTCTTCCATGTGTTTCCATGTTCCTCACGGTTTACAATCTCCTGCATGCACAGAAGAAGAAAGGGTTTAATTCTGTCTTTTAAACAGTTACATTGTTTCTGACTTTTCATATAAAAAGATGATTTTTTTTTTAAATCTTTTACAGCAAAATACTGTACCTGTACAGAATTAAAGTACCATGACCATGACTCCCAACGTATTGAGTGATATTGCAAAGGTATGTACTTCAATTTCAGTGTCTTTGCATAGATAACCACAGATTATATCCATGTACATGCAATTATTTTGGTGATCAGTTGTTTACTTACTCATACCACAGATCCACAAAGCAGCTTAGAATACAACTACACCTACATAATTCACTTTTATTATATCTAGACAAATTTACACTTACCTATATTAAATTACATTTACTTACGGCCACATTGCACTCAACTGTAAAATGCTAAAATGAATTACATGTACACATCGATACATCGAGTAACAATGACTACCCGACTGGACATCGCAGTATTTCCGCAATGGTGTTATAAAGTGGTATGTGCTATAAACATTGCCTCTCATACGACAGAATGCTTGAATCAATTTCTTCATTTCTTCACATTACCACCCTGTGAGGAGCACCTGCAGTATAAAAGGATCTTTAGATATGAGTGTGGTCTCAAATAACGGGTACCATTATGTTGAGACTACAGTCTCAGTGAACCAGCCAAAACCTAAGGCCCAGTTACATGTACAGTAAAAACCTCATTATAAAGACAACATCAGTTCCTTACAAAATGTGTCAGCGATCTGACTAGGTCAGATTGATGTGCCATACAGCAAAGGAATTTGACTTAACTCTTTGAGTGCCAAATTTTGGACTGAGTGAGCAGCTTTTCTCTGGAACTAGAGGCATGCTGGTACTTGAATGAAAGGTCTTTTTCGAGGAATACACATCTGAGATCCTTATGATAATTCAGACTTGTTTGACTTAAGTAAATGGACTTTAGATGTGACTGGCACTGAAAGAGTGAAGTCCCTCAAAAACCTGTGTCATTCAGTGAATATGTTGGGGTTACCCGAGTGTTGTAACTACGAGGTTTCACTGTATCAAAGCCTAGTGCTTTATGTGCACACTTACCACCTTCCACAAGTTCTGTGCCGGCAGTGAGATGTTGTAGTCGATGTAGCAGGTGACCTCCTGGTGTTGGGGAGACATAGGGGCAGCCACATCATGACTACAAGTATAAGATAAGATAAGATAAGATAAGATAAGATAAGATAAGATAAGATAAGATAAGATAAGATAAGATAAGACAACTTTATTTATCCAGGGTAATCCATGATTAGCTTACAGCTAGTTTCCATCATGGCCCTGCAATTAAAAAGATGTACAATGTACAATACATACATATCATACAATACTTACATAATGGTAACACACATGAACATAGTTAAAATGTACACAATGGTTCTTGTACAGGACTAAAAGGGAGCATTTTGGTAGAAAATTAGATGACTATAGATATGTGACACATGTATCATGCACACAAGTATAAATCATATCGAGTGACCTTTGTTGCATGTGTGTGTGTATATATATATATGTATGTATGTATGTATGTATGTATGTATGTATGTATGTATGTATGTATGTATGTATGTATGTATGTATGTATGTAAATCTTTTGAGAGACCATTATATTGAGAGAGTACATGCCTTTTTAAACCACATTTAACTGGTTCCTAAATAAGTTTTTTTCTATGCAGATTTACCTCCAAAGACAGACCACCTACTTTATATGACCACTTTATAGTCAGAGTCCTTGCTGAGGAAGGACTCACCTTCCTGTGTCACTAACTGTGAAAAAAATAAGAGCAAACATCCTTTCATAGCATTGAGATGAACATCTTGAAACCATATTAACTAATCTGTCAATGTGCTGGAGGCATAACTTAGGCCTACTAGGTCAAATGAACATGTACATATATCGCTTTCATGGGAGTAATAGTATTACATAGAAATTAATTGGGATCCAACAGTCTGAATTTTGCCAAAATTCACCAGACACTGGGTGCATAAGGCCTGTAAATGACCCACACTTGAAACTGTTACCTCTTTCAGGGCCAAGCACAAGTAAAGTTGATCTACTCAAGTCAAACTAAACTAAATTATCATAAGATCCCAGATTCGCATTCTTCACAAAAAGACCTTTCATTCAAGTATTAGTATGCCTATAGTTCCAGAGAGACTACCCCAGGTTAACAGCTTTTCTTGGCGTGCATTGGGCGCAATGCACTCAATCCGTGCCAAGAAAAGCTGTTAACTCAGTCCAAAATTTGGCACTGAAAGGGTTACAGGACGACATGAGTCTTAAATTCTGGCTTATAAACATAGTCACCCTAATTATGTGTTGAAGTATTAAGACATTTTTGGTATCATGTTTTTTTTTTTTTGAAGATAAAACTTCCAATCTATTTTAATTCTATAAGCAAGGTATCCACCATTAGATGAAACCATTCTTAGACTATAAGCAAAGTATCCACCATTAGATGAAACCATGCAAAGATTTCAACCAATAGAAATGTTGTGCATTGAGGCAGAGACTCCAACCCACAGCTTCTTACAAACTGGAGATTCTCCCTCCCAGAGTACTATTGAAACTGGAGATGTGACGGAGAGCAGCGACTGTGCTGGGGGATGGGTCTGGGAGGGCAGCACCTCCTCCTGGGTGAGAAAATTTTGCAAAAACAGGAGTTAAAATGGCGTATTTTGATGATTTTTTCTTTACCTCATCCATTATTTTATCTGGGTGGGAGAAAACATATTCTAAGTGGGAGAACGGAGAATTTGGAAAAAGGGCAAAAAAATTGGGAGATCTCCCACTGAAAATGGGAGGGTTGGAGTCTCTGTTGAGGTTTATGGAACATCTATGGTAACTGCTATTGTATAATAAACAGTGCTGTTGGTACAACTCTGCAGAAAAAATGCAACATAAACAAGCTGAAACACCACAAAGTAAAGTGTCACAAATAATCTAGCCTGTCAGATTAGCACTGAGACATGTGAACTAGCAATTAATTGACCCATTGTGTTTCCTTGCATATCCTAGTCTTTGATAAGAGTTCTGTTTTTTCCCATGATCCTTCAAGATTTACCCATGAAGCCTGAAGATTCCTTTGAAGTTCCATACACCCAGTACTTCCTGCGATTAAGACAAATTAATGGATTTCCCTTTAAGAAATTAGGCAAACAGTGTGAAACATCATTTTTGCATTTTTTGTGTATTTAATACAAAGAAAAACTTAACAAACCTAATTCTGTAAGCCCATGTACTGTTTGAACACTATCAAGTCCGATATTCTAAGAGCAAAGTCCTATTCCGTACCATTCACTGAAAAACTGCATAGTTCTAAATTATTATGAAATCAATTTTTGAAAGGAACAAATCATATTCATAAAATTTGAAATTTTGAAGAAAGTTTTAGGCTTTATAAGCCTTTATAAAATCAGGTCACCAGCTTGGAAGCAGCGCAAGACTTGTTTCGGTGCCATTAATCCCCGGACAAGTCATTCTGTTAATCCGCGGCACCATGTTTGAATTTCCAATACAAACATCCTGAGCTGATGCGCTATGCATGTGAAGTCATTGTTACAGTGAAACTGTCACACAAAAACAAGATAATCCATGAGAGCCTTCCTTTAAGCTGCCTTTTTGCCACCAAGGTTACAGCTTAAACTTGTTAATTAGCCTGATATTGATAAACAATCAACACTTCTTAAACCCAAGTTCTATTTTAGAATAATTTTTGTGCCAAAATTTCCAGCAGCAATCATTACAATAAATTCCTGAATTTGACGCTTCAAGGCTGATCAAAAAGTAAACAAATTTCAGGCCTACCTATTTAGCGCCCTTCTTGTCAAACCATGTACCAGCTGTATGACGTCACCATGCCTCACTGGCCGCACAGGATCATCCACCATTAGTGTATTTCTGAAAAAAAAAAGAAAAAACAAATTGAAGTAGAACATTAATTTCATACTATTTACTACCTGCTGAATAACACATATAATTCATTGGACCATTTCTTTATTTCATGTTAATTGAGCATAACTTTTGATTTGGTTTGTCTCTGTGCAATGTAGACATCAGCATTAAAATATACAATTCTCCTTTATAACACAAGAAGAGAAAATAGACAAAATAAAACCCTCAAATTTTCTCACAGATGTTAGGAAAATTACTGCTGCAGGACTTGAGACATGGATACAAGGCAATACATTCCACTTGAATTAAGACTGAGTCAACAGCTATATTTGGTGTGTGTTGGGTGCTAAGTGTAAAACCAATGACAAATATGTTAGCATGGGTCATATAATTTTCATAGGTCTCATCTACAATTCTTATTCAAACTGTTTTTCATTACTTTTGAAACTAGGACACTCATTGCCAACAGTCCAGATACCTTCCCCACTCCACAGACTTGCACACACAACATGGGTCCTGGGACCTTGAAAATGCAGTCAAGGTCACCAAAATGTAATCAGGTCAAGAAATAGGTCAATGTACAAGTGAGGTCAATTTGAGTTTGATGTGCAGGGCCAGAATTTCGCAAAATTTTGCGAGAATCTATTTGGATTTTTGTCAATAAGTTTTCTTTTTAAAGAAAGACAAGTTTAGGACAATCTTTACGAGAATGGATTCTTGGATTCTTGTTGAAATTCTGGCCCTGATGTGGCCTGCAAATCATGAGATATTTTACTTCCCAGGATTGTGCCACAGAAGTACAGTTGATCAGTCAGATGGGGCAGTCAGACAGGATAAAAAGGGCATACACCCCAAACTTGGTTCGTATGGGCATAACTAATTAAAAACATTCGGAAAGCAGATGACATTTGACCACCAGGCAGTATGGGTCATCTTCAGGCAGAAAAGGTTAACCTGTAAAGCACTGATTTCAGATGGAGTCAACAGCTTTCCTTGAGACACTTTGCGCGCAATGCGTGCAAAGTGTCCCAAGGAAAGCTGTTGCCTAAGACGACTTTTTGCTTTAAACTAGGCTAGCTAGTATTTGAATGAAAGGTATCTTCATAAGGAATTTGAATCTTTTAACCATTACATGTTTTAGGGTAACGAGAAAATGACTACAGCCGTGATTAGCACTTTTAGGGTTAAGCTTACTTCTTTGGATCCTTGATCAGCCACCAGTTATTAATGTCCTTAAAGCTGTAGCAGGTGACTTGTTGCTGGTGACTGCTTCCCCGCCGGTCCTTGTATCGGATCGGGTACACATGAGCGTGGGAGTGAAGCCAACATGGCTGCCCATACGTGTGTCGAAGCGTGACCTGGGAACCATAGGCCATGTGCAATGGCTGACCCTTTGTGATGGCCGCAAGCCCACCCTGGAACACAAGTATACTTTTACAATGACTGACATTCCAAGTACTCCTGTATGACAGGCTGACAGTACGTCAACAGATTTCCTTGGCATGGTCAGGTACTAAAAGACCTACGATGTGCTATTTTGACAGGTCATATTTATATTTTTCATTCATCATGGTTTCCATGAAAGCCATGCAAATTAATTTGTGAATTTCTCCACATACATTTTGAACAAACTGAGCACTTTTTATTTTATATTTTACCAATACTTCCAAGGAAAGGGGGCAAAGTAAGACCTTTATGACACAAAAGAAGCCCAAGGTACACAAATACAGAATGTCCTTCCTTGAAGTAAAAAAGAATAAAGTTGCCGCGGAGCTCTGAAACTCAAGTTCACACTGCCCGAGAAATTCCTTTTTTGCCTTTAATAATGAAACTCATTTTTAAGAAAAAAAAACACTGGCACAGATGTTCCTTTCAATATCCATCCATTTTGGACCACTTTGAGGCTCATGGGGTTAATGACAGGTTGCTCTTCATCAGCATCCTCACATGAGCATCACAGGGAAGCTTTAAAATCAACTAAAAAGAAGAAACACTGTTTGGCTCCAACTTACCTCGAGACTGGCTTGGAAGGCACTGGTCATTACATCATCATGGGGACCAGCCTTATTCAGTATCTGGAGGTGTACATAAAATATGGACAGGTAGATGGCAAACGGAATGAACACCAGACACACCATCCTTATGAACAGATGCTTCATCAGCTGCATCTGCAAGCACAACACAGGAGCATCAGTAAACTACGGCATGGATGATCAGAGAGGAAATGAAATGAACACTATAGCTGGATCTACTTTACCTTTAGTGTGAATTGGTATTGCAGTCATTGAGGTCCTCTTTACATTGAATTACATGGTCAAAGGGAAGTTGTGACGTATGGCTCCCAGCCACTTTTCTAATACAGTGAAACCTGTTTTGAGAGACCACCCCTACGGCAGGCTGAAAAGCGTTAACATAAGGTAGGTAGTCTCTTAATGAAGGTGCAATAACATGGGAAAGATAGCAAAGGGGACTTTGGAAATATGGTCTTAAAAGGCAGGTGGTCTTTCATTACAGTGGTCTCTCAAAACAGGTTTCACCGTACACTGCATCTGTAAGTAATTGAGGATACTCTGATCAGGGCACAAAGCTGAAGTATGAAATTGATGCTGATGGGCTCTCCTAATACCCAACAAAGCAGAAGGTGCTGATCTAATGAAAACAAGGCAACTGAAACTAAAACTTTCAAAACTCATTGCTATGATATCGAAACTCAAAATGAGCTTCAAATACGTAAAGAGATTGCCACATCTTGCAGCAAATTCTTCCCATCTTCAGACATGTTTAGGAACACCTTTGCCGAGACTCCCATCAATGGCTGACGTGTGATAGGTGTTGCCATCACAACAGCTCCAGTGTGATTGGCGGGAAAGTAATATGCAGGCCTCATATTGTGCTATATACTGTACTAGGAATGACTCTATAAAATCTAAATATACTTACATCAGTAAAGCTATGGTCGGCTATAAGGTGCCAGAAATCTTTGTACATCAATATCATCACAAGTAGTATTGTCCACAGGGCTGAATATTTAATGCTGATGAATAAAAAGCAATTATTATGATTTAGCTGATATGTCGACAATATATTATACATAATATCACGGTAACAAGTTCAATACCTATCTTGAAATTATACAGTTAAGTACTTAGTTCAGCTGTGTTTTAACTTTTTTACTTGCATGTATTTCACTCTGAACTGAAAATACAGTGTGTTACTTTCATGACACTATGAGCTCAAAGTTACAATTATTATTCTATACGGATGTTTTTGTTAATTTCATTTGAGGCATTGGACTTTTCAAACCTTTTCCCCTTGAAATAAGATTCAGTCAACAGATTCTCTTGGTGTCGGTTATCAGAGCTCTGCAATTCTGTTCTCAGAAGCAGTCGTCAGGGCTAGTAAGTCTGACATTTAACTGGCCCTCTGTCCACCCATGCAAATATCATTTAGAAAAGGTATTATTTGTCGTTGCCCTGAGGGGTAGTGTTTTGCAATTCTAACTTGGCCTGATCGGAATTTGACTTGTCCTGGGCTAAAAGACATGCAAATTTGTAAGCCCTGGTCATGTTATCTTGATAGGTCTTATAAACAATTCTTCTTTAAATTAGTTTTCAAAACAGCTGAAATAAGTCAAAAACATTGAAGCAGCTGACATTTGACTATCAGCCGGTTTTGGCCTTTTTAAAGGGCAAGGGGAATGAAAGATTCAACATCGAGTTCCATGTGCATGATGCACCCTATTTTTTTTTCAGACATAAAAGGATCAGACAGTAAAATAAACCCTTTAGAACACTAACCTGATGGAACAAGTGAAACCCAAACTGATGACTCCAAGCCAGAGCCACCACCACACACTGAATGGACTGCAAGCACAATACACCTTCATCTCAGTACAATCCCAGGATGCTAATTCATGTAACAGTAGTGTACATATATATATATATATATATATATATATATATATATATATATATATATATATATATGTATCAGGCGCAGATCCAGGGGGTGCTTTGGGTGCACCAGCACCCCCACCCCTAGCCCTCCAAGAAAAAAAAAAAAAAGAAGAGGAGGAGGAGGAGGAGGAGGAGGAAAATCACTTGTCCCTCGCCCCCTTGTGCATGTACATGTATGTATGTATGTATAACTTACTTGACGCATACTTCGCAATTGAAGGAGATAAAGGTCTTAACTCAAGAGGCCAGTTATTAGAATGATGCAGATAAATATATCATTTTATAAATGTTGATGAGTAAGCCTTTTTTTTAATTTACATTTTAACAAATTTACAATAGAAATGAGCAGGTCAAGAGAATAACAAGATTAGTGCCCGTATACATGTAAATATATTAGACATAAATTAATATATATATATATATATATATATATATATATATATATATATATATATATATATATATATAAATATTCACATTTTGTTGCTAGTTGAACATCACTTAATACATGTAAGGGTGGCAATATGTGTTAACCAATATTACATTTCTACAAAAAATATTTCCAGATTAAATATTTCTTTATCTAATACATGTATATGTACAGGGACAGCATTTTTTTCAATTTTTTTTTTTTAAATGTTGCATCTCATATCTTAGAAAGCATCAGGACGTATTCAAATTTAAGATTAAATGTAAAATTTATAAAATAAAATCCTAAGCGTACCTTGTGCAATTTAAAAAAATATTTGCCCAGTAAGGTCACAAATTTATAAATGTCAGTTTTTTCAGGCACTTCACGGGAAGAAAATACTGGTGAGAGATTTCACTGTTTAGTAATTTACTAGTGAACTAAACAAAAGAGTCAAAGTGAGCAAAAATGCTGATAATATGCTCTATTTTTCCACATTTTTGTGATATTGAAAAACGGAAAAAAGTAAAAGCATAGAAACATACATGTTCCCAAGAGAAATTGCTTTCAGTGAATAAATACCTAGACCATGATATCACTGAAATTAACAGGAGGAGGAGGAGGAGGAGGAGGAGGAGGAGGAGGAGGAACTTCAGCAATGGAATGTTCCTGCACAGATACATGTAGGTACATGTATATCTTGCATGAAGCTGAAGGGGGACTATATTATTATCATATACCCAAAAGAATGCATTTTTAATGCCAGGAAAGCGTGTCAAATGACTATAAAATATGTTAAAATTCAGGAGCTTCCAGGGGTTCTACTCCCTGGACTCCTGCCAGGGCTCTGCCCTGGACTCCAGGTGAGGGCTTGCAGCCCTCGCACCCCTGGCTCTGCCTTATTGCAGCACCCCCTTCAAAATTTCTGGATCTGCACCTGCATACATTATTTATTTTTAAATATATATATATATATATATATATATATATATATATATATATATATATATATATATATGCATAGTCATTTTAAATTACATGTAATACATTCTAATAGTGTGACTAAACTCATTTATGCATAACTATTTCCAAATTATTCCTACTATCTGCATGTACTATTTACAGACTAAACAGCTTTATCTGAATGAACTCCACATATTATGATCAAAGTGCTACATATATCAATTATAGTAGTAGCAGCAATGAATAAAAGGTTACATATCTAAACAGCAGTGACACTGAACAAAGGGTTGCACATCTAGGCAGCAAGAACACGCATTTTTGATTTAAAACACTTCAGTCTCAGGATATAGGATATACATGTAAGTGTTTAGATTACTGTTAGATACATGGTTGTGATGAATACTTGCTTCTTTTTGAGAAGGACTCAGATATTCTCCTTGTGATCTCTATAATGTATTGATCAATACATGTTTACTCTTCTTGCTTGCCAATTCTCAATTTGTGTCTCCATTTAGACAAGCAACTTAGAGTTAAGTTTCATTCCATTTGACGGGATCATTTTTTGCTGCTTACATAAAAAATGGAATACATGTATCCATTTTGTACGATGCTCAATACATTTATAATTTCTCACAAGACAACTGCTATATATTTATGCAATCTTAAATTTAATCTGATGACAAATTTCCCCCAGCCCCGACTGTCTGGGACAAACATTATGCAGAGTTAATTTCATACCATTATTTTGGCAAGCCTGGACACACATACAACACATGATGTACATGTAGTCCAAGCTCATATACTGAGTTGTCAGTATATCTAGTGTCGACTGACCTGTTTTTACACTTTCGAAACTTGAGCCAGCCCAGCACACTAAGCGCCATGAAGAAGAGAAGAGGTCCTTCCATCAACATAAAGCGACACTGGGTCAGCATGGCATTGTCTGCAGGATACACAGTAACTTTCAGTTAAGTCCCAGTCACCTTTCATGCAGGATAGTAACTGGCGTTATGTGGGAGTCATTAATATACATAGTAACTGTCATTAAGGATGTGTGATATGTTACCAAAAAGGTTTACAAATCAGCCAACCTTGCAAAGAATCTTCATAAAAAGTGCTACTAAGTACATATATTTTTTGAAGCTAACAAGCCGAGGATTCCATATTTCACCTTTATACAAAATAGAAATTATCATTTAGTGCCCGTCAACAATACAAATAGTAACTATCATTTAGTGGCAGTCAACAATACACATTGAAACTATCATTTAGTGGCAGTCAACAATACACATTGAAACTATCCTTTAGTGGCAGTCAACAATACACATTGAAAGTGTTATTAGTGAGTTATATATGCATGTCTCAATTCATTTAGCATGAATCAAATCACACTGTAACTCTCATTTAATGACAGTCATCAATACAAATAGTAACTGTTGCTCAGAGGCAGCCATCCAGACACTGTAACTATCATGTACATGTAGTGGCAGTCTTCAATACACATTCTAACTAATGCTTAGTGGCGGGCATCAGCACATACTGTAATTAACAGTTGTTGATCAATACACTCTGTAACTATCATTTTAGTAGCAGTCACGACATACACACCAAATAGAATCCAATGAGTGATCAATAAATATTGTATACATGTAACTTTTGTTTTGACTTTTGTGCTTCACATATTGTATTTTACATGTATCTGTTACATGAACATACCTTTTAGTAAATAAATTTTTGCTTCGCATTTTGCTGTATTTGTTACACAAAGCTACCCTTTAGTACCGGTGCATAAATTTTGTCAAATAAATCATTTCTGACCCTGATATTTAATTGCACATCAACAGACTATTTTACGACCTGCATGTATATTTTCAGTTTAGTTCAGTATAGATCAGGTGGGCTTGATGGATCAGTTACCGCTAATTCGGTCAAATCTGGCCAAGCAGCGACACACATGTACAGTGAAAACTCGTTATAATGACACCATCTGTTCCCTTAGAAATGTGTCAGACAACTGAATATGTCAGATAAATGAATCAAACAACAAAAGAAAATGAACTTTTGCCATTCAAAACTTGTGTCATTACAACGAATATGTCGGATATCTGACGGTCATTATAATGAGGTTTCACTGTACTTCAAGCAGAAATACACAATGCGTCTCACCAAGTATCACCAGACAAGCTCCAATGGCAGCAGTCCACGGAGCCAGGTTGAGTTCAATGAGGATCTGGTAGACTAGCGGCACCAGTAGGCTGCCAAACAGGGCTGGCAAGAACCGAAGGTTCCACACTGGCACTTGGTTACTGTAGGCTGAAATATCCATCAAAAAGAACTGTTCTGTGCTGCACAGAATGGTCTCAATTTTATGCCAAAGACAAACAGTGCTTTTTATTATTATTTGTTTGTTTGTTTGTCAGTGTTATTAAGAGCATGGTCCAGGTTTCTCACCCAGATACGTCTCCCCCAGATACATAATCCTACCAAGCTTCATGAAGTTTTCTTAAGTTCATCAGTAGTGAAAACCAATTTCACAAAAGCCTGTGACCTTGAAAATTAGGTCATGGTCATCCAAATACAATCCTAACCTAGGACTTACCTAGATATATGATTCTACCAAGCTTCATCAAGTTCCTTTCAGTTGTTCAGTAGTTATCACACAGAAAGCATTTTCATTCCAGTGACACAAGGACCTTGAGAATGACATCAAGATCACGAAGCTACAATTCCACCCCAGGTCTCACCCAGATACATAATCCTAACAAGTCTCACAAAGTTTTTATAATGTTCTTCTTTTGCTAAATTCTAAATTCACTTTTGACAACATTATGTAACTTTTCAAAATAATGAATTTGCAACAAAATTTTGTTTCTTTGCTAAAACTTTCAGTTTGTTCTAATTGTGTTGCCAAAAAAAAAGAAGCCCCAAATGCCTGCATCTTACACTGACAGAAGGTTAATGGAAGTCTTTATCATGTCTGTATTTATAATCTGAATTACCAGCACCAATCCTCTGGAAGTTGTAGTCTCCACGGTAACCAGCGTAGTGACCAGCCAGAGCTAGCATCATCTTGCCCAGGGGTGGGTGGGCATCAAAGAAGAATGTCCGTTTCATGTACAGACTGGCGTACCTGCCATAGTGGAGCTCATCAAACCTAGAACACCATGAACACAGACAATCACTACCTGGATACATGAACAAAGAGAATCGATACCTGTTGCTCATGAGACCTATTTTTTTAACTTGCCTATTCTTAATTTCCTGTGAAACCTGCTCGTTACTAGCCACGATACAGAACAAACACAAGATATTGTTCAAATATGATTAAAACAAGAGGCCTACGGGCCTGATGCTCTGCTGACACCGTGGCTATATTGCACCTTTTCATTTCAAAGTTGCGAGTCCTCAAGTGGCTTCTGAAAATATATAATGCTCATGTAAATTTAGTGTATAAAATGTCCACCAGATGAAACTTCGCTCTACATGTAATCATAGCTGATTTGTGCAATTCCTGTGATGGATATTGTTGCATGTGCCAAGACAACAATGAGTGAGTCCTTAACTTTGTGTCCTCAGTGACCTTGGGACAGAAGATCAAGGTCACCCAGATTATGTAATACAAAAGGCTCATGGGCCTGGCACTGAGTTGACATTGCAATTGATGTTCAAGCTACATTTGACTTGTGTACATATTTGTGATAAACTAGACATACAACAAGCCACGATCTGTAATCGTATTAGCAGTTTTTTCGAGCCTTGATTTGCAAACGGTCAAAGAAAAATTACTCAAGGCAGACTTACCACATATGTATGAAGAATAATTAATTATATCCTTTCACTTCTTTGTACACTTTACATTTGTCATACTTGTAACAAGTTTCTGTTTAAAACACTGATAGACCTGAGTAAAATTGAATAGATCCATTATAAATTAAGACAGCCTATGTGACTCTACTGTGTAGTAACAGAACACATTAAATGTAACAAATTAACCCTTTAAGGGTTAAATGAAATTTGTTCAACCAACACCAAATATCTGGGGCTAGTGCACAATCATACTTACACCACAGCTCGGGGCTGGTCCAGAAGCCACATGCGTGTGCCAAGGGCCATAAAAAAGAGCACCAGCTGCATCACATCCAGTTCTACCAACACGCTGAAGGGCCGTGCTTGTCTCTTGCCCTGACTGCTACTCTCCTCTTGCCGGTCAGGCATAGAGGCTCCATCACCCTGAAAAATAGTCTCAACTGAGTGCAATGTAGCTTTGATGTTTATATCTTTCATAAGCCTTGGTTAATGTACTCTGATCTTAGGTGGCCTGTGCAGATATCTTCCACAGCACAAATAAGGGAGTTATCCCTAGGTTTTTGTTTCATACAAACAAATTTGTATACATGAATACCATATTATCCCCTTTAATGCCCAGCACACTTAGGAAATTAAATTGAAGTGAGGTCCAACTGTAGACTTAGATTTGGAACATTCTAGCAGTATCAACTGGTAAACCATTATAAAATTTATATAACTTTCTAATATTTCAGAACTTTTGTGCCAGAAAAAATGGGAGAGACTTAAGAGTGCTGGGGCACTTAAAAGGGATAATACGGAAGATGTCCCCATCGTGAAAGGCCACCTTTTTAGGATACTATGCTTAATTAATACCTTTTCATATGCATAGTATCTCCCATGGACAGACCATAATTTTGATGATCTGTATGCTGGTCTGTCAATATTTGGTATCCTATGGAGACAGGTTTTACTATACAGGGCTGGGATGCATCCCGTGTCCAGATCAGCATCTCTTTTCCCTCGGACACTTTTGAATTCACTAGTGTTCCAAACATCTTCAGACAAAGCAGTAACACAAATATTCTACCACATCAATATACATAAATTGCAATCTTGAAAAAATGATAAGTCAACAGCAATGTAAAAGGCAATTTTAGGCATCACTAGTCTATTTTTCTTTATTTCCGTATAGATCTGGGTATTGATACAAACTATTTCATGCAAGACCTATGGCCATCATCATGTATCCAACGCTCTGGTCACAGTGATACAGAAAGCAGCGCATGTAGTTCCTCAATTAGTACAAGTGTTCAATGCTGACCTCTGGTGACCCTTGGACTGTTTGCATCATGACCCCCCCCAGGGGAAACTATTTCTGGCACAATACTCTAGTAACCATTTGGCAATGATCGATGGCACCCTTTGACCCATGAATTGGCAGCTCTGTTCTTTTGGTTTATTTCATAGAAAGTTTACCTTTCTGTTACTATGGTTACCAGGAAATATACTGCTATGCAATACAGATCATCCATAGTGTATGCTATACTGCATGCAACATAATTTTATCTCAACAAAGTATGCATGTACATGTGCACCAGTATGCAACGCGTGCCAGTTATGAAAGAAAAGTTGTATGTTTCTGCAGATGTAGTGAAACCTGGCCTGTCAACCACTCAAATGAGACCACCTGTCTTAAAAGATCACCATTTCCGGATACTTTGCTTAGTACTGGTCATCATATACATGTAAATGTCTGCTATAAACAACCACTTGTCTTGACATGTCACAATTTGGTCATTCCTAGGAGTGTTTTTTGGAAACAGGTTTCATTGTAGTTTCTTGACATTTGGGTCATTTTCTCATGCATGTAACTTTCTTTTCCTATAATCCTATGTCACAATACAAAAAATCTCTCTCCCTCCCTCCCTACGATGCCAAGAGTATTGATGTCAACCATGACAGTGAAACTTAGCCAGCTTGGCAAGCATGGTTTCTAACTTGTCTCTTTTTTTCCCACAAAATTTTCACAACACAAAAACAGAAATTGTCACAAAGGTAATATATAATGGAGATTTGGTCCACTTGGAATGTGCGTTTCCCATTTTCAGCAAAGTGACTGGTACCAAAGGTTGCTGGTTCCAGACCCGGCTGTTCCATGGTCACCAAACATATAGCGCTCATTTAGTTGTACACATATAACATGTATAAGTTATAGAGTCGGCTGCACACAGCCACACCAGTTCACATGCCCACCTTGCCAAGGGTCCTCTTGCCATAGTGGCCATTCCCTGCCCCCACCCCAAATATTTCAATTGAATTTTGTCTACTGTACTTGTCTACTTGGACCACCTGTCATAAGGGACCATATTTCACAGCTCTTACAGTTAGTCCCTCAAGCCAGGTTCCACTGTATAGATCTGTAACTTCCCTGTAGATTGTTCCACCCCAGCTCTTTTTTATGCCTGTGTGTGCATGTATCTTTTATCACTGTGGCATTATAAATTGCTTGGGGGCTTCCAGTCTGTGCTTACCAATCACAATTCACATGATTGTATATTGACCTTATGTGTTCTGCTATATATTATTGACAATAATTATTATCATGGTTGTACATGACATAAGGGGCCTTTACATTTGAAACAAAGCTGTTTAAAAAAAAAAAAAAAAAAAAAAAAAAAGATGGTGTTATTTTCGGAACAGAATGCACTGAAGTGCCTGTGCACTATACATGTACCTGTAAATGAAATTAAGATTGATCATACATGTCATTACTTTAAGAAGCAAGTAAATATGTGTGCGCATTAGTTACAAGTATCACCATGACAACCACTATTTAACCTTTAACCCTTGCACCTGCCAAAGACCCAATGAATGTTAAATGTTATCTGCCTCAGTGCCATTTAATTTGACCTTTTTTCACAGAATTTTTCTGTCATGTTCAGTCCCCGAAGAGCCAAACATACAGCAAAACTGGGCAGACATTCATGGGATGGGAGGCTTACGTTCTGACAGTCCATAAAGACAAAAAAAAATTTTAAAAGTTTGAAAGACCCACACAATAAGGAAATTTTGACTCTAAACTTGCTAAATGAAGGACCTGAGGGTTAAAAATATGACATTAAATGTGACTTAATGCAACACATAACAGATCTCTCAAAGTTACACCAGTTAAGGTATAGAGCTAGACACATACCTGGTCTCTCCTGGGAGGCATGTGTCCTCGCTGCACGTTCAACACACTGCTGCTTGTGTTATCGCCAACGGCAGCGGTACTGGCCTCCGAACCACGCCCGCTCATTGTGGCTAGCAATTCTGTGTCACAAGTAAATGCTCCATTCTAGGATCAGGCAGGGTTCCTGGGGAAAAACAACACAAGAAAATAAAAATGCAGCCAACCTCTCACCCTGCAGGATACATGTACCTACACAGCAGACCTCAACACATTCATAGCTGAATCGTGCTTGAATGTAGTTTGAATTTTGTAATATTTCAGTATAACATGGTTGAATGTTCTGTGACAGTGCAAGAAGAAAAAGAATAGATAACACAGGAATATTGTGTGGATGCTACATGTAAATTTATTTGCCTGCAAAGCAGACCAAGTTTCAGCGGAGTAGACAAAATATGCAGCTTGTGTCTGCTTTGGAGGCAAAAGTGTGTTTGCCTGTTAAGGAATATGTGACCTTATGTTCATACTGTTCACTGCCTGATTCAAGACTGGGCTCATTTTTTTTTTCCCCCAAATTTTTACTGATAAAATTATGCGTGGGTATGTTCATTCAGATGTGCAGTTCAAATGTTTTGTAACATGTAACAATAAAACTTGTGACTTGTGGTGTGGAAGGGTGATGCCCTCACAAGTAATAAATCGCAATCAGTATTGAATGGATTTTCTCTTTCTCATGATTTTCTTTAATGACTTACATTATGTATATGTTGTACGGTAGTTTAAAAGATTATGTTAGTGGTTTTGGGAGCAGTAAACAACCGAGTATGACCCCCCCCCCCCCCC
The DNA here is from genome assembly GCA_964020975.1 of Hermodice carunculata. Lineage (NCBI taxonomy): Eukaryota > Metazoa > Annelida > Polychaeta > Eunicida > Amphinomidae > Hermodice > Hermodice carunculata. The sequence continues at coordinate 11,334,694 of OZ026625.1, read as the reverse complement.
CCAGGAACTTGTGTGCTAGACTGGTAAGCATCTGTGTGTACTGATGTTTCTGTGTGTATGACTGTGAAAATCTGTGTGCACGCAGTCTGATGTTTCTGTGTGCATGACTGTGAGAATGTGTGTGCTTAAGTTTTTGTGTGCATGGCTGGTGAAATCTGTGTACTTAACTGGTGAGAATTTACAACAAGTGTGCAAGATTGGAGTCAACTTGCATGTAACAATGGTGTGAATTGTATGAGTTGGGGGTGAATTTGTGTGACTGTGTAGCACTGTGCTGATGTCCATGTGAGAGACATTGGTGTGCAGGCAAATATAAAGGACTGCCGGGACAGTCTGGAGGCTTGAAGCTTGGATAAAAGAAAGAAACAGATCCAGTCAGAGAGAGTTCAAGCATCATCTAGAATAGGAAAGGACAGAATGAGCTCTGAATTGTGTATTTGCCCCAATACACAACTGAATACACAAAAATTAGGAGGGCTACAGCTGTGTATTCCCATTGGTTTGCATGTTAAAGTAACCTTAATTAATCTGGTCACTTTAGTAGCTGTGGTTATAAATATAATTTTTACGAGGTATTTAGTTACGCATCTAGATTTACTGTACGAAATTTGGGGTCTCTATGTGCAGTTGTTTTCAAGTTATTAAGTTGCAAATTACAATGTAAAGTAATGGGAATATACAACCCTAGCCTTCCAGTGACTGCAGTGCCCTCTTTTAGGCAGGGCTAGAACCTTCTGTTCTTGTCCTTGCCTATTGGAACTATAGCCTTGTTTTGTACACCATGCAGTAACCAGTTTACAAGAATATACCTGTCAACTCTATTTGCTGGCATGATTTGCACTGTTCTTGCCCTTGGCAATATTTTGAAAATTACCTTGTGAGATATTCGGTCTCAAAAGCTTTGTGTTATTTCAAATAGCATCTGGATTCACAGTGGTTATGTGGATGTGCAAAGAGTATTTTAGTTCCCTATTCCCTTATGCCCTATCAAAACTGACTGGTTCATTTTAACCTCAAAGTAAACACTGAGCATCCTTTGATAATAATTAGAACAATACAAAAGTCATTCTGCGAAACATTAATGGCAATTAACGATCAAAACAGTAGGTAATGGCTTTTGGCCGCTACAGGGACACAACCATGTTCATCTCAATGAAACATGTGACGCATGATGTAGATTTTTTTAATTCAAATTTTTCATAAATGAAAACAGGTTTCTCTAAAACTGCTTTGCACGAAATGATCTTGCCACCTTCCTGCTGAGAAAGACTCGTTCCATGAGAACTCTCAGGGCTGCGTGGTCAGTGTAGTGCATGCACCCAATCTCATCACAACTGAGCCTGTTTATGAAACCCCAGTTCCACTCACTTGAAATCATCATGACAAATTCCAGGAGTCACAGATGTTTACCTTGGGGGGGGGTGGGGGTGGGGGGTGGGTGTTGTTAAGGGGTTTTCCATACTGGCGTACTGGGCATTTTTATTTGCCGTACTTACATAATGGAATCCTTTTTAATTTCCGTATGTTGTACCAACCATTATTTGCACATTTTCTAATTTTCCATACCTTGTACTAGGGCAAAATTATTACTTGTACTAGCATACTAGGGGCCCCCCTTGCCGCCCCCCCCCCTTAAACAACACAGAACCTACTCCACTTCTCACAGGCAGAAGTGGAAACCTGAGCTGTGCTTTTACTCTCTGCCCTCTTTACAAATATCTGCTGTTCCCTTATCCTCCATGAAAATTGACAATGTGAGCATTTAACCACAAAAGCAAAATTACTTAATGTACTAAATTTCCCACAAGCTGAAAAAAAAGCCATTCACTCGGCGATAAAAGCAAATTGTAGAACTGCTCATTGTACCCTTTTCACCAAAATATATTATTCACCAACTTTTGAATGACCAACTTGTTACATGTACCAGTAACATGACCCAAAATGAGAAGCTGTGACAGTACTGAACTTAGTTGTCCTTGAACGCAGGCGCTATCATGTCACATAAATGATGCTGAGCAAAAGTCATAGACAATCACCAGCGGCAGGCCTGCAGAATGTCAACAACTGTGACGTTCCCTAGGGCATGCCAGGAGACATTGAAGGCTCATACCTCTTGAGCTCTGGCTAAGACAAGCTGCAAGGCACCGGACCTTTCCAGCGAGATCTCATAGGCCTTAAGGATCATCTGCTTAATCCACAACAAAATCGTGTTTCTGCAAACTAGCTCCTTACTCAGTGGCAGAAGGAGGGCACACTCTTGTCCTCTGAGTCCATCCATGCGGGAAAGTTACCAGTGAAAAGCTCTCACTGGGCACAGGGCGTTTTTTTGGGGGGGAACATAGCATGGAGGGTAAAACCCTTGAAGGCTGTAGCCAGATCTTGAACCACTTGGTTCTTTGCAAGGAAGCCCAAGTGAGGCCTCAGGGTCGCCTGGGAGTGGTCAGGTGACCATTGAAAATGGTCATAAACCAGAGCGTGGATCTTTCTTGGAACCCCTAGCCCCTTAAACGAGTGTTAATAGAAAACACCACATCTAGTACTTTAGGGAAACCCGCTTGGGGTCCTCAAGGCACTCACATGGCCACTTCTTCAACATGACTAAAACCAGCACTGGGACCCACCTGGGTAGGACCTGTCACGTCAGTGGCCTGTCGCAAACCCTCCACTGTTCTCAAGCTCTTGCCTAAGACTTCCCACCAATACAACAGGAAGTCAACGATGTTCACAAAGGACGTAGACCAAGGTTGAATTCCCTTACGTTCGCACCAGTTGGAAAACATTTTCCACCAAGCCGAGTAAACAGTTAGAGAAGAAGATCGAAGCCTTCCTCTGGCAGTTCTGAGACTGATTCCGAGAAGTCTCTGTCATGGATGTGCTGTGAGATAACCGCCAAGCTTGGACTTGAGGGTTCCCATGCAACACGCTCATTCGCGGCTGCAACAGAAGCTTCGGCCATGCCAGAAATCATAACGGAGGCTCGACCCTTAATTCCAGTAGGTCTACCTAGCAATCGCTCAGGGGCCACTAGGGGGCGACCAGGATCAGATTGCAATCGTGGGACCAAGCCTTGGGCAGTACCCTCGGATGGATCTGCCAGGGCAGAAAGACGTATGCCCACAGGTTGCTCCCTGGTATCCAAAATGCATCAAAGTGGCTGGCGTGTCACGGAGAAAAAGTAAACGAGAAAGAAGAGTGAATTAATAGAAAGGGAGGTGTATTTTTCAGTCTCTGTACGCATACATTGTGGGACATGCTTCTACATTGTCACCAATATGATATATATATTACAACATTTGATCAGATAAGATAGAGTTTTATCTTATCTTCTACCTGTTGGCCATATTGGAATCCTACTCCCATTGTCGTGATAGAACTATTGGGGGCAACAATATTTTGCGCAACCAGCAATTTGGTTATGCTGCACACCTGACATTGCTCATTGCCTATTGGTGACATTTTTTCCTGTAATATAAACATTCAGTATAATGGGGTTAATTTGGCCATAATTTATAGCATTACAAGTATAGGGATGAGAAAGCTCTTTGGCTTCTTTCTTCTTGTCAAGTGTCGCAGCTGATTAACACATCAGAATATTGCTGCTGTTCATATTGTTGGCCAGTGATAAACAAGAAACTAGGTATAGCATTTCACGTTGATGGGGCCTTCTGGTGAATACACATGGTTTTTAAATGTTAACGTACACATGTAATGCATGTCAAAAAATAAGTCCTCTCCAGAATTATGTGTATTCAAACTCTCAGACGTGCACAAACAGCACTAATTTAATGCATCACTAGAAGTAATCAGTCACAAAACATTTAAAATAGTTCAACTTTGTAAAACATTACAAACTAGAACAGACTGATTTTCCAACAGAAAATCAAATGTCTCCCGGTGGAACACATACGTCTCTGAATAAGCTACAGGTGATAACAAATTACAAATGACCAAGTTTGCTTGAAAATTACAATCCTATTTTAGCTCTCACCTAGATACATTACTCTAGCAATTTTCATCAAGTTCTTCAAGACTTATTGCAGACAAACCAATTTCACACAAATGACCCTGTGACCTTGAAAATTAGGTCAAGGTCACCCAAATACAATCCCAGCCTTGGTCTTACCTTGATACATAATCCTACCAAGTTTCATCAAATTCCATCAAGTTCTTCATGACTTATAGAACCGAAACCAATTTCACATAAGTGACCCTGTGACCTTGAGAATTCGCTCAAGGTCACCCAAATACAATCCCAACCTTGGTCTTACCTTGATACATAATCCTACCAAGTTTCATCAAATTCCATCAAGTTCTTCATGACTTATAGAACCGAAACCAATTTCACATAAGTGACCCTGTGACCTTGAGAATTCGCTCAAGGTCACCCAAATACAATCCCAACCTTGGTCTTACCTTGATACATAATCCTACCAAGTTTCATCAAATTCCATCAAGTTCTTCATGACTTATAGAACCGAAACCAATTTCACATAAGTGACCCTGTGACCTTGAGAATTCGCTCAAGGTCACCCAAATACAATCTTAACCTAGGTCTTGCCTAGATACATAATCCTATCAAGTTTCATCAAATTCCATCATGTTTTTCAAGACTTATCGCACAGAAACCGATTTCACATAAGTGACCCTGTGACCTTCAGAATTCACTCAAGGTCATCCAAATACACTCCCAACCTAGGTCTTGCCAAGATACATAATCCCGCCAAGTTTCATCAAATTCCATCAAGTTCTTCAAGACTTATCGCACGGAAACCAATTTCACATAAGTGACCCTGTGACCTTGAGAATTCGATCAAGGTCACCCAAATACAATCCCAACCTAGGTCTTGCCAAGATACATAATCCTACCAAGTTTCATCAAATTCCATCAAGTTCTTCAAGACTTATCGCACGGAAACCAATTTCACATAAGTGACCCTGTGACCTTCAGAATTCACTCAAGGTCATCCAAATACAATCCCAACCTAGGTCTTGCCTAGATACATAATCCTGCCAAGTTTCATCTAATTCCATCAAGTTCTTCAAGACTTATCGAATGGAAACCAATTTCACATAAGTGACCCTGTGACCTTGAGAATTCGCTCAAGGTCACCCAAATACAATCCCAACCTAGCTCTTGCCTAGATACATAATCCTACCAAGTTTCATCAAATTCCATCAAGTTCTTCATGACTTATCGCACGGAAACCAATTTCACATAAGTGACCCTGTGACCTTGAAATTTACGTCAAGGTCACCCAAATACAATCCCAACCTAGGTCTTGCCTAGATACATAATCCTACCAAGTTTCATCAAATTCTGTCAAGTCCTTCGAGACTTATCGCACGGAAACCAAGTGTTGAAGAACCTGAACAACAAGAAGAAGAAGCGGAAGAAACGGGCACTAAAACAATATGTCCCCCGGCTTCCACCGGGAGACATAATTTACATTTTAAATTCAGGTTTCAATGGTAATAAGGCAACATACGTATAAAATGAATCTATCTAAATGTGAATTCACCATTGTATCTATCTGGACCGGTAATTGTAGGGTTACAACAATCTAGCAACAGACACCTCTTACATGTGTGTCATTCTTATTGATGTCCATTAGGAACACCATTACATCTGTGAAAATAACATTTGCCAATACTAAATAGACATGAGTGTTTATTGACAAAACTTATTCTTCTCCGGAACAATTCACGTTTGGAGGCTTAAATGCTGTTGTGGCACTTACATAGTTCTCTATTGTTGGAGGCTTAAATGATGGCCACAGGTAGCAGGTATACCAATACCATGCTACAAAGGTAAAAATGCCTGAAAAGATACATTGACCTGTCTGCTATATTAAAATTATAGTTTCTCTTGAATAAATTAACTTTATTCACCCGCCTCTAACAAAAAAAGTTCATTTAAAAGTATTTTGGGGGAGCTGTGGTTAGTGCTGAAACTAACACTGGTCAAAGATTAAAATGCAACCATCTGATTAGCTGTTGCCCATTGCCCATGATAGAATGGCTTTCTAGTGCCAATCCCTTCATAAATCTTCATACGGTTCAAGGTTATACTGTGGAACCTCATTTTGGCCTTATTTTATATATGCTTTGTGCTTTTATATGTTCACTTGTGTGCACCTGTACCATATGATAAATAAAATCAAAATTTGGGACGTGCTACCCTAATTTGGGTAGCATGTCCCAGATTTTGATTTTATTTATCATATACATGTAGTGCAGGTACACACAAGTAAACATTATAAAGCACAAAATCTTTGCAGGCCATTGCCTGAATAAAGTGAATTCAGTGAATAGCACGTCCCTGGGTGTTGTAACTTTGCTGTTTGCACTGTCTAGCACAATTCTTTCTTCTTTTAATTCTAGAGAGATGTACCAATATTTTACTGTTGAATTAACAGGGGCATGCTATTCTGAATAGCACGTCCCTGACTCAAGTGTTTCCCCATCAGCGGACATTCAATTTGAAATTGTGCTGCTACCTCGTCCTCATAATATTAGTGCTGAAACTAACACTGGTCAAAGATTAAAATGCAACCATCTGCTGGCGAAATTTGGGCCCATTTCCTGCTACAATCTCTGAACAGTGAAAATTTCTTGCATCTCTGTGAACGTGCCCCAACAGAACAAGTCCATGTCAAATTCTCTCGTTTTATGCTGGGGTTACACTGAAAGTCCTGTACTGCTGCGGTCAAGGGTGGAATAGGCAGCTACCCACTACTCTTCACTAGTCTGTGTTCTGCTATTAAATACTGGTCCCATTTGCACAGCTGCGACCCGGACAGCTTGGTATCTAAATGCCTACGCGAGAATTACTCCATGATGAATAGCAAGAACCCCTGTTGGCTCCAAAACATCAAAATAATGTTGACTAACTTTGATATGCAGAGTGAGTGGGAAAATATCGGCGGAAATAATATTAAGTCACGTATTACAAAATTAAATGAGAAACTGTGTACAGCATATGAGCGTGATTGGATTAAATATGTAAATGGACAGGGGAGAGAGTCCAATAAATTGAGGACCTATTGTAAATTCAAGGAACCAAAATTCTGCAGAGAAGAATATCTCAAATTAAATATGCCAATTTGGAAAAGAAAACAATTCACCAAACTAAGAATAAGTGCCCATGACTTGCACATTGAAACAGGCAGATATATAGCAGAACTGAAGTGGGCAACAGAATATGTAACCACTGCACAAGTGGCGATGTGGAAGATGAGATCCACTTCATGTTAAAATGCAGTAAGTACGCCCCATTCCGGAAAAAACTATATACATCACTGAATACTTATAATTTAGCCCTACTCTCAGACATGGACCAATTTCTTTTTCTGATGACCTGCAACAATGCCAATGGGGACCATTTTGTCATTAAACAGGTGCTAAAATTTGTCAACAGTGCATGGAAAAACGAATATAATTTTTGTTTTTTGTTTTTTTGTTTTTTTTGTTTTAAACTACATGTAGATAGGTTTTTTCTTTTTTTTTCTCCTAGTAAACTAGATAGAGATTTGTTTTTTGTTTTTTTGTTTTTTTTGCTTTGTGAAGCCTTTTATTTAATTCTGCGAATCTACTGTGTGATTAACTTCTCGGACCCACGGCAATCATCTCGGTGCAGCCTGGGTGCTGAGCACTGTAATGTTTGCTATACCCTCCAGAGGAAGCGTCTATGCAATAATATCTTATACCTTTGTATTATTATTATTATTTGGTGGTGTGGGCAGTGGGAAATTACCGGTGTCCCTGGCAAGAAGGCGGGTAAAACTACTTTCTATCAATGCCGGAAAGTAAACCTCGCTCACCATGCATTCCATTGTATCCATCTAAACTATTTCCTCCATACAATTACACCATATTTCGACGATCACCAACATCGACAGACTGTTTAACAAGTCTGGAACTTCACGTTTGTCCTTTCTGGCAAAAGGTACAATCTCGAATTGTCCGCGATGTCCGTGATATCTTCAACACGGACATCGCGGACAATTACAACGCGGACATTTTCTGGCTCTGTGTCGAGATTAAAGCTATGGAAGCCGGTATACACGACTAAGCTTTGGCATGATTAAATGTAAATTTGGACGTTGGCTATTGCTTTCGGGATGGATCTGAGCACTTTTCTTTCTCTTTATTCTTTTCTTTCTGAAGTTCGGTGTTTAGCTCTGCATTTGGGGTGGATATGAGCATTTTAAACTTGCTTTCTTTCTTTTTCTTTCTTTCTTTCTGTTATCTATTATTTCTTTTATCAACAATTATAAAATGCCTGTAGCTGGAAATATAACTTATTATTTAAATGTTTCCCAATATTAATTGGAGCCTTGAAAAACCAAGCATTGGAAATGGGATTCTTGAAAAAGTGGAAAATGACAACTTAATCCTGTGACAACTAGCTCCGTCTCCCGGCCCCTGCTTGTTGTTCCAAGCCTATATAAAGAGTTCAATGAAAAAAAAGAAAAGAAAGAAACTAATATGAATGGGTGTAACCCAGAAAGGGGAGCGAAGCGCAAGTCTGCCTTTTTTGTCCGCAATCGTGCAACCCGGTCTGAACGGTGGCGCCGCAGTGTGAGAGTCTGAAGCAAATTGTCGTCTGCTGCGCTGCCAATCATTTGTAAATAGTGACGCAATCTTCATAGGCGGAGACTCGCGCTGCTGCGTGACGTCACGCTTTATTGTGTGAGGCATGGAAGCACGGACATGCGATAACTCACACAGTGCCAAGTTTGTAATTTATGGTGCATAGAAAATAAATCAATGCATTCAATTTAATTGAGTAATTTGTGCACCCCTGATTTTTGTTACGCAATGCATAGAGAGTTTAAATTTAAACAGTTTATTCCTATTTAATTCAACCAATCGCCATGAACCATGGACGGCGGCCCTGTTTGAGTGACTTTGGCTGCTAACCAATGGGGACCGATTATTATCTGATTCTGCTGAAGAAAGCCAGTTTACCCATTGGCTTCCGGTCATGGACAAAAAAATCGAGCTGAACAACATGTCGATCGTGGTGGGTCCCATTGCCGTAGAGGGAGCTTCGCTCCCTACTACTATGTTGCCATTAATTATTGGGAAATTATGAAAAATACACATTCATAACTTTCATAATTTTATTATCTGCTTGGACTCACAGCCTCACATCAATACATTATACACACATGCATGTGACCAGGGATCCAAATTATAATTGACCCTTATGCCAACACAATTCAATCACACAAACACACTTCTGATGAATGACATCATATGACCAACTGGTCATGGAGAATACAGTGATACCTACTATTTAAGACCACCCAATCTGCCAGCCACAAGTGGCTACAAATAGCACATACTCTTAAATTACTCATGATTTACAAAGAATATATATCAGCTGTTGCTCCATGATGAGTCCACTAAAACTCTGTTCCCACATACAATGCAATGGTACCTGCTCAAAAGACCACCTCTCATGAAAGACCCGTTAGTTTTTAAGACCGCTCTTTCAAGACACTGGCCTCTAATTTCTTTGCTATCTTACCTGCAGAACATGCACCTGTCATATGTGACCACTCTTGTCTGGCTTTAAGAGTGGTCTTAAATAGGAGGTACCACTGTAGTCCATGTCATGCGAGGTCATCCCAAAGGCAGGCCCTGAAATAGCCCCTCTAGACAGGTAACCTCTCACTAGAGGTACAATAACACAAAAAGATAGTAGTAGGGACCTGCCAAAAAAAAGTGGCCTTTCAAGCCAGGTAGTCTCTCATTTGGAGCGACTTATCAAGACAGGGGGCCACTGTACATAATCACCGATAACTGAAATATTCTCTATTGTAGGGTACTGCAGTGATAATTTACATTTTTTGAGTTGCCTTATATACTAAATGTGGACCCATACCTTAAAATTCAACCCTTTTTCCCCACTGCATATGCAGATATCAAATTTTCTTAAATATATAAAAGAGGGATTGTGATGTTTTGCAACATTTGTTTCTTGCTTAGCCAAAAATAAATATTGAATTTACGTTGGTTTTGTTGTGTTAGTTTCATTTTGTTGATTCATTTACGAGGTATATATCAAGATCGGGAGTAATTTATTAAGGATTGGTAAGGTAAAAAAATGCAGGGATGAATACTAACAAGCTAACAGCTCCTGTGGTTGTGTATATTCAATTACTGAAGCAGGTGTCAACTAATATACAACACTGATAAGATCAAATAGGGTGATTAACAGAGTACACAAGTCATTATGACAGGTCTGCTGAAGTGGAGTATCTCACCGTGGTGCCCCCTCAAAGTTTGTGTATTTATATACGGAGGGTTGCCCAAGGGATATCACACATCAGAACACCTACCGTAAATATAAAAAATTACTCTAACCAATTTGAAAACAAATGTTGAGAGTTGCCAAATGAACACAAAATCACCACTAAAGACAATAAAAAGGACATACTATCAGTGTTGTTCCCCTTCATTATTGCTTGTGAATTTCCAGTCTAATTTGCAGGTGGATTAAAGACCCAGAGTCTGATCTCAGTATACATGTAACATACTAACATGGGTCGCAATTAGGGAAATCAGGGGAGTCTGGTTGCAATGCAACAATGTAAAATTTGTAAGGGCTAGTTTACAATCCCTATATGCCCAAATGACAACTTTTTATTTCTCAACTAATTCGTTGTGGTGTTTTATAACAAGAAATGAGACGGACCAGGTATCACAAGTGGTCTGGTGGCATTTAGATACAGTTCACATACAAGTTACCCTGGTAAATGTAGAATACATTTTATACAATTCAGGGTATTCCCCAAAGCTGTATAACCCTAGAATTCTAGGGCTTTACATCTAAATTTAGGGCTTTGAAATCATTACCCCCCATTATAATGAATAGGAGTGTAGGGCTTTAATTTTTCTATTGTTGCTATTTTTAGCAATCCCACTACTCTTTAAGAAAATCATAGGGAAAACCCTGCACTTAAATGACTCTAATAGGAATCAACTATTACATGTTTATTCAGCTGAATCTACAACACAGAATACACATAATTCTTCAATGTTGTGTACCTTTGCAGATGGGGTAACATAATGTGACCTTGTGGGTTATACACATAGATGCTTTTATAATATATAATTATGAAATGAAATATAGCATATCAAATATTTCTTTGTGAATTGAAAATGGAAATTTTGACATTTGTTTTTTTAAATGAAGTCAAGAATATAAAGTATTTCTTTGTGAATTGAAAATGGAAATTTTGACATTTGTTTTGGGTCTACATGCAATGATTTGATACCATATTCCACATTAATTAGTCTGTAGCTTACGTACAATTTTACTTCTTAACCTGTTCTCATTTTTTCCCTTTAAATTTTGTTAAATTTTAACATGGATGCATACAATCGCGCATTATATCGATACTGACAATAGCACAGGCACACTGCTCGTTGTGAAATTACCTGTGAATTCCAAGTGCTGTGTGACTCAGTATACAATTATTTGGTGAATTATTTACATCAAAGAAAATGGGTAACTTCATGATCGGCCATGATCTTGTATGATTATGAACATGAATGATAAATCCCGGTTCTCAAAAAACAAAAGTCTAAATATCAGACTAATATACAGAGTCTAGGCTCACCATAACCCTGGCCTTATGTTTGGACCGAGACCATGTTGCCGCCTTATATTACATTTAAACGAAATCTGAAATTTGTCCACGTCCAAAGTCTAAAATAACTGATAGTTCCATGTTTAAGAAAGTTGCAGACGCCACAAGTTGAATCCGCGTCCATAATGCCATGTATGTACTCTCACACCGAACTTTCACGGACAAATGAAGATTGTACCTCACGGACATCGCGTACATTGCGAGATTGTACCTCACGGACATCGCGGACAATTCGAGATTGTACCTGTTGCTCCTTTCTGTTCACAACGGAAGTGATATCTGTCACAAAACTAGTTCACGCAATTTGCAAGTTACCACTTTGCTCACGAGATGTCAGCAACACACAATGCCCAACGAGTTGATGCGCACCAGCCTATGACGAAATGTTCATTATCATAGGTCTACGACACGATTAATATGTGGTCCAAAATTTCATTTGTCATACCTGTGCATGATATGCTAAAAACATTAAACTCCCAAGTCCAACATTTTATTTTTCTGAAGTGTGGCATGAAAGCAAAGAGTATATGATAATTGATATGCGTGGTTTCTTCTTGGCTGAACCATGGAGCAATCAAGTGTCTCCATGGTTTAACCCTCTCCCACGAAGTTTTCAGTTATACCTCAGTAGGTAAGCTATGTTAGCACCTATATGATCGACAGTCTGTGCCTTTGTCTCCCGTCCGGCCCCATGATCCATCAGCGACGAGCTGCTACACTATTCCTTGAGACCAATCACTTCGAAACAGATTATACACCAACTTTGCACATCTTAAAGGTGAAATTTCCTTGGAAGGTTTTTTCTGGACATCAAAAGAGGGACTACAACTACTTTCTCAGTTTTGCTCATAAAGGCTTGAAATTTGTTGCAAGCTCATTGCTGTTATGTCGACTAAAACAGTGGATCTCACATTTTTAGTTTTATTTGATTTAAAATTTTATGTTTGTTTGCTCCTTCATTCGTTATTCGTTCATCTATCTATCTATCTATCTATCTATCTATCTATCTATCTATCTATCTATCTATCGTTCTATCTATCTATCTATCGTTCTATCGTTCTATCTATCTATCTATTATTTGTTGGGAGAGCCATTCAAATACCAGGACCTTTGATATCATGGGATGACATCTCAGTTTCAAAGTCTTGTAACTATATCTATTTTCGGTATTTCCTTAATGCTGGTGGATTTAAGTCCCCGATTCTGGAAATAAATGCCGACTCAGCACATATACTGCATGACCGTGTTGATATGGCACTCGCACATAACTGCCTCCATTGAACCACTTTTTTTTTTTTTTTTTTTAAAGAATGGGGATTTGGTCGAGTGGATATGTATACATAAATTAATGCATACACATGTATACCGTCGTCATTCTTGTCAAACCATTTTGATGCTGAAATTAACATGAATGACGTTAAAGGCAAAACTAAGCTCGTGGGGATTTGGTCAAGTGGACATGTGCGTTTCCCATTTTAGCTAGGTGCCAAAGGTTGAAAGTTCGAGTCTGGTTCGTTCCGAACATAAAATATACATACATGTATACATAAATTCAAACATACATACTGTTGTCATTCTTGTAAAATTATATTGATGCTGAGATTAACATGAATGACGCAGAAGACAAAATTAAGCCCGTGGGAACATATATATAACTATATACTAGTAAACCAAGCCTACATCAGTTTGTACCATATTTATTTTATTCCCAACATTTTGCGATTTCAAGATTCTTGAATGCTCCAGATTCTGTTACATCTTGCTCAAACTTTGAACAGTTATTGTTGTAGTCATTGTGGTTGTTTGTTCTATTATTTTAAAGGATCAATCCAGAGGCCTGGATGTGAGGCCTGACAATTTGACAGTTTTCTTTGGCAAACTAAAATGTGTGAATATCATGGTATATTATAAGGTTTTTCATTAAGGTGGGGAAGAAGAAAGCAAGCTGTTTATAATGGTGTACAGTATAGAAGGTTTCAAAATTATACGGGATGGGGACGAATTGTTTGAGCAGTCAAAGCAACATTCAATACGACTTCGTTTATTGCTGAGGCTCTGTATATTTGTCACACTGAAACAATGATATCTTGTATGTATAATGAGGGGTTAAACGGATTTTCCGCATGGTTTACTGTGCATTTTGATTTGTCGCATTTCCGTACTGGAAGCCCTTTTTTTCGTTTTGTACTGGCCATCTACTCTATGTTTTCTTATTTTCCGTACCTTGCATTAATATTACCTGTACCAGCGTACTTCGGGCACCTCCCCCTTCTATTAATAAATTATTATCTTTAATCATCCCATTTGAAGAGATATAAAATATGCTACAAAAATATGAAGAAGGCCTGCTGTAATAATATACTATAAGACTATTAAATATTACCTGCGCAGACAGACCAGTTCGGGCTGCTATTGATTGGCCTAGCTAGTATTGCTCTCCCCCCCCCCCCTTTTTTTTTTTTTAAGTTTCATTTCGAGCGGGGTTAAATTCGTATCGCCGTAGTATCAGAAACGAAAGAAAAGCTACTGCGATGAGAAGGGTCTGTCTACGCAGGCAATAGTGAATACAGTTACGATAAAATATGGGATAATTATATATGTCCTGGCATTTATATCATCATATCTGGGTGTGAACCCAGACATTTTGTTTTTCAAAGAATTCCTTCTTTCTTCTATACAACCAAATTTGTCCGGAGCTTTTCTTAGACTCTATTATTCCGAACCACCAAACTTGGCATGGTGACTGACTTACCAGTGAAAATGTGCATATCGTTTGGAATAGTCATGATGTTTAAAATTATGCAAATTAGGGGCAATTAAAATTTTAAAAGCTCCATGTCCTCCAAACTATTGCAGATAGACACGGAATTTCAATGTGCATGTATATGTTTGTGATATCTGCAACTATTATGGACAATACATGAAAGTTGTAGAATTTTGAAGTATGCTAATTATGGGCATTGAAAAAATTAAAAGTTGAATATCTCCAAAATTATTACAGATAGAGGTGCTATTCCAACTTCAATTTATAAATTTGTGGCAAAGCCACATCCAATAAACAATGAACCAAAGTTGTAGGGTTATAATTTAGGCAAATTAGATGAATATGCAAAATTCAAATCTTGACAGCTTCAAAACTGTTATAGATAGAGGTGCCATTCTAGCTTCAATTTTTTGGTTTCTGACATAGCCGCATCCAATGAACCGTGATCCAAAATTATAAAAGTTTAATTTTTGCAAATTAGGTGAATACACAAAATTTAATCTTCTTTTCTTGTTTAAATTATAATGGTGTATTGCTGGCACAGAATGGCCTAGTTCCGCCTGATCCTGGTCCCATACATCTGGTTCTGTTTAAATTCTGTCCTATCTTAGACCCCAAGGGGCCTCTCCACGCTCCGCAAGCTTACAGAGCGTGGGGAGGTCCCCTGGAGCTAGTCCTATCTGTTCTGTAATCCTGTATAATACCGGTAACGATATGTAAATACGGCATTTTGAGATCGAGAACTCAACAACAGCTTGTCGTAAAATTTGATATCTTTCATTAGATTCCAACTCATCCAAATAGATAAATAATTTGAGCTTTTTCATCATCATAGAAATCATTCATGTCCACAAAAGCGGGCATACGTGCATCTAAAATTCATTAATTTTGGACCAGAAACAATCATCGTCTGCTGTCTGACAAAATTATTTGAACAACAGAACAGTGTGGATACCAGTTAACATGTTTAATTTCCACCCCAATTGCAGCATGCTTGCACTACACGTTTTATGTTACATACTGCACTTTAGTTGAACAATATATGTGCATCAGAACTTAATCAGCAAAGTAGGCAATGTGCGATAAATCAAAATTGGTCTGTGAACGAGCGACTGTGAAATGGTTGTCACAGTTTTGCCGCGAAAGGTTAATTATGGTGTATATCGCTACGACACATGCTAGGTCACAGCGCCCTCTGTAAATAAACTGATCTTATGAGGGCACAAACGTAAACAGAGGACACATCGCACAGGTGACCGCACGAGTGAACACGACCAAATGATATATTGGTGAGTCTATTAGTTGCATTTCCTTACGATGGCTGTTTTACAGGGACTTTACGCCTTCAGTGTGAGTGTCCGTTTTTCTCGATTGATGCACAAGTATGTTGGGATGATCAGGCAGATTTTTGTTGGCAGTCGCCTACGCAATCAGCCCCAGCTATCGACTTTTTGGAAGGCCAGTGCCACTGGGCGCATCAGTGCAGTCCGTGCTGGGGGGGCCTCTGACTCTGTCCATTAAGACAGTTACAGCAACAGTGACAACATGACGGTCGTTATGATGATCGACCAGAAATATGTCGACACAGAGACACACGTGGACACGTATTTGACGGTCGGAACAGATGATGAAACTTGGATCATTTATTTAATTGAAATGTGCAATCTGCCTGCACCCAGGTCAGATCAAGTTTCAACACGTGTAGTCTTACTCCGGTCATTGTTCATATACAATTAATCGAGCTTGTAATTGTTGGTCTCCATGGTTCAGGACAAACACCACTGCCACTGGGCAAAAACGTAAGCTCACAAACATGATCAAGGTTTGCAATACAAGATTTTTACCCGTTACTAACGGCGTTAGTGATAGTTCTACTATGGACCTTTAATAATAATAATAATAATAATAATAATAATAATAATAATTATTATTATTATTATTATTATTATTATTATCATCATCATCATTATTATCATTATTATTATCATCATCATTATAGGAATGATAGCTACATGGTTCTAAAAAAACTAAAAGCTTCCATTTATCAGCATTTTTATTAACGTAACGCAAAATTCATGTTTCATTTTTGGCCTGGTAGGCAGGATGTGATGAGCTTAGCTAGTTTTAATTTTGATGTACAGAAAAATTAGGAAGATAACATATGTAGTTTTTTCCACAAATGTAACTCAAAGACAAAGCATAAAATTGTTTTGCCACGCACGAATGACCAGCCATGACATTTAGTTACATGCATGCCTTGGGATAGGACAGATATGTTCCCAGTCAAATGACTGGGAACTTATCAGTCAATGTCTATGATACAGTTACAGGTGAAACTTTGCTGTGGGACTTATGTTTTAGCACTTTTGTGGAGTTGTTTGAATAATTCTGTTGTTGCATACACACATGCACGGACGAAAGTCTGAGCTGCGTGACTGGCCTTTATCCAAAGAATTTGATACATTTTCTGGGTGGTTACTTACAATGAGGCTACTGAGTTGCTTGTTCAGACAAACCAGTTTGAGTTTGCCAGGAATAGATTGGCAATACACGTGTGTGTGATGAATGTATAGTTTTGTTTTGGGTGTCTAAAGGCTTGCAGGGTAACCATACAGGTCTGATTGCGGGATGAATTCTAATTAGTTTTGTGTAAGTGTGGGGAGATCAGTGGTCATTAAACAGAACATAATCAGGGATTATTTCCAATTTGCATGCTGACAGGGATGAAACATGTATTTTTCGCTACATATGCAATTGCCTGCAGAAAAAGCATGCCAAATACATGACATACACTGCCTGCATAATTACATCTAAAGTGAGCTGTATTGTTGTATCATACAAGCTGCTGCAGGCTAAATCATCAGCCCATAAAATGTGGATGGCATATTTTTTTTCATCACCTTATACTCATCCAAAACACTGTAAATTGCTTTATGGTTGCAATTTTTTTTTTCAAATGTTGACAAATTTGTGGGGTCTTAAACCATGAATTGTCGAAGGAGCAATCCATGCCTTAACATAAATAAACAAAAATTGTTGTGTCCCTAAATATGTGGTATTAAGTGTAGTCCCACATGTTTGATACATGTACTTTTATACAAGGGAACATAGAAAAGTTTATGATGCACAGCACTGCTTCTAGTTTTGAGACGAAGCAAAGGAGCCTCAATAGGTGCATATTTGAATGGCCTGAACTGTGGTAAGTCTGGTTATGTCATGGTTACATAATGTCAGAGGTGCAGGCTGATTGACTGGAGTGGCCTGGTAAGCTCCTGTGTCCTTGGCCAGTCGGCACATGGTCAGACTTTTCCCCTGGCTTTTTCATTGTTATATGAGCTGCAATCAAACATGGAGCTATAATTCTGTATTATATAGCTCCACGAATCAAATAAGGGTGCATCTCGCTCAAGGTTCATGAGCAGTTGCTGAACTGTGCCTTCCCTGCACCCTATATTCTTGCAAGAGATAAGAAAATGTATTTTACTTAATGCATAATCGGCAAAAAGTTAGGGTTATTTTATGACCCTTTTATCTTCAAGAGAGATTTCAAGAGAGCCGTAAAGCACTATTTGTAATGTAAATAGAGCAGTGGGGGAAATGTTGGTATGCAGTGTTGAAACAAGGGGCAGGTAAAGAAATAATTCTACATATGTTCTCTATGTGAAGCACAACGGCATTTGGGAGTTTTGAACAATAATCTTGACTAGATGCAAGTTAAGTTGACTGGCATCCAGATGGAGACATGTATGCCGAATTGATAAAAGTCTATTGCTAATGTTGTAAAGTTCAGGGAACTTGATTGGCTGGATAGGATGCTGCATTGTTTTTGACATGAATATTTGAATTTTGACATGGAATTTCAGATCTTAAGAAGAGGGAGTTGATTCCATAGTCTAAATGTGGAGATGAAAAAATAAATTATTAAAAAATTCAGTTCAAACACAAAAGTGAGAGAGATTGAACTGTCGATGAGTGACATAAGTTTGAGTACCAACAGAAGAAATTATATTTATAACAGAACATACATATGTTATTGGGAAGAAGCTTATTGAAGGACATGGCATACTTCTACAGCACTTTATACAGAAAGTATGACTGCTCCAAACATGTCCTTATGTACCCTAGATTTCTTATTTGATAACATATAAACTACGTATTTTCTTAAAGTACACAGTTTGATTGAGCTATTGAAACTAATAAAATCTCTGTAAGTGTTAAGAAATTAAATTTTAAGCGCTTAAAAAACTGTTATTTTACCTGTTTTTGTGGAAAGACAAAAATAGCACGAAAAACAAAAGTGGAAAACATTATTTTCTCCTAGGAAATGAAACAGTACACTTCTAGCAGCAAAAGATTATTTTGAACTTTGAATATTGGTTTTAGTTCAAAACATACAGGGTGTTTAAATTGATATTAAAATTTTCATTTGTTTTTTGTTGTTGAAAATTTAAACACCCATAAAATTAGAACTAAGCCCTATTACAATAATCTAAAAAATACAGTTTTGGAAAGCTTTGTGTGTTTTTTCATTTGACACTATAAACTAAATCTGATTTTTGTTTTCCAAAACTACAACTTTGAATTTTACGCAAAATTTAAAATTTTTAATGAAAATCTAATTATATCAATAGAGATACCAACATTTTATACTTAGTGCCAGAATAAAACTTGATGTTATGTTTTTTTTTCAGAAATTTATACTTCTTCAGGTATTAGATGGTGACCTGATAGAAAGTAAACATTTATATTATGAGAGTCATAAAGTGTTCCACGCCATTAACTTTTTTTTTTTTACATTAAACATACATGTAGTTCAGATATTTCCCTTTGTTTAGGCAAGATCCATCATCAGGTTTCCTCATATAACTTAGCATTTGCTGGTTCCGTGCATTGCACCACTAATGACAGGAGTATTGAAATTGAATTGATTCCTATGTTACACACATGATATGATGGCTCCCAGAGGAGTGATACTCATCTAACTGGGCACCTGTTACACACATATCAAACTTAATGGATCTTACTAATGTGAGACAAGGAAAAAAAGAAAAAAAGGAAGAGAGAAGAAAAAAGTTAGAATTCATACAAATCCTTTACAAACACAAGGACACTTATACATACACTCTGATGCCATGAAGCTAAATATTCATGAACTATATACAATTTATTGGGTTTGCTTGATCAGATTGATAAAGTTACAATAGGAGCCTAACAAAATCTTAGTGCTCCCTTTTGTCACCTTGTTATGATGATCGTGCGCATGACTGAATTCACACAGCTGCGCAGGTCTGCTGTTACCAAGTGGGACATGCTATGGATGCGCTTTCATACCACAGCAGAGGCTTAACTGTGGAACATAACCCCACACATCCATGGGTATTTGTCAAGATTCAACAATTTGTGCAAAACAGCGCTGTAGCCTGGTACCTTGCAATTGTACAAAAGCATATTTCAGGCACAGTTACATATCTTTAGCTTGATCAAAATCACTCTTTCAAACTTCCCCACTTTCTTCATGTCAAAACACTTTAATGTGGCTGTCGATGACCAGCTAATAGTGGTTCCCACTTCCCGTGAAATACCATTTAATCCGGTTGCATGATCCTGGTGGTCAAAATTGGAAAACTTATTTTTGTTAGGTTGGTATTACATGTGCTGCACTTAAAGAAGTTAGATGCGTTCAGATATCACATGAACTTGTATTTTTTTGTTTCAACTTTTGTTTGAACCTGTTGGTACTGGTGATGTTTCTCAGTTTACCTGGTGGTTTGTTCCAGAGGTAAGGTCCCATGCCGTTATACGTATTGTGGTTGTGCTGTTTATTTACATGAAGTAGATGAAGATTAGGGTCTTGTCTTGTGAAGTGATGATGAACTTGATTACTTGGTATGAAGTAGTCATTATACATTGCAGGAAGTTTTCCGTGAATTTGCCTGTGCACAAAGTTAATGGTGATATATTCATATATGTTTTTGATTTCAATTATAGTAGAATCTCCAATTAAGACCACCTCCTTAAAGAGACCATTTCTATACAAAGAGCACCAATTTACAGGCCCATTTTGTTTATCCTTAAATTGTATCCCATTAAGACCACATTTTTAGTCCCTTAGATGATCTTGACAAATAAGCAAAGAATTTGTTGTTAATGCATCAAATGTCACCAACCAATCTTTAGACCATTATTCTATATTTGAAAGATTAGTGTTGATAATTTCAGCAACTTGAACCTTATGTATGTATAATATTGATGGCATGATACATGAAAGCCAGTACTTTGGGAGTCATACATGTAAATGCCTGTTGTGCAGAGTTCCACTTTTCAATCTGGGTCAGGCAGGTGACTGAGTTATCTTTTACAATGTGCAATTTTTTGTTGTTTTTGCAACCAGCATGGCCCAGTGGAGACTTTTTGTGAGTGTTTAACGAGGAAGTTTGAATATTTCCGTGGATTCTTAGGCATAAATCACTTGTGTTGAGAGCTAGGGAACTGAACATGTATGCATGTAGAAGAATTTTGCAGTACATGTGACCTGAACTTCATGGATTTAATTTAAGCACAAAAATAAAGCAATTTACTGTCATTCCATCTTTACATATGTGTGTGTGTGTGTGTGTGTGTACTGAACATCATTAAAATGCACATTGTACTATTTTATGCATTGCTTTATTAGAAATCAGCATTTTGCCTTGAAATTAAACACAGATTGACCTAATGATTCACCAATAGAATCCAAAATTGTTGCTCAATATTTGATTACAGTTTTCATGGAAATTAGCGTCTTTTTAAACAAGCCTCGTGTATAGAGTTCACAGATCAGTATTAAGTGGGTTCTCCTTATGCATCATGACAAGCAGCACAGCGTTGATGCCTTGATTTCACCATCTTTGATTTAAGCTGGCCTGTGCAATCCTGTTGCATTCTTTCTGGGAAGCTACGATGAGCTCTTGGCTGTTTTGTGGTGGTGGTTGCCTCCTCGATATGGCACAGTTTAGTTGGTCCCATACATGGTCAATGGGTGAGAGATCTGGAGAATAATTAAGCAGGCCATAGAATCCATGACACCAACATTATTATTCTCCAAAAAATCTTGGGTGAGGTGCAGCGAGTGTGGTCTCGCATTATCATGTTGAAATATGGTGACCTCATCATGTGCTGACCAAAATGGCAAGACAAGATGGAGCACCTCATCAACGTAGCGCCTGGCAGTGATGTTGCCCTCTATGATGACCAGAGGTGTCCTGTATCTTTCACATATGCCTCCCCACACCACGATGCTTGGTCCTCCCTAGTGGCTTTCCTGAAGGACACAAGCATCAGCATATCGCTCTCCTTGACATCACCACACATGCATTCTTCCATCAGGCGTATCAATGCAGATTTGTGATTCATCAGTGAAGAGGTTTGATCTCCATCGACTCTTTGTCCATCACAGGTGTTGTCTTGCCCAATCCTAGCCATTTCGACAGAACCGGACAGTAAGAATGGTCCCACAGTGTGGCCTACATGCTTGTAACTGGATACCATGCAGCCGCCGTCAAACAGTGGATGAGCTGATTTGGCAATGACGAAGGCCCTGTGTTTCTCTGGCTGTTTGAGCAGCACTTCTGAAACATCTCAGAGATGTTGAACTCTCATGTAGCAATTATAGGCTTAAGGTAGCGGAGGGGATTGAGCCGCGCGCAGCGGTCCTGCGACTTTGACGTTGCATAGATGAACTATGTTTCACATTTCACCCACAAAACCATACATTTTATTCATTGTTCAGACATCTAGATTTGTTAGAAAGAAGTTTCATATCGATACAATAATTTTCAAGGGTTTTATATGCCTGTTTACAAGAAGGTATCAGATTTGACATTTTGTCAGCATTTCTTTGAAAATAATCGCTGCAAAAGTGTATTACCTATGTAAATTTAAAGTATAGACCAATATGCAGGAACTGTATTTTTTGTTTACAAATAAAATACATAATAACAGAATTATCAAACTCTTTGATCATCATTTTAAACATCAACAGTTACTTCATTTTGTGAGCTACAAAAGTCTCGGAAGGAGACATCTGACGGAAAAACAAAAAAAACAGTTCCCAGATAATATATTTATCTTTCAAAAGACGATTATTTGAAGCAGATCGATCAATAAGCTTTTTATTGACGCTGTCCACAAAATTGATTCATAAGCAGAAAATTTCATTCCGAGAAATCGGCGTTGAAAGATTTGAGGCCCTTATTTTGCACATTGTTGGCCATAATGACAATACAGCTTTCCAAATTCGGCCCGTTTTGGTCTCAGTACTTCGAAGAAAGGTCAATCAACATCTTTGATGCATAGTTTCCAACATACAATGATGTTTATTGGCTTAAAAAAGCAGTTATTTACCCGAATGACATCAAATGCAGCCACACTCGAAAGCTTGTCAGTCGGGTTTCCACACGAATGGGACAGCTTCAAAGGGGGATTCGAAAGCGGATTAGCCACGTGACCCGAAGGTGCCATCACCTTGACCCTAGCAACATTGTTTGCATATGGCGCCGCTTGAACAAACGGGTTGCAGTTTCACAGCTTGCTCTACTCAGAAGGCTGCCCGGTAGGCAGGAGTTGCTCACTCACTTCTCATCACCTTGGATCAAAGAACAACATGGTTTTATTAACGGCATGGATGGGACATTCGCCATTCAGTGTCTTGGACTACTTGCGTCCTTACCGAAAAGAAAATTGGAAAAATCGACATGCCACGATCACATTGCTGCTTAGCTTGGCGCTGACGGCGATGTGTCTTGCTTTGTTTCTTGGCTTTTGGCATTTTGTAAAGTGAGATTGCTTGATCTTGACGGAGAGAGGCCTATGTCGTTCTGAATGTAGCTTATAAATGCTAGATAGGCGGTCAACATGGATGATCGTGACGTAACATTTAAGACAATAGTCCTGTTACTGATAAACAAACACTCCCAGGATAAATTATTCTTCAAAGAAGAAACAAAACAAAACAAAAACAAAAAACAAAAAAAACCAAAGCGAACGTTTTATAATTATATGTGTTGAGAATCCATTAGTTTCACCGTTGTATTGGTGATGAAACTGTATTGCTAGATTGAACAACCTAATCCTTTGATTTGCTGAAGTAGTCTTTGATCAGACCCTGATGCTTACATAGATCAGTATAGGCCTAATGCACCAGACCACGCTCAGATGTAAAGGTGATGACGCCACACTTCGTGCGCAAGGGTAAAACTTTCTTGCCTGCCAAGACGGACTGTGTTTGCTTACCTGGCAACACACACTTCAAACGCAATTTAACAATTACGCAGAGCGAGTCTGTCTGGCAGTCAAGAAAGTTTCCAATTCCCACAAAATTGAGACAGGGATGGGCATCGTGAGGAAGTGTGTTCTTTGTGGCCTTGGCTTATGCGTTTTTTTTTTTTTTTGGTTGCTGGGAGCACAATAGAATACGCCAAACCATTTCATTGGTTCCTCCACATATTAGCGCCTTCCTTGTGATAAAGAATGCCATTCACTTTGCCATGTTTTTCTCGCGTATTGCCATTCGAAACCTTGCCACTCATGTAACATATTTTTTATTTTGTGGAGATAACTAGCCCACTGAAAGATAGTTGGCTCACCCTTCCACTGCAATAAACTGATTGAGACACAAAACCGAAACATCCTGATGGGTGAGTGCGGGCGAGTGGTATCGGAACATGCCGCGCACAGTAAGACAAAATAATTTTATATGACCGATCAACCAGCTAAAAGCAGAGTGCAGAATCGCTTTTCGCAGTCATTTAACAGTAATCTGATTATTTTATCCCCCTGATGGTCAAATTTTTAAGCTTTTTTTCCTGTCCCCTGGCTCAGTGTACTTCGAAACACCCCCGTATGAAGTGGGCAAGTCCGTGCATGTGCAATGTGCCAGTCTTCCAGTTCCACGAAATGCGACAGCGCCACAGACAATACCAGTTTTAGTGGAGGCGTGTGCTTCATATAAATTTACTTCAAGGTTAACATTTAATGCTATTCACCGTTTCACATTCAGGTAAAGGCACATATGATTATTGAAGGCAGTTATAATTATTTACGCTGAATCGAATCCCCGCTTTTATAGTTTGCGGCATATTTATAGCCAAGTGGTCCAGTGTTAGGATTCCTCGATCGTCATGTATATTTTTGCCAGTAAACATTAAATGCAAATTGGTCTTAGATAGGGCAAGACTGTAGAAAGGGTTGTAAGCCTTTATAATGTATACAATGCCATGATTCTGAGTAACGATTTACGCATAGGTTGAAATCGCCTTCATTGAAAACACACTGAGGCTCATGTCCATCGCCAGGTGCCGTTTTGACAATCGCCACCTTTATTGTCCCTTATTTTTAAAATTTTTTTTATCACACTCTGAGAAGGAAAACATGAGCCCATCGATTTAATTATCTACATGGCCATTTGATCACCACAACAAACCAATTCATCAGTCCTAATCTTGTCAAGCAGTTTATACAAGAATTGGTAGCAGCGCACCTCAAAATGTCACAGTTGGTCGCTTGTTGTTGCTACGGTCCTGGATTGTGGAAAGCAGCTGACTGCTATCCAAACTTTGATGGACTAATTAGCATACATTTGTAAACAGACATGCTCATGCTGCAGCCAGCTAAAACATGGTCATGTTTTTTACCTTTTTTATCACATAAATTTTGCTTTTTTAGTATTCATGTTTGGTGACAAGAAAGTTAAAGTGCCAAACTTTACGGAAATGGAAAAAACACATTTTCTGTCGGGTCACGATTTTGCCGTTATAGCTCAATCCCCTCCGCTACCTTAAGTTGTGACTCATGGCTGGCCTAAATGAGAAAGATCTGCAACACTTCCTGTATTTCACATTGTTGGAGACCACTAGTAGTGGTGTGATCACACCCCATGCAAGGGGCAATATCACTGAGTGCACCCAGCTTGCAAGCACACCCAGGACATGCTGCCTTTGCTCCTCTGTCAGTGGAGGCATACAGCCTGGATGTGAGGGGGTAAGGCTGCTTTTAAGTTTTATGCTGTCCCGACTGTAAACTTGTCATGACAAACCAACAAACTTAACTCCAAACAATTCAGAATGCTGTATTGTCAATGCAGGTCATTTGAGTGCTTACTGTCAGAAGCAGGACCAGTTACCTTACCAGGAAGTGACCTGTTCTGTTAGGTATCAATTCGGTAGGGCTTCCTGATCAGGACATATAAATAAATAAATATATATATATATATATATATATATATATATATATATATATATATATATATATATATATATATATATATATATATATATATATATATATATATATATATATATATATATATATATATATATACATATATATATACATATACATATATATACATATATATACATATATATACATATATACACATATATACACATATATACATACACATATATACATACACATATATACATATATATATACATATATATACATATATATATACATATATATACATATATATATATATATATATATATATATATATATATATATATATATATATATATATATATATATATATATATATATATATATATTTAAATGCTGGCCAAGCCAAACTATGGTTATGCTTGTTCATCTTCATGAATTCAACAAAAATATCATGTTCATCTGAATGCTCACTAATTATGCCGAAGTGCCTATTATTTCAAACTATTGCAGCAACATACTTTCCAGGTTGATAGTTCTCACTGACATTTTCTACTGTCTCTACTCTCTCTTCAGTATCAATTGACACAGACATCCTTGTATACACTTCATCCTGTGATAATTTTTAAATCATCACAGCTGTCCTGCCTGCAGGTGCAAACTTATGATGGCTTCTTGTCCCCACAATAATTCTGATTGAGGAGGCCATTCTGCATTTAAGCTCCTCTGTATGAGCCTGAACATTTTCTGATTGAGGAGGCCATTCTGCATTTAAGCTCCTCTGTATGAGCCTGAACATTTTCTGATTGAGGAGGCCATTCTGCATTTAAGCTCCTCTGTATGAGTCTAAACATTTTCTAAAGTGATGTACAGGAATTCAATTCCCTTGATGGTTGCGACATCAAAGTTCTTCTGGCGTGAAGATGTGACCAGTATAAGAGGCTTGCAAACTGGCACATGCCGCCAGCCTTTTCACAGTACCACGAGGATACCACCGCATGGGTTTTTCGCATGTGAAGTGGCAAAGAAGTTCCATTTTGGCTTTTACATGGAAGCCTATATCATGAAAAACAGAAATTTCTCAATATTTTGCTTTGGCTGGCTGCCCCGTCACTAAAGTACATGTGGTGGATAATTTTGAGATCAGGCTTGAAGCTCAAAACTTTCTCTACTGATGCCTATTACCAGATTACATGTATTAAACAGTGCAAAAAGCTATTCATGAGTGCAGTAAAATACCATATTTTATACCTTCAAGTTTTCAAAGAAGCACTAAAAACACAATGGCCAAAATTTCACACAGACATGTTCTTATGTGGGTCTGTGTCATGTGCAAATTTGAAGATTGTGTCACCAATACCCAATATGATTTAAAGGTGTTGAAGTTGTGCCTTTTATTGTCCATAGCTAACTTTAACATTGTTTAATGAGAAATATCTCCAATTTGGTTATTCCCAGAGCCCTGATATTTTCGTCATAGTTGAACTTTCAGTGTAGATTTTGTGTGAAAAATGTGCAGGTCCGATTTCACTTTTCTCTGGAGATATTGGCAGTTGAAATACCACTCAGGAATGGAATAAAAAAAAGGAAATTGCCATTTTCATAACTTCATAAAAGAAAATGCATGGGAAGCCTGTTACTTACACAGCTCCATCTGCAGTAAAAGTTACATTATTCCTGAAAAATTCATGGTTGCATCTTTAATATTTAGCAAGATATGGTCTTTTGAATTATGGCACAGAAAAAGCAATCATTTTCAAGGTTAGACTCCCTCCCCCTCCAAGCCTCATAAAAAAATGAACTATAATGATATCAATGAAGTGAAAAATTTGAAATTTTAAGCTAACATCCATAACAAAAATGAAGAGAATCTACAATATGATGGTGGAAAATTATCCTGAAATTTGATGATCTGATGTGGAGTGGCCCTATATTACTAGGACAGTTTCAGATAGGTTTTACATCTAGGTGTGAATATCCAGGTCTACAATTGAATAGTATGTGTACTCACTTACATAGAAGGTTACACGGAATCTGGTGCTGTAAGGGACTAGAGTTGTATTTGTGTGCTATGTTCAACACCTGAGTTTGCATATGCTCTTTAAAACCACCACTTTGCTCTAATTCAGTAGAAACTTGTTCCCTGTCGAAGGTTATCTTAAAATGCGAGTAAGTTTGTGGGATGGTAATCTCCAGGGTCATGAAGGAGTAGTGTTGAAAAGATGTATGGTCTTTCATGACAGGTTGTCATCATAGCAAGTACTTGTGTATGTATCATGTATGTATGGCGTCCTGTTCAGTTTATAGGCTGGGGCACTCCGGAACTCAAGAAGGGCTGGAATGGGTGAGGAAGGGGAGCATCTAGCTTACAGACTTAACATCAGGTACAGGTTCCAAAACATGTTCTGAGTAGTTACCTGCTGAAGACCCTTTAATTTATTTTGGGCTGACACAGCCTATGTCAAAATTCTACAGAGAAACGTGCATGTGCAATATGGACAATAGTACTTCCACATTTACAAGTTAGCTTAGGAGTGTAAAGATTTTTGACTGCGGAATAGGGTAATGACTACCAGGAAGTCGCTCTGGACAAAATGACACAAATTATACAATTACATGTACTCCACTTTTGCGATAACCTTTGAGATTGACATAGATCTTACTGCTAAGCAACATGTGCTGTAGAGGCTATATATCCATATATGTATTAGCAAGTATAGTTGTAAAGCGGTGCAAAAACATACTTGTATGTGAGCTTGGCAACATACTTATCATACAAGATGATCTGTAGATACTATTACAGTCACACCTAGCATTCAAGACCACTGCCTGCTGGCTAAACCATAAGTGGTTCTCCTTGACATGTATTCCTCTATATGCATGCTCGGACTCCATTTTGCACCACAAAAAAGGTCTTTAAATATCTACAGGTACATAACAACACTAAGTGGTCAACTTCAGGTTTCATCACAGTGGAGACATCCCTTCTCTGTAACCATGGTAACAGTGTAATCGTTGGATGATTATCGCACTGCATTTGTCCAATGCCTAGAGTGTCCCACAGGTGTTAAGGGTTATACATATGTACTAATCAGCGTCTGGCAAGTACATGCACACATGGTATAAACACTGTGTGTGTAATTGGTGATAAGGGTCCCATTCATGTTTCATTGATCACACATTTTGTTCCACTCTGATCAAATTGCTGTATTTCCATGTGCACTTGTTACAATTTTTCGTCGGTTGTCAAATTTGTAATTTTATCACAGAAATGAAAAAAAAAAGTTGGAAATGTGAGACTATCTGTCTCAGTTGTTCTGCATGGTTTCTTGTTGGTATCACTTTAGCATCTGAGCTACATGTACACCCACGAAGGTCTCGTCTCTGTTGTCCCTCCGCAAATGACCCACTGGGATGATCAGTAGCCTCTGCCTTTTTCTCCATGTGGGCCCCATTCAGGGACAAGCCACCCTTCACAATTCCTTTTGACCAATAGAATGAGCTGGGTAAGTCGCACCTGGACAGGTGTGACAGGCAGCAAAGACAAGGTCAAGGTACAGCATTTTTGGCCCCAGAATCCTCCAGAAACACAAAAATCTTTGAAGTTTGAAATGAAAGACCAGTCAGAATACTGAATTGGTAAAGGACATTCTAGTTTAGCCATGAACTGTGTCACATGAAAGAAAGGCTATGCCAACTATATAAACCCCACTGAAGGGGGCATTTGTTTTGAAGGCCCTTTTTTGACATCAGCAGAGGGACACACATGAAAGTTGAGTTGAGTTGAATGACATGTTACTTTCTTGGATTTGCTCACGGAGAATTAAAATTTGGCACAATCTCATTTTGACAATATCAATTAAAAAAAAAAACAGGTTTCAGATTTATATTTTTGGGTAGATTTGTGAGGAGAGCCGTTCAGAAACGCCAGGACCTCGGATGTTTCAATGATATGCCATCTGCTTAGTTTCAAATGCTTGTAACTCAACAGCCTTGCAAAAAAACTGAAACCCATTTTTGGACAAACATATTGACTCAGTGTTTTCCAAAAAAAAATCAAATTTAGTCATAATTTTTTGAAAAAAGAAAAAGATACACATCATTTTTGTGTGAAATTGAGAAAAAACAATTTTGCATTGTGGCATAAACACAAAACCCTACACATCAATGACCATAACAAAAGTGACATTCTCAGCTTTCAGAAAATATGTACATGTACTTTGTAGAACTTTTCGTGAAGATTCTTTTCATCATTGGACAATTTGTAAACCTGTGTCACAACGTTTATCCAGCATCTGGAGCAGAAACAGATCTGGACATATAAATCTGTCGCTGAACTTATGGGCATAATATGAGGCATGCATACATGTATTTATTTGCCGCCACGAGGGTACAACTGGTTGTCTTAGTAACCATAGTAACCATAGTCGTGCCTGGCAAGGTATGGGCTGCTGCCTGTGCGGGGAAGCGGGATATTACCAGTATTTTTGAAATGAAGAATACGTCTTACAGGCAGATGGAATTTATTCTTACAACCTAATTAGGAAGCAGTGTTAGGTTCACAAATACCAAAGTCATATTCATTTAGTGCAGCACTAAATGAATATGACTTTGGTATTTGTGAACCTTAATTTTTCTAAAAGGCACTAATAATGTGAGAAAGGGGTATCTGGCCCTGTTTGTGACAGTAATATGTCTGTGTGTCCTATGTGCTTGACAGGTGCGAGCCCCGTGCTTTGTTGGGGGGGGGGGGGGGGGGGACTTAATGTGCATGTCTCGTATTGACAAAGGTTGTGTTGTAGCCTGGTAATAGATTTTAAATTATTTTTTGCAATTCACACATTTCTTCAGCCAAGTTCAAGAAACATTAGCATTTGGCTTATTGGCTGATGGTCAGAACGGCCCCTACTGGCACTACATTAGTTATGGCTTCTACTGTGCCCCAGTCCCAGCACAAACTATTATCAAATGATGAAGTTCCCACATGTTAAAATTATTTCTTAAAGTTGTGTTCCAAATCACATTTTTTTTCAAACATGAAAGAAAATTGCCCATTCTCCCAGCAGTTAGAACTGAGAAAGGCCAATCAACAGAAATGGCTTCTTTTTTCTTCATACATACATGTACATACATACATACATCTTGCGGCAAATCTTGTAGCAATTACATGTACAACTTCAAACTGGACTAAGGTTGTACAGTGTTATGAAGAGACTGACAATTAACTCTGTTTTTAAATTTTTTTTTCTGTTTGAAAATTCAGAATTCTATTCATTATCGTGGTATGCAAACAATCTTTTTCAGTTGTTTAAGGATACATTTAGATGGGTAAGATACTGTGTCTGTGTTTAATGGACAGTGCTAGGACAGGTGGTACGTTTTGTCAGAGAGATCAACTGCATGAAATTAAACAGGTCTAAGCTAATGTAAAGAGCTTTGTGTCTTTGGTTGGAAAATCCACATCAGGGCGTGTACGTGCCTGGGGCTTATCCCAAAAGGGCTCATGTGAAAAAAGTAAATTTTAACCCCCTGTCCTTTGTGTACGGTTTGTCTCAGGTAGGGCTCTGAGTCTGTTTTAACTCTTTCAGGGCCAATCACGTCTGAAGTCGATCTACTTAAGTCAGACAAGATCATTAGGATCACAGATTTGTATTCCTGGTAAAAAGACTTTTCTTTTAAATACCTGTGTGCCTATACTTTGAGAATACCCCAAGTCAACAGCTTTTCACGGCGCGCAAAGGGCACATTGTGTAAAGCTGTTGACTCAGTCCAAAATTTGGCACTGAAAGGGCTAATTTATGCACATTTTTCCCGTTTTTTCGTGATAATTTCTTCTTCAGAGAACAATGTGCAGTTTTTATTTTTATTTCTTTTCTCTCTTTTTTTTTTTTTAAATCACCATTTTGCACAGTTTGCCAAGGAAAGCTATTAACCTAGGGTATGCCATCATGAATAGTCTTACATACAAATTTCAGCAAAATATTTTCCAGTAACAAGATAAATTGAGGTGAAAACATTAAGGCAGGGGACAATTTACGTCCGAGCTCTTTTGAGCAATTTGAGTGTAAAAGGGGTGAATTTGTCCTGAATAGCAAACATTTTTGGTTTGAATTATAAAGTAAGACCTTTCATTTTAACCCTTAAAATGTTACAGGGGCTCTCTCATTGTAGTTTAACACATAATGTTTAAAAGATTCAAATTCCTCATCAAGATACCTTTCATTCAAATACCAGCAAACCTAGTCTACAGCTAAAAGCTGTTGACACGCTCTTAAATCAGCCCCGTAAGGGTTAATATACCTCAGGTCAACAGCTTTCCCAGGGCAAGGCACTTAACCTGAACCAAGGAAAGGCAGGGTATTTGCTGATTGATATAATTTAATTAGTCCATTCCTTTTCAGAGTATGACAGAGTCAGTATCTGTCGTCAGCGAGTGTTGCGTGCATTGGGCCCAACCCTCGCTGATGAAAGCAATTGACCGAGGGTGTGGCCTCATGGATGGTCTTACAAACAAATCTCTGCAAAAATGTGTTCTAGTAACAAAAAAATTTTAAGTAAAATTATTAAGGAGATAACAGTTTACATCTGGGTGTTTTTTTGTGATTTGAGCAGGAAAGCATTTACAAATGCATTCTCTTTCATTGAAGAATTTAGTGTCATTTAAACACTGTTTGTATATTTAATTTCAGTTTGTTCTGTGGGTTTTATTTCATTTGCTATTGAAAGGGAATTTTGGTTCATCATGCACAAACATTACAAAGGAAAAGTTCCAGTACATTTTATGGTGGACATGTACAACAGATAAAAGGAGAGAAATTGTAAAGCTGTGTCAGTAGGGTGTGTCAATATGTAATCAACCCATGGAAAAGACATCAACATGGCAATTAACTGTTCGGGTCCTAATTGTAAATAAATATTAGGCATGCGTCAGCAATTAAACATCAAATATTGCTGCCCAGGGCTGTGAAGCATTGCATGCCGCAACTCTGTTGTGTCAGTGTGCCATGGTCACTGATGGTGTTCCTGTTGGCTGGTCTCAAATGGAAAATGCCTAGGGACAGACCATCATGTTAGGCCAAAGAAAATAAATAGTGTGTTTGAGGTTACATGCCAAAAATAAATAGGGTAGGTAGGTAGGCTTTTTTTTTTTTTTTTTTTTTATTTTTGCTCTGAAAACAGAAGAAAAGTGACTTAAAATGGATAAATTGTGCATTTCATGAAGAAAATCTGCCTAGATTTTTTTTTTTTTTTGAAAATCAATAAAAAGTTTTAGGGTAGGGGGGTTTGGGCAAGGGTCGGTAGGGAAACCCCAAACACAGACTTTTTTTTTGGGCCTTAGATCTTATATGGTTGGGCTTTCATAGAGCACAAAAAAGAGGACCTTGTTCTGCGGAATTATGTAGCATAAATTCTCTTGTGTTGTTTTTTTTTCTTTTGGTTTTTTTTTTTTTTTTTTTTTTTTTGGGGGGGGGGGGGTATATTTGGTTACAGTTGTAGCAGTATTATTCAGGGGCTACCTTACACTCCTATAGTAAAAGAGTTGTGAGCATTCGTGTAATGTTTCAAATGTTCATATTCTGGGAAAAATATTTATGTAATTTGATGTTTGCAGGATGTGGAAACTAAAATTTACTGCACTTTGAAACTCAGATGAAAGTATACATGTATGTATGTGAAGTCACCATGATTAAAACTGAAAATACATGACATCTTTATTTGGCTTTTTGTGCACTTCCCAATATTGATTTTTTGGTATTATATAAACATACCTATAATAGTACATTTACTAGTCAATGAACTGTAGATAATTCTTTTGATAAGGCATAGTTATATTAGTTTAACAATCACCTCAATTAATTCTTTTAATTTTTTTTCTATCGACAGATCAAACTTTTATGAATATGCACTGTTTGGTGGAAAAATACAGCAACCAACAAAAAAGTACATATGTTCAGATCATGCTAGTGTTGACAAAGTTTAGTCTGTGAACCAGGGATAAAATAGAATTATTTTTTTTAACAACCCCCAAACAGCATATGAGGAGACCTAGAACTGGGGGTGGGTGGAGGGTGGGGGGTGGGTGGGCGGGTGGGTGGGTGGGTGGTGGCTATCAAGGTAGGAGACAGGGGACTAGGTCTGTGGCAGATATGGGAATTTGGTGAAGAAACATGCAGAAAAACTGCTTGGTCGCTAAGGGCCTGAAATAAAAGAAAAACCTGTCCAAAAGCCTTGGTTCTCTGTGGTAATGAAACATAAATTGGTTACAATTTGTGGCAGATTTACCCAGCAACTCAAAAGGTATATGCAGTCACACACACACACACGCACGCACGCACGCACACACACACACACACAAACCTACCTACATTGCTACAAATTATGCCAACAGAATTTCACTTTGTAAGGCAATGTATTCAATTTCACAGCAAAATTAGAAGGAATTTACCTGAATGTTCTATCTTCAGTATGATAATACATATATTAAAATTTTATCTTTCCTCTCCCAAAGGAAAACAAAAGAAAAAATAGGGAATTTTAAATCATTGTGACTGTACATGAAACAGTATCATTTTAGCCTGTAGTCCTCATGGTAGACCAGGATTTATAGACAAAAATATAATTTTACTGTCTCGTGTAGAACGATTTATGTAATTTATTTCTGATATAATTATATGCATTCCAGGAAGTGACCAGTTATGGAGCAAACATCACTTTTAAAAACAGTGAAGTGTGTGGGCATGCTATCAGACATTATAAATTACTTATAATAGATGCATGCAGCACAATTACATGCAGGTGATGTATTATTATGAGTTTTATTGATATTCACACCTGGCGTTATATGGCACTTGTACGACTAATGCCACACTGTGATTTAACCCAGGAGACTGAGTGAAAGTAATTGGCAGTGAAGTGATGTGGATTGGCAGGGAAGACAGATCTGTCTGTCCTGTCACAGGTTGCCATGTAGATGTTTATTCTGGAAACGTTGATGGTCCGTCAACATATAAAGTTTCATATGTATCCCAGTAAATGAACTTAAAATGACCTGTGCTTTGAAATCAGCATTAGGATACAAAAGACCTCAGTTTTGATACTTAAGTGCATTATGGTGCCCACTCCCCTCTTATAAGGCCCCCCAAGTGCACCAAAAAAGATGGCATAGGAGTGGTGACCTCCACTGAGGGAAGAATGATGAAAAGGCCATTCATGCTGTTGTCAGGAGGGAAAGGCCTCTGTTGGGGGAAGGGGGGGGGAGGGTTGAGGGTCGGGAGAGGGGTCCTTATAAGACGGGGCACTATGGTTTTTTCCCAAAGTTGGATACACATACCAATAATCAACATAATAGCACTATATAGATCTTCCACTAGTAATTGGTTTGATGCCATTGCCAAAGTTAGATGTAAATTTGATATAAAGAGAAACTTAACAAATCTAAGTCTGTGAGTCATGGTACCATTTGTACACTAGCAAGTCCGACAGTCTAAGAGCAAAGTCGTATTCCGTACCATTCACTGAAGAGCTGCATAGTTCTATATCACAAAAGCAAACTCATTTGTGAAAGGTACAAATCATAGTTATAAAATTTAAACTTTAGAAGAAAGTTTTAGATATGTTACATAATCAGCAAGTGATGTGCAAAGGAACTTGCCAATACATATATTGAAGTTAAAAGAATGAGAGAAAAAAAGTAATCAGGATAAGTCATCTGTGCTTTGCATCCTCTGTCATAAAAGTTTTATTTTAAAAGGTTAATTAAAAAAAAACAAAAAAACAACTCCAAAGAAAGTTCAAAGCACCAGGATATTATTTGTCATCTGAATTAACCCTCTCCCCCCCCCCCCCCCCAGACTGGCCAAAACTGACTGGTGGTCAAATGTTGTCAGCTTCAATGTTTTGGACCAATTTCAACAATAATGAAAAGAAAATATGAAAAATCAATTACAGATGAGACCTATCAAGACAACATGATCCTGTTCAACAGCTTTCCTTGTTTTGGACTGGGCAGTAAGGACTGAACCCAGGGCAAGAAAAGATGTTGGCTCAGTCTTAATTCAAGGAGGAAAAGGTTAATGTTTTTAACTTAAATTTCTTGTTAACAGAAAACATTTTTGATGAGATTTGTGTAGAAGACCTCACATTCACACTCCAGATCAACAGCTTTCCTTGTCAGAGATTGGACACAATTTTACACCCAACCCATGCCAAGGAAAGCTATTGACTTGGTCGTGTTCTAACCAGGAAAGGGTTCTTATGAGTACTTAAATGTAAACTGATGACTATGGAATGATAGAATATGATTATTGATTTGAAAGATCCATGGGAAATCCAACTTCCACCCCCAGTTCCATAGGTGCTAGTTACCATTAACAACCAACATCAGGTTGATGTTTACGCTTTGTTTATGTCAGTTTATCAATAGATTGCCTTCCCAACAAGTACCTGTCCAGTCAGGTGAATCAATATAAGTCAGAAATACAAAGTTCACTTGGTAGGCCTTTGAATTTTGGCAGCATGCTGGTTTGAGCAGCCAACCCTTCACCATCAAAGAAATTGCAGGCACTTGATGATTTGTGTAGGCAGGCAAATCAATAAGCCACTGCCAATCTAACATGCATCTTAAAGAGACCATTATCTCTCTTTTCTCTGCTCCACAAGTGTAGTGGGGATATAAAGCTTAGCATGATTTGTAGGCAACAGTCAAAATGTATTTGCATACATTACATTCTGTTCTAGAATTGTAAATTGGAGATATAGGTATATCCATAGATTGAGCAAGGAGAGGTAATTAACCCCATCCCGCTTAAACCAACCATAACTGGCTGGTGGTCAAATGTTGTTTGCTTTAGTGTTTTCCACTAATTTCAACAGTACATGTAATGAAAAAACACTTTGACTGAGAACTGTAGATTAGGCATATCAAGATCACCTAGGTCAACAGTGCTCAACCCATGCCAAGGAAAGCTGTTGACTTAGTCTTAATTGAAGAGGAAAGGTTTAAAGTTCAACAAAGGGACCAGAACAACTACCAGACTTTATGTGCATGTATGGAAGTATAATCAAGCCAAGTTTGGAGTTACTACTTATAATAGTCTTCAAATATAATGTCAGACAATTTTTCTGGTCAATAAATTAAACTAAGTAAATAATTATGGAAGGAAAGGAAGAAAGAAAGAAAGAAAGAAAGAGAGAAAGAGAGAGAGAGAAGGAAGGAAGGAAAGAAAGAAAGAAAGAAAGAAAGAAAGAAAGAAAGAAAGAAAGAAAGAAAGAAAGAAAGAAAGAAAGAAAGAAAGAAAGAAAGAAAGAAAGAAAGAAAGAAAGAAAGAAAGAAAGAAAGAAAGAAAGAAAGAAAGAAAGAAAGAAAGAAAGAAAGAAAGAAAGAAAGAAAGAAAGAAAGAAAGAAAGAAAGAATCAGCTGGGAAAAAGATACCATTGTACCTACAACCGGTATATTTGTTTTGCAGATTTGTGCAATGAGTACATTTGATAATCCTGAAAACTTGTTTAGTGCAGGGTTATGTGATTATAGGCATTTCCTTTGATGTACTTCTGATAGTATTACAGCTTATGGAAAAATCACCTTAGTATGTATGTTTCATTAAATTAAGCGAATATAAAACTTTGTATGCAGGAATAGGAGGCACCTGGCTTTACCCTATGTCTAAAATATAGGTCTGACAAATGTTCACAAAATCATCTTATTTTAAACAAAATTGACAAACTCCAGCTTTTATTTCACAGAAGTGGCTCCAAAGATCAGGAATACAGCTTATATTTGAAATTGCGTGTCTCTGATTTGAAAACTTCGTAAACACCATCATTTATTTCACTTGTAAAAAGTTCCTTAATGTTGAAATTTTAAGTGAATGATATAAGGCTGATGTTGATTTTGTGTACTTTTTGAAAAACTTGAATATTTGGTATTTATGTAGGCATAATTTGCTTCAAATTTACCAAGGAACTTTGTGCTATTAGGAAGCATTTCTTACAGGTCTCCACACTGGCACAGTGAACTATCCAGTCAGGTTTATCAATTTAATGACAAAATGCTATGTTTGGCTGGCTATGAAATTTTGAAAATGGCGAAAGGAGTTAATTTTCATATATCTACAGCAGTTGATTTTTTCATTGATGATCGACATAGATGTAAAGTCACTGAGGCGTGTGACAGTTGATGCGTGGGTGGTTTACTTTGGTCAACTTGGAAGGGAACAGGTAAAACACAGAGACAGGCTTTTAGTCATGTGCAAATCAAGCATAGAAAGTGGACTACGGCACGAAATAGATCAAAGTCATTTTACATGTGTGAAGTTATGTTGCAATATATCATGTATATTGTATGGGTGTTGGGCCTTAAAAGGCAGTTAATGGATTGAAATATATATATATATATATGTCTCTTCCTCATATACTAAGTGTAAGAACGTATGATCTGTACACTTGTATGGCCTCAGGTAGAACGTATTTTCTGACATTCTGATTGATCAGTGCAGATGGAAGGATGATGTGACAATAGCGTAGAAAATTTTGCGATACTGTTATAAAGCTATTTGCATTTAAGTAAATGGGAGCATCAGCTGGCTACCGGCCCAACAATAACTCCCAATGATACCACATGTACACTGTATACATATGTACTGCAGTATTGCTGAAGTGGCTGGGATTACCTATCACACTGCCTCACTCTTGGCCTATGGAAATGTCCCGCCTGTGGTGCTGGGCCTTAGGGCTTATTTCTGTCATGTGCAACTTGACCACTTCTCTCCTGCAAACAACTTTGCTCCTGATGGTTCCGGCAACTTTGCATGGCTGCAAGCATGACACAAAAATTATTATTGCAAATCTGGAAGATTTAGCATAATCAGACAATAATAATTATGTGTGTAAAAGACATTTTGGTTTTCCTGGAAGTCTTTATTACTATGTCTGTCTTGACACACAGAATTTTTTTTCCCTCGGGAATCAATCCTTTGTTTTTTTTTGCATGCCCACAGTTTTCGCAGAAAGTATGATATTGTATTTGTGTCTTTTTGTCTAGAACCACTTCCTAGTAGTCATTACCCTATTCTGCAGGCCGAACTCTTCACTGTCCATAAGCTAACCTGTCACTGTCTAACCTATATGAATATGGAAGTAGTATTGTTCATATTGCACACGTTCTTCTGTAGATTTCTGTAAAATTTTGACATAGGCTGTGTTAGCCCAAATAAATTAAAGGGACTTCAGTGGGTAACTACTCAGAACATGTTTCAGGGCCTAAACCTCTACATATCTCTCTGCCTGAGTAGCGGCTCCTTGTCTAAGGTAAATATTCAGCAAAGACAACCCATATAATAAATATAAACGTGGCAAATGATGAATCAGCTAAATACATGAAGTTTTGCTTATAAATGTAGAGCTTCATTATGAAAGAAGAAAACCTGTCAAACAAAACATGATTACTAAATTTGTATAGTACAGGTTCAGATAAGAACAATTTGACTTACCCCTGAACCAGTATGTACCCTTTCTAGCTGGATAGCTTATCCTAGTTAAACCACCTGCCAGTGTATAACTGAGGTTGAAACAAACTGGAGCCTTATATTCATGCAGTCCCAGTGATTGTAAAATAAACAGTTGCAGCTAGACCATCTGTACAAACCAAGGG
Source organism: Hermodice carunculata (assembly GCA_964020975.1). Lineage (NCBI taxonomy): Eukaryota > Metazoa > Annelida > Polychaeta > Eunicida > Amphinomidae > Hermodice > Hermodice carunculata. Next base: position 11,295,420 of record OZ026625.1, on the reverse strand, counting down.
AAATCCTAACAAGTACTGCAACAATGGACATCCTGTACCAGAAATGTAAAACAAACCCCATGATGACACCTACTCCTCACTTTGAAAGTCTCCAAACAATTAAGCTCTATTTCATTGCCAACACTGAGTCAATGTTTCAAGGTAATGTGTCAGGTTTGTGACATTTGAGAAAATACTGTCAATTTTGAGTACTTCTTGAATATTGAGTAAATGTGCATTTAGGCATGTCAGAAAAGAATGAAAGTCAGTAACTTTTATGTCAAAAACATGTGATCAAAACATAATTTTTCTTAACACGATTTTAAGTACAATTAGGTAAACTTGGAATTGTTGTCGGCCGCTACTTGCAACTGATAGCCCCAGGGGGGTTTAACCTGACAGAAAACATGTAAGCCTAAAATGTCTGAAAGTGAATACTAAAACAGAATGGTGCCAAAAGATAAAATTTAAATAGCTAAACAGGCAAGTCTAAAAACTGTAAAATTATTGCAGCCAATCTTTCTGATAGTCTTTGGATATTAACAGCAAAATTTGCAGGGCAAGTCAGAAAAGAATGAAAGTCATCAGTATTTAAGTCAAGAGAATGCAATCAAAATATAATATTTCTTAACGAGATATCAAGTACAATTATGCAAGCTTGTAACCGTCGTGGGTAGCTGCTTGCTACCTATAACCCCTGGGGGTTTGACCGAACAGAAAACAAGCTAGCCTAAAATATCTGAACAGTGAATATTTAACAGAATGATGCTAAAATATAAAATTAAGTAGCAAAACAGGCAAGTCTAAAATCGCTAAAATGATTGAAGTTAAACCTTCTTACCATCTCTGGACATTTACAGCAAAATTTGTAGAAATGTTTGATCAGAAGTACATCTTTGAATCCTCTTGACTCAAGATTTTTGTAAATAAATTTGGTTCTAGATGTAAAGTCCTGAAATTTAGAACAAAAATGACCAAATCTCAAAATTTGTGACAGAAACGTATTATATCCAATAGTTTCCAAAATATTACTGTCCAGGAAAGGATAGTTAACTACTTCAAAGTTAAAATCATCTATTCAGTGTGATTGACTTTAATGCAAAACCTGTCATTAGTGACCCGAATATCCAAGTCCAGAAACACATCTCTGAAACCACCTGAATTGTTATCCTCCAAAGGGATATCTTTTGGGAAAATTTCTTTAGCAATTTCACTGAAATTTTGTACATTTACACAAGTAATGTCATCAATGTATCTTGCATTGTTTTTGTAGCCATTTGAAAGTCGTTTTTCATCAATTTGTCCATGTACTAAAATTCAGGCCGGTTTAAATATAAATCTGCTAGTAATGGGGAGCAGTTGCTACCCATTGGAATGCCTTTTATTTGTTGAAAAACCAATGGTACGCATTGAACAAATGTATTATCCAAAAGAAATTTATAGCATCTATCAAAGTTTCAACAGTGCAAGATTTAACGTTACTTTTTGAATATTTATTGTGTGACCAATATGCTTTGTATATGAATCAATATTAATGCATGGTTTACCATTATGTTTAAACATTTTGCTTATTAATACTGAAAGATAATTTTGGCTTCATCTAGGGGTAGATTTGTGTACAGTGTAGAAAAATCAAAACATTTGATATTTTTGCTTTTAAATCTATGATTTTAGATACAAACTCGGAAGAATTGCTAATACTCCAAAAACAATTGATTTCACAGTTTCTAGAAATTGCATTACAGTATTTACGGAAATGATTCCTAATTACAGTCAAACACAATGTTACTTCCTTTGATAATTGTTTGTACATTTTGAAGCACCAGCTATGAATCTAGATTTAAAATGGTTTTTATGTAATGTGGGTATCCAAAACAAAAGTGAAATACAGTAAAACCTCCCTATATCGTACACCCTTGGGACCGGAAAAACGTGTTCAGTATAGTGAGGTGTTCGGTATAGGGAGGTTTGATAGCATTGAAAGTATATATTTGGGACCGAGAAATGGTGTTCAGTATAGAGAGGTGTTTGGTATACAGAGGTGTTCGGTTAGAGAGGTTTTACTGTAGAAGAGTCCTCTTCAGAAATTTTGATATTAAAATTCCTTTTCAGCTCATCTTGATGTGTATGTATCTAATTATCAGTGGATTGTTTGTGTAATTTATAAACGTCATTTCCTCTTATGTCTGAAATATTGTTTATACCAAGTTCATTTTTCAAAACATCCAGGTAGTACTTTTTGAAGATGATCCCAAAACTGTTACTTGCTTTATCAATGTTAGTTACTACAATGCTTGTAGTTCCTTGACTGCTTTTGAAACTTTAGGCTGTTTTAGATTAACCGTATTGAAATTCTTAATGTGGGATTTGTAACGATAAATTCTATTTCTAAAGACTCTTTTCAAGTTTGATAACCATCCTTCAAATTTATCAAATTTAATTTTTTCTTTCTTTGCCCATTTCATACAGTAGAAATCAAATGCATTACATGTATCTGAAAAATACTGTCAATGTTCAACTTAGGACATATTTGAAATTTTGCACCTTTTTTCATCCATTCTTTTAAAAAGTGAATTTTGTATTATAACCAAATTACCTGTAAATACATGTTTGTGGTATGCATCAACAAAATTAGAATATTTACTGTTAGACATACATATACAGTCACAATTTTGATTCACTGTGATATCCTCAAGACTAATTATTGAATCCAGAACTTTCTTGTAATTATTCATGATACTTTGTCCAATATTGTTGCCATATTTATAGGAAATAATGGGGGGGGGATCTTTCATTTTGCATTCCTTGAGAATCATGTTACAAAAAAAAATTCAATTTGAAAAGGGACTGAATGTTCAGTGAATCAATAATTTTGTGTTTGAAAAGAAAGCTGCAGAGCATTTGATCCTGTTTTTTCTTATTAGAATCTGGTTTCCAAATAGTTGTTGTGTAAGCATACACAATTTTGCAAAAATTTTGCGGAAATGTGTGTTCTGAATAAGTAAGACCCAAATATTCATTGATTCTTATTAAATGTTTTGAAATGATAGTGCTTTTAGAGCCATGTAATTGATCAAGCCATTGGAGAGAGCCTGCAGTAAAATTTGGACAAGGTCTTTTGTATCCACATTCCTTAATTTCCTGTTTTTCCATTTTTTTTTTTTGTCCGTGACTTCTTCTTCTTCTTTGAATACCCGCCTGATTATTATGAAAAGGTGTGTGACTGCTGTTAAGAGTTGCAAAGTCCAAATTCCTAACATCACCAAAGCCTAAAATTCTGTCATTGAGTCCAAAGGGAAAAGCTGAATTAAGTGTTTTGATCCAAAAATCTTCCATTTGTAATAATTTTCTTATGTTAACATAACTAACTATCTTGGTCTAACAAATTTGGCTCTATGTAATCAATAATTTGTATCCGGCAATCCAAATGTAAATGTTCCTCAGAATTGAAACGGTTACACAAAAAAGTGTTTAATTTGTGATTTTTAGTCCCCCGCCCACTTGGTGGGGGACTATAGGTTTGCACCTCGTCCGTCCGTCCCTCCGTCCTTCCGTCCGTCAGTCCGTCCGTCCAAAGCTTCTCCGGGCCATATTTCCAACACCATAACACCCACAGCTACCAAATTGTACTTCCTGGGATAGAGGTGTATCGTGTGCCAAAAGTAGGTCACTAGGTCAAATATATGGGTCACAGAATACATATGTATGAAAAATCTTGTCCGGGCCATAACTTTTTTGTCCTTTTACTTAGAGTCATGAAATGTTACACAAATGTGAAGCTTAGTCTAAGAAAGTGTCATAAAGCAAAACTAGGTCACTAGGTCAAGTATTTGGGTCACTACGATATGTAAATATACAGAATTTTCAGGTCCTGACTGTAATTTTTTTAACTTTTGGACCTCTTTTTATGAAATTTTACATGATAATGTACCTTGACCCAAAAGTGTGTCATGAGGGGAAATTAGGTCACTAGGTCAAATATATAGGTCACAGTATAAAATTCTGTGTAAAACCTTGTCAGCACCAAATTTCTTATACCATAATACCTACAGCTACTAACTTTGTCATGTGCATACTTCTTGGGGTGCTGGAGTGTAGCATGGCAAAAGTAGGTCACTAGGTTCAAAATCTAGGTCACAATGTGAAATCCATGTAAAAACTTGTCGGGGCCATAACATTTTTGTCCTTTTACTTAGATTGATGAAATTTTACACAAATGTGAAACTTAACATGGAAATGTGTCGTAAAGTAAAATTAGGTTACTAGGTCAAATATTTGGATCACAGTAATACATAAATGTACAGTATTTTCATGTCCTTATTGTAATTCTTTAAAAATTTTGACTTCTTGTTACAAAATTTCATTGATAATGTATTGTGACCTAAAAGTGTGTCACGACACAAAACTAGGTCACTAGGTCAAATATCTAGGTCACAGTATAAACTCCATGTCAAACCTTGTCCATGCCATATTTCCCTTACTATACTACCTACAGCTACCAAATTTATTATTTTAATACTACCTGGGGAGTTGTTGTGTCACATGGCAAAAGTAGGTCACTAGGTCAAATATCTAGGTCACTGTGAAATACATTCAAAATCTTGTCCGGGCCATAACTTTTTTGTCCTTTTACTTAGATTAATGAAATTTTACACAAATGTGAAGCTTTATCTAAGAATGTGCCATAAAGCAAAACTAGGTCACCAGGTCAAATATGTGGGTCACAGTGATTTGTAAATGTTCAGTATTTTCAAGTCCTGACTATAATTTTGTGTTACTTTTGACTTCTTGTAATGAAATTTTACCTGTTAATTCATTGTGACTTGAAAATGTGTTATGAGCAAAAATAGGTCACTAGGTCAGATATGTAGGTCACAGTATAAACTCTGTGTAAATCCTTGTCCAGGCCATATTTCAAATACCATAACACCCACAGCTACCAAAATGTTGCTTGCATAGTTCCTGGGGCATTGCTGTCGTCACATGGCAAAAGTAGGTCACTAGGTTAGAAGAAAAGTAGTTGTGATAATATATTAGAATGCATTGATTAAGGAACTACACATAGCTATGCAATACTTGATCCTCTTGGGATTAAAGGGCCTTTTAATTTTTTTTTTTTTCATCTAGGTCACATCCCTATATAGTCGTCCATTCAACCTCGTGGGCGACGAGCGGGGGACTATGTATTGCTCTGCAATACTCATTACCTTGTTAATTGTACACTTATGACCACTAAATCTATTTTTAACTGGTTGTGTCATTAAGCCCACAGATCGTTATTTACATTTGATGCAGGATATCAAATAAATGATATTGGAAGATTCTCAAGACAGTACCAAACTTTCTGATCAGGGGGTTCTTAATTTGAATTTTTTTGTTAGTAACGTTATTGTGAAATTCTTTGTTCTTGAAGAAATTTGACTTGTAGAATAGACGGTTACAATTTCCGTCAAAATATATTACAAAATCAGCACTTGAGGCTAACGCTGAACCATTTTCATTGTTTTTCTCACTGTTCATGATTGTTTTTGGTTTTACAAGTAGTTTCGAAAGCCCATGTTGCCATTTATCTATAATCATGTCCCTGAACATTATCATTATTATGTAGGAACTCCAAATTTGGCACAGATATAGCCCTGTAAGTCAAACTGTGCACGTGACTTGAAATAATCAAGATGTCAAAACTTATCAAATTATATGCCAATTAAATACATGTGACAGGTATGCACCAAATGAATAAATATGACCCAAGTCACAGTCTTTGAATTGAATGTAATTAGGTACATTTAACAATTTAAACGGTGAATATATGGAAAGATATTATGGGCATAGATATAATTCCAACTTCTACTTGAAGGTTTATGATATATATGCAAATCCAATGAATATTTGCTCAAAGTCACGTAGTCTTTAAATTTATGCTAATTAGGAACATTTGAAAATTTAAATGTTGAATATATATAAAAGTATTGTGGAAAGAGATGCGATTGATCATTCTAAGGTGCATCCAATTAATGCATGACCTATGTCACCATCATGCATTTTATGTTGATTAACTGCAGTTAACGATTGAAAAGCAGTATAGTTGATATATCATTCCAACTTCCACATTTAAGTTTGTGATATAGGTGGGTCCAATAAACAATATGTCAAAGTTGTAACATTTAACTCATTCCATACCAGTCCCTGATTTTTCCGTATATTTACCTAGATTTAAGACGACATATATATTTAAATTATTCTTCATGAAAAGAACTTTCATTCAAGTACCAACATGCCTATACTATAGTCTTAAGTCAGTGGTTCTGGCACTGCTTGGCAAGTCATGCGGCAGCTGCAGCATAACTTGCCAGGCAGTGCCAGAACCACTGACCAATGCCTGTCACCTTAGTATGGAATGAGTTAAATGGAAAAAGAAGTGAATTTCAAAATTTATGTGTTGTGTTTTTTTTTAAAGAGTAAAGATATATGGAGAAACTCATTGTATGTTTATGATGACATTAATTCATGGCCATAACTCAGACAGATGTCATTTGTAAACATTTTGCCCATGCACTAGATACATGTACATGGACAGATTCGCTGTGGAGTAACAGTTTTTTCTGGTCAATACATACATTTATTTTAATGTGGCAAAATATGACTTTTGGCCATGCATTTGGTGCATCTGATGCCATTCCCACCTAAACCATCTTCAAGATAAGACTTAATTGGCCCCGTGTAAACTTGGACATTGTTCACACTTAGATTTACATTCCGAACATGACCACCAAAATGCAAATTGAGTTATACATGTGGTAGAACATTTACCCAAGCCCCCAGCATGTGCAACACTGGAGAAACTTTTGCATGTGCCATATGCCCAGTTTTTGCTCCCAAAGGAGCACAACCTGAATGTGTGTGACTTACATGTCATGATGTGGACACTAGTTTTGGGGTTCTGTTGTGGGATTGCTTAGCTGAGCAGTGCATGGTCAGACTGCAATTCAGTATTTCTTGTGGAACAAAATAAGACCCTGAAAGAAATAAAAACATTTTATTGAAACTGAAATAAAAGAATCAAAGAAAACAATGAAAAAAAGCAATGACATTAAAAGAATGACCTAAAACGAAAAAAATCTGTAAAAGCTCTAATCTCAGCCCCCCCCCAAAAAAAATACACAAGCATGACAACAGTGTACTTTGTAGTCTCAAGATGATAAAAGTTTTTTTTTTCAGTTAAATTAGGTCCATAAAGAAAACCTGCCTCTCAGAGCAGCCTGTCTCCTTATAGTTGTGTAACATGGCAAAACGAGTTGTTGAATCTTTGCATGGAGATAATGCTCAACGTTTTTACGTTTGTGTAGTCAGAAATGACACCACACACAGGAAAGTCTGATTAAATTTTTTATTTGAGAAAATTAACAGTAGACAGTGGTGCCTGTCTTGAGAAGCCACTCCGATGAGAGACCACCTGGCTGGAAAGACCACTTTTGGCAGGTTCCTCCTATCTTTTCCATGTTTTTGTACCTGGAATGAGAGGCCACCTGTCTTGAAAGCCCACTGTTGGACCTGCCCTTGGGGTGGTCTCTCAAGACAGGACTACTCTATTTTTTTATCCAAGCATGATGTAAATGGACATTTACGTCCATGAACCTATTTTGAAGTTGACATTGAAGTAGAGATGGCAGGCATTGGCAAATGAATTCAACACAGTATACAATTAAAGATTAGGAGCCAAGATACTGTGACGTTTTCACCTAATGAAAATGGAGACTGATCTATAGATCCCTTTTCACCATTTATTCTGGAGATCTCAAACATGTGCAACAGGTTGAAGTGCTGGTAGTGCTTTTAAGGCTTTGCGCCCGAGTCCTTCGCCCGTCATCCAGTCTTGCGCCCAAGCCCTGCGACCAAGCGAACCTGCAGCCAAAGTCCTGTGCCCAAACTCCCACAGCAACAGTGTTGCTGTCCTTGGCCTTGTGCCCAAGCCCTGTACCCAAAAGCTGTCTGGGCTGCTGGCAGGCTGAGTCAAGTTAACAAAGCTCTCTCCACAAGCTTCTATAGGATTCCCCTAAGAGTCCACAGGGATAGCCCAATAACTGCTACTGCCTGCCTCCCTGGCCAATATATAGCTTCCCCTGGACTAACAAACCACTCCCCTGTAAAACTATGTCTACTTCATACCATGACTCATGCAATTGATAATCATCTTCTTTGATAATCATCTACATGGAAATGTATGAATTTGAACAAAATTGCGCAGTCCCAAAATATTCAGTTGTTTACCAAGAAAAAAAAACAAACAAACAAACAAGACATTGCTTCCGTGGTAGCAGTGAGACACCCATCATATGCCATGATTCGTTGTTACCTGTACTGTACTGTGGTGACGTTTTTTTGGCTGTCTATCGATTTGACAATGTTAGCCAGGATGGATTCGTTGTTACCAAATAGTATGATGACTAATATGTTTATTTAATATTGGAAATCTCTAATAAGGGACATCCATATTACCTGCTGCACTGCCTTGGTCCATATCATTAGATAAAGAAGTACATGTACATGTACCTGCATAGCTGCATGGGCAGATCCTGGTGTCAAAACGTGGACCTATTAACGATACGTTCATGGTCAAACATGGCAGATATGTTGCACTTGCCAAACTATAAGACCTTGGATAAAATAAACTGTTTAAAAAAGTCCTAGTCAATTTTTTAAAATACACACTGAGCTTGATAGAAGCTTAGGCAGTCAACAGGTGTTTGGACTAAGTATTCTTTATTCTAGCAAATGTGACTGACACCCTTAACCCTTAAAATGCTGATTTAAGATTGAGTCAACAGTATTTCTTGGTACACTTTGCACACAATGTGCACAAAGTGTCCCAAGGAAAGCTGTTGACTAAGACTACATTTTGCTTTAGACTAGGCTTGCTGGTATTTGAGTGAAAGGTATCTTCATGAGGAATTTGAATCTTTTAACCATTATATGTTTGGTGGTAATGGGAAAACGACTATATAGCCATGATTAGCACTTTAAGGGTTAATTGCCATTCCCATCAGTGTCCCTGTATCCATGGCAACTGATTGTAATCTTTGCCTGCTGACAGAGACACAGATTTTGGCAGGAAATGAACATGTATGTCCCATATTCCAGAGGCAGGAAAGCCTTTCGATAGCCTCAAAATCAAAAACTAAAGAATGTTACTTATGCATAAATATTTTCACTGAACTGTCTTTTGCAAATCTGCAGAGTGGATGGACTAGAAAACAACAGTTTTCGGACTTGTTCCAATATAAAAATGAAGGGTTAACAATACTTGTCCCAATACATGTACAGGAAAGGTTAACAAATTGATACACAAATAATTTTACGATTGCATTTATGTTTTTATGATACCATGATGGATAGATTGAAAATGGGTTAACTGTATGGCTCTGACTTTATGATATCATAATTGATGGACAGATGAGGAAAATTGGGTTAATGGTGACCAATTAAAATGCATTTTAGTAATACATATATATAATACATGGAAACGTCTAAATGTCATTGAAAAATATAATGTGCGTTCTTGTCCAAGTCTTGGAACATACTGATTAGATTTCTGCTTTTATCTAAGTATGCCCAAAGTATTGAGCTTTTAAATGCAAATATCTGGTCCTAGCTTACCTATAAGTTCCTGTCGGGGGGGGGGGGGGGGGGGGGGGGGGGGAGATTGGCTGACCATGCACAATGAAAGATAAGCCAAGTCTGGCATGCAGACAGGAAACATTCCAGATTCTCTTGTGAGTGTGTGACTGCCATGGTTACGTAAGTGCAAGCAATGCTTGAAAGACATGTTTGATCATCAGGTACACTTAGTCACCAGAATCATTATATGTTCTTCGTATATATCTTAGAAGGATGGAAACTGCAGAGGTAGAATTTGCACGAATACTGTACTTCACTTCTCTGAGAAACCATGTCTGGAGCAGGGCCAAAACTGGTCATGTTTGACAGGTGGTCTCTCAGTGAAGGTCAAATAATTAACATGGAAGAACAGCAGACAGGACCTGAGCAGTGCAGTCTGGGACCTGAGCAGTGCAGTCTGGGAAGTACATGTAGCTGATCTGTCATTGGGCATTCTGTCAAAGTAGGGATGGAGTACTGTAGTTCACATGCCAAGGAAAGCTGTTGACTCAGTCTTAATTCAAAGGGAAAGTGAAGCCTTTCCCCCTGAATTAAGACTGAGTCAACAGCTTTCCTTGGCATCGGCTGGGTACTTAGTACATGCAGCTCATGATAAGGAAAGCTGTTGACTGGAGTCATGGTTTTTAATTTCGTTTTTAATAGGTAAAAAACATTAAAGCAGACAACATTTGACCCCAGTAGCCGGTTTAAGGGGGAAAGTGTTGATACGATTCTTTGTCCAGCTGTTACTGTGTTTTTATCTCATTAAGTCTGCCTTTTACTAAAAGAACAACTTATGGGGTAAGACATACATTTTTAATGTTACTGGAAAATTAAATTCTGCAATAATTTACCCTTTCCCCTTAAATTAAGACTAGGTCAACAGCTTTCCTTGGCATGGGTTGAGCACTTAGTGCCCCACTCATACCAAGGAAGGCTGCTGACCGGGGCATGTGATTTTGATATGTCTAGTCTAAAATTCTCAGTCAAATTGTTTTTCATTACTGTTGACATTGCAGTTGAAAACACTGAAGGCAGACGACATAAATTTGACCCCCAGCCAGTTTTGGCCTGTTTTAGGGGAAAAGGGTTAAAATGCATTCTAGTGCCAGTGATAACATAGAGGTCAAGACTCAAATGTTTTGATTTAGTACATCCAGGTAAAAGGTGCATGAAAAAAAAGAAAATAGGCCAACTTCCCTTAGAGTTGCCACATTTAACCAGGTTTGGAGTCTCCATATTGGGAGAATCCCACCAGAATCAGAAGAGTTGACATACATGTTGTTGTTCTTTGTATCATCATCATCATCATCATCATCATCATCATCATCATCATCATCATCATCATCATCATCATCATCATCATCATCATCATCATCATCATCATCATCATATTCATCATCATCATCATCATCATCATCATCATCATCATCATCATCATCATCACCACCACCACCACCACCACCACCACCACCACCACCACCATCATCATCATCATCATCATCATCATGTGTAGGGGTAATATATACATATGGCTAGGAATTCTTAGTCACTATCTCAAATGGGAATGGGAATCATCAGCGTTCAAAAATATCAAAATCTTCTTTGTTTTTTTTTTTTTGACCACTTATATGTTAAGTGACAGAGGCCAGCAAAATATTAACAAAAATGTCTGTAATTAAAATCTAGAAGGAAGGAAAGTGAGAGGGTCAGAGAGGGAAGGAAGAACGACCTACCATTTACTGGAGGTTGCATGGTATGGAGGATGGTTAACCATTCAATTGAACGATAGAAAGATAAGGCATGTTCATGAAAGTAGATACATGATGTGCCAAATTGCCTGATATGTATATATTATATATACATGTACTGTAAATTTGCTTTATTTTTGTGTGTATAAATTTTCACGGTTTTCATATTTTTGACATTTCACTGTAGTTCTAATTTCACTTTTTCGGACATGATTCCTATTCAAGTAATGTTAAAATACCTTTTCACTGTGTTTTTTGTTTTACATGGTTTTGTGTCATCAGCGAAATTAAAGCAATTTACAATATATATATATATATAATTTTATTTTCAGAGGGTAACACCAGTTAGCATCTATAAACACTAATCTTCCCTCAGGCCCTCCAAGAAAGCAGACGTACAGAAACAGTAGTAAACATGGTAAATATTTACATGATAAAGTCACTCTAATGTGATGTCTGATTTTGATAAATTGTGTGCTGTAAGTGTTCTTTAAAATATCGCTAGACTAGGAGCATCCTTACCTGTTGTGGGCAAACAGTTCCATATACAGTAGTCCCTCCTTTGAAAGACCACTCCTTTGGGAGACCACAGTTGTCAGGTCTTTCTGTAGTACTTTTCATGTTATTTATACCTCCTTTGAGAGACCACCTGCTTTATGTGACCGCCTTTTGGGTGGCACTAGGGGTGGTCTCTCAAAGGAGGGACTACTGTACAGTGAAACCTGTTTTGAGAGACCACTGTGATGAAGGACCACCTGCCTTTTCAGACCATGTTTACTATGTCCCTTTTGCTATCTTTCCTGTGTTATTATACCTCTATTGAGAGACCACCTGCCTTATGTGACCACTTTTTGGCCTAGGGGTGGTCTCTCAAAACAGGTTTCACTGTATTATATTTCTTGAGAAGCTTACAGCTCATTTCAAATATGAGGATCTTCCAGGTTTTCCTGTAGGTTCATATTTTTCTTGTTTACAGACTTTAAATTTGCTTTGTACACATCCCATACATACTTAAATACATTTCTCTCATGTATGGAAGCAAGGGACAATTCAAAGATTTGTAAACTATCAAAGCTTTCTTAAATGCAATCTTTTGATCTAAGCTCATCCATCGCAGTTTAGATAATAAATCTTTACAATTGCGTCTCCCGGACACATTCAGAATTCAATAATTGTTGTCATCTCATGTAGCCATCTCAGCTTCTGTACCAGTCATTTTTGACAGTTTCCCCATGTAGTACAACAGTAGTCTATATGTGGTAGAATGGAAGTTTTGTAACATGGAATGGCACATAGTGGCGGATCCTTCTGCAATTTCCCAGTTTACTAGGGATCTTTTTGCAAGTTAATTTGACACATACTGGTCCCATGTAAACTTCCTGTCAAAAGTTACCCTAGTACAAGGTATGGAAAATAGGAAAATACCCATTTAATTGTTAGTATGAAGTATGGAAATTAAAAGGGATTCCGGTGCAGAAGTACAGCAAGTAAAAATCCCCAGTGCAGTATAGTCCAAGCACCTTGTGACAGTCTACATTCTTTTGGCAAGTTCCATTAATTTTCACATTCAACTGTTTGCAGTTTTTGCGACCACCTGTTGACCTACAAAATAATGTGGCTTTTGACTTATTTCCTTTGTTAACCCTTAAAGCGCTGATTTAAGACTGAATCAACAGCTTTCTATGGGTCATTTTGCATGCATTGCGTGTAAAGTGACTGAGGAGAGCTGTTGACTGAAGACTACTTTCTGCTTTCAGCTAGGCTTGCTGGTATTTAAATAAAAGGTATCTTCATGAGGAATTTGAATTTTTTTAATCAGTATATGTTTAACTGTAGCAGGAAAATGACTATAGCTGTGATTAGCACTTTAAGGGTTAACATTCTATTGTGTGAGCACCATTTGTCTGCATTACAAGCCTTACGGGTCAGTTGTTCAACTTAAGACACAGTTTTACGGGGGGGGGGGGGGGGGGGGCAGGGATCCCTGGGATGCTGGTGCAAAGGTATGGAAAATAAGAAAATACCAATAATTGTTAGTACAAAGTACAGATATTAAAAGGGATTCCAGTATGCAAGTACAGCAAATAAAATGCCCAGTAGGCTAGTATGGAAAGCTCCTTACCCTCTTTCCCTCCCCCCCGTTTCACCCATTGAATAGATTGTAGTGTCATCTGCATGCATACATGTTGATGTTAGTGTCATTCAGGTACAATGGAAGATCATTGATCTATAAATCAAAAACAATAACTGCCTGATGATAGACCCTTGGGGCACTCCATATATCACTTGAAGAGGTTCAGACAATTGGTTTCATCCATAATTAGACTCATCAGAGGCGAGCGAGTTCTATTCAACACCAGAGTAAACATAACTGTTTATGTTTACTAGTAACAGGGAGTTAGTCTTTGTTCCAACTGTCTGCTTTGTGATTCGACAGAAACTGAATACTGTTAGATGCGTCCCCTTATAACTCATTCCATACTATGGTGACAGGCCTAGGTCAGTGCCAGAACCACTGACTTAAGACTATAGGCATGTTGGTACTTGAATGAATGCTCTTTTCATGAAGAATTTAAATGTGCAATTGTCCTCTTAAATGGAGGTAAATATACGGAAAAATCAGGGACTGGTATGGAATGAGTTAAAGGGCAGAACAATGTGACCACAGGTATGGACAATTTAATATAACATTATTATGACATAGCTGTTGCAACATCAGTGACATATTGGCTCCCAGTCTGCTGGATGGTAGAACTGTGTTCACTTGCAGTGCTGATTGAATGGCACAAGAGGACTGTGACAGTCCTGTACTTAGCTCACCTTGCTCACAAAGTGGCTCCATATATCCTTGGAAATGGGGACGAGGTACTCATCTGCACCTGCAAACTTGTCATCATCATCATCATCATCATCATCATCATCATCATCATCATCATCATCATCATCATCATCATCATCATCATCATCATCATCATCATCATCATCATCATCATCATCATCATCATCTCAAAGGCCCAGCTCAAATAGCTCCCAGGTTGGGAAACTAAATTCTTTGACCATGTGACTGAAATTGAAAGTAGGTCAAGGTCATCAATGTGCAGTTTCTACTTAGCACTGATACAGCTAGGACCCTTGATCTACACACTATGAAAGGCCCTGCTCAATAGTTGTGTTTACATCGTGAGATTAAATGATTGGAATTACCATGTGGACTTTCGGAATTGGTAAAAGAGCTTAATGTGAAATGCCATTCCAGCCCTTACATGTACAGAGCATTGTTATAATGACAAAATTAAAAGTGCTAGATCAAGTAGTTCTTGAGTTATTGCCCCAAAATGGTTCTTATTTTATTCAAAAGAACCAGGAGTGCCCAGATATGTCCATGTGTCCCTCTGAAAGTATTGTGTTGGTACTGTATTTTCATGGAAGATACTTTTTAAAGATCCCTCCCCCCCTCCCCAACAAACAAAAATCATACAGATTTTTAAACAAGGATCCAATCAATGGCAGAGTGCAAACTATAAACTTAACTCATTCCATACTGATCCCGTCTTTTCCCGCCCAATAGTTAATGTCGTCTGCTTATCTGATTTTGACAAATCTTGCGCAATTTGTAAAACTTTTGAATAAAGATTGAATGAGAGACCATTTAGGCTTGTATGGAGTAAGTCAACAGCTTTCCTGGGTGCATTCTAGGCACTAAGTGCCCAGAATGCACCCAGGAAAGCTGTTGACTCTGTCTTGTTCTGGGGTGGAATGAGTTAATATATATTTACGGTACTTTCACTACAACCAAAAACTTTGCTTACATGTACCTGGTATTGACTGTTACATTTTTTTTAATCAAAAAACAGCAGCACCACCTAGTGAAAAGGAGAGAAGGGTTGGCAGAGAACTAAACAAAGTACATTCCTACTAAATTTCAGCAGAAAGCTGTCAGCAGTTTGAAGAAGTGAAATAATTACAAAACACACACAAATTCATGAAAGGAAAAAAGGTCACAACACAACTTTTTTTGACAACTTAAGGCCTTTGGCACTCAAAAGTGTTATAGTGTGTGATTTTGAAACAACTGGTACAATGGTTTCAGAGAAGATGCCTATCTTTTTATTTTCTCAAAAATGAACAATGAATGAATGAGATAAGAAATATACACATTATGAAAAAAAATTCATTGAAACATGACTGATTGAACAAACCTGGAAAGAACTTACCCAATGTACATCGCCACTAATTTTGAAGTGGATCAGACTAACAGTGCTACAGAAAACATCAAAACTGTATTTAAATCTGTGTCCTTCAACCGATGATGCAAATGCACGTATGTTTGTTTTTCTTCATTATCTAATTTGAAAGAAAAACCTCAGAAAAAATGTGCGAAAATAAGAGCAGAACTACCTGGGGAACAGGCTGATACCAATTATTGCAGCACCAGGAGAAGGAATTTGACACGGTCTCCTTTTGACTAGGTGGAGTATAAAATGGTTTGATGTGGGCACTGATGATAAACCGGGATATTGTTTCATGTGGCCTAATTTCTTGTAGTTGTATTTGGAATAGATTTACTAAGTACATGTAAGCCACTTTTGTGAAGCATCACCTGGTGGTCAAAACGGCTTTTGATCGTACAAAAGAAGTAATTTCCGTTAACAAGTTTCTTGTCATGAAATAGTGCACATCAAAACTGTGTTACCGTGGTCCCTCTTTAAAGAGATTGCCCATGGGCTGTCCCAACAGTAGTCATGTGGACCAGGTCATAGCTCTATAAAAGTCAAATGAGATGGTAGTTTAAAGATAGCATTTGAAACATGACAAATGTGGTCTTTAACTCCAGGTGGTCCATCGTCGGAGAAATCTGTCAACTCTGTCTTGACTCGTCTCCTATTCACTAGCAGATTTTCTTTGTGTACCTGTACTGTAGAGCTCTAATAGTAATCTTTACAGATGCAAACATTTTTTTGTACTTTTTCATATTTAGCTAACCTAGTATGTCTTTTTGTGAGATGTTCCTAAATCAGGACGGTCCCCTACAGGTGATTTTTGCATATGCTTTGGTCCCTCATTGTCATTATGCTATAAAGCATTACTTGTACCTAGTAACTACATTATAGTTGGAATGAAAGGAGAATTATGGGAAAAAAAGTAAAAGAAAAGAAAAGATAATAAAAATTACTCAAAAAAAGGAGCCCTCTTGCAACTACATGTACTAATATAGCTGTTAGCATGATAAGGCCTCTTTTCTGCATGCGTGTATGTGGGTGGTTTAATAAGGCCTTTTTTCTGCATGTGTGTAGGTGGGTGGTTTGTTTGTTTTTCAACTTTTTTTTTTTTTGGGGGGGGGGGAGGGGTGTATGGTTAATTTAACTCCTGGACACACCGGTTCTTGAAGTCTGCCACTATATGTCATGTGATGCGTGACAGCAATGATGGGCCACAAGTACCAGGCATTAGACAAATACCAGTAGATCAGACATGCACGGCACATCTTCAGATCAATAGCACATGGGTACATGCAGTTGACGTGGTAAACTTATACCTGTTGTTAAGATCAGGTGGTCAGAAAGACTACATATCTTTTTAACCCTTGCCCCCTTGAGTTAAGGCAGAGTCAACAGCTTTCCTAGGCTTGGGTTGGGCCATGCCAAGGAAAGCTGTTGACCTGGGCCATGTGACTCTTAATAGATCTCATCTTCAATAACCCATGTGCAAGTAGACAAGAACAATGGCTTAATTGGCTATTAATAGCTGAATACACAAGTCACGTCCCAATGGTGTGGCCTGATGTCCTGCAAGGGTGTTGGGTATTTTTACAAAGAAATACAGTAGGAATATGTACATTTTCACTAAAAACTGCCCACAGAAATCAGGGATACACTTTGTATGAAAAATGCTGAAAAGAAAGTTTTTCAGTCACACTTAGTGCTGTACATACCTAAATTATGAAATGCCCAGTCAATGGTGGAATACATACTTTATTCAAATTTATCAAAGTTTGCAGGACTTTCTATTGTTCTTTATGTTCACTCATGCATTTTACACACATACACTATTCTCAGTTAAATTGCTTTTCATTACTGTTGAAATTAGCTGAAAACACTGAAGCAGACGACATTTGACCAATTGTGCCGGTTTTGGCCTGTTTGAGGGGGGAAGGGTTAAGCCCATCCTTTCATGACTCCAAGGTCTAGTTCTCTCATAAAGTTACCTGTATTTTAAGACCACCTGTGATATGAGACCAATTTTCACTGGCAGTGGGGATAAGCTTCAATACCAATCGCAGAGGTGGAACATGAATGAATAGTTGATAAGTTTGTGGTGCACAACTCCATTAAGTTTGAGCAACTGTGAAGGTCAGTGTATTGTATTGTGCGGGTAAATGGAATCAATCATGCATGATGAAACAGTAATTACAGCGTCTGTACTGTGCTATAACACATCGCCTGATCACTGTGTACTGTAACTATTAAGTTGTCAATATGCAGTATGTGTCAATATAGCCCATTTTCATATTATCTGTGCATGTAGAGTAAACTTTTGTATATTTCATTCGGTTGAGCAGGGCCACACCTGAGAATGTGGGCGAACTGCCTTTACACCTGTTAGATTGCAGCTATATTATACTTAACCCATTTTGGAAGCCGCACCCACACACGTAGCCAAAAAAAAAAAAAAAAAAAAAGTAAATCTGAGACCAAAGGAAAAAAAATGTTTCAAAGTAACCCAATGTACTGTAAATTGATCCTCATGACAATTGAAAGCAGAATATGAAATGAGATGACATTGTGGAGCCACTTAATAAGTTCATTGTTACCATTTTCGATTTCCATCCAAAACGAGCAAAAACAGTAGAAAATTGTGTGGCACAATTGTGGTGTTTATAAGCAATGGTGACCATAGGGGATGCTCATTGAGGTCACATGCTGGCAACTTTCTCAACACGTGGATGCTATATGTGTCCATTCTATTGGCAAGCTATCAAGAAAGGGATGCATTTTGACCCGAGGATAGAGTGAAGCACATGCTTGGTATACTGTTGTAAGCCAAATATCATGATGAAATAAATCATAAGTACATAAACATATCAATGCAAAGGTTTCTTGTGTGCGGATATGGTCCCAAACAATGTCATGTAGTGGGTCCCTTCCTTATTGGGGGCTCTGCTGTAAGGTGATTGAATAGACGACCTTGCAAGAGTCTCTTGCGGGAAGAATGTGTTCAAATAAAAAATGAGTACTGTGCATAATTGAATTCGGACAGAAAACTGCATGAATATGTGACCTGGAAACGCAGGAAAAGATGCTTTTCGTATCCCATGAGAGTGTTGTGACTGTTATTTATAAAATGGTTGACATACACATAAGGGATATATATTCTCTCTCTCTCTCTCTCTCTCTCTCTCTCTCTCTCTCTCTCTCTCTGTCTCTCTCTCTCTCTCTGTCTCTCTCTCTCTCTCTCTCTCTCTCTCTCTCCCTCCCTTCCCCCCCCTTTGTAAATAGGCATAGTAACCACAACCTTTGGATCAGATCATTTTCGTAGTCTTAATTTTGATGGTGAAGCGAAAAATTTTATTTGAAGGGCATCCCTGGCAACACTGATGTGTTACATATTCCACAGTTCTACTGGTTTGTACTTATAATTTTTGAAGGGAATTGGAGATGAGCCCAGACAACAAGTCAGTGATGTAATAAAACCTTTAAATCAAGTCCGTTTGAATACATCTGGATCTATGATCAAGAAATGCACAGGTAGAAGAAATCGTTGTATTTATTATAAAGTCAACAATTACCAATAAGTGAAACACACAAGCAGTTACTCAGATAAGTATATTATGTATATGAAGGACCCTCACAGTGTTTTTATACTGATGCCTTTCCTTGGGGGCAATGAGGCCTCACTTCTGAAAAAATAAGAATTTGCCTGTTTTACTGCTCGCTAGAGAATACACTTATTTTTGTGTACAGATTTTCAAGTTGAATATGCCCTATAGGACCGTGAATAATTAATGTAAATTTAGTTAATTTCCCCTGTGCTAATTATATCACCCAGTTATGCTTGTAAACTGTGCACAGAAAAGTATAGTGAAAAGGAAATTGAGTATGGTGTTGTCGTGTTGATAAGAATCTTAATTTACAAAATGGTTATTTTCAACTGTAAATTGACTTAACCCTTAAAGTGCTGATTTAAGATTAAGTCAACAGCTTTCCTCGGGACACTTTGCGTGCAAAGTGTCTCGAGGAAAGCTGTTGACTAAGACTACTTTTTGCTTCAGACAAGGCTTGCTGGTATTTGGATGAAAGGTATCTTCATGAGGAATTTAAATCTTTTAACCATTTAATGTTTAATGGCAATGAGAAAGCAACTTTGGCAGTGATTAGCACTTTAAGGGTTAAAAGCCTAAAATAAAACAGTGATAAATTCCATCGTTGAAAATTCAATTGTTTAATTGGAATATGTCTGAAAGAGTGTGCATGTAATTAAAACTTCTATAAAATGCCTAAAATTAAACACAAACTGTGAAAAGTTGTATACGAAAATATGTTCATTTGCTGTATTACATTTCTTGATAGGCTATATTGCCCCATTCTTGATCTTAAGGTACAGCTAAAGGGTCTCAAAAGAGGGTAATCTTTGATTTCTCAGAGGGAGTTAAACTGAACATGCAATTTCGTACGTACTTTGGTGTACATGTCAGAATCCATGCAAAGAAAAGGCGTTTGTGTTTACAAAAAGATGACACTGTATTCATACCTTCTTGACATTTAAACTGGCTTGCATATGTCCATCAATTTGTCACATTTCATTAATGTTTTGTGCATGCCTTAATTCTTTCCCAATCTTTCAGACTGCAGGAGGCAGTTATATTTCTAGATCAATATATTACATGGACAAACTTGGGGATGTCTGGGGAGGTAAATTGCATACAACGTTATTTCTTGGGGAACTAAATTACATGTAACACCACGTCCTGTAGACTCCCAGTGGCTCATCAGTGCATGAGTCTGGATTATAGTTTCACCCACCAGGTGGCTTCACTTGAATGGAACCAGATTATTAACGGCATGGTGCACTTTTACAGTACTTTACACAGAAAATACCATCTTGCTCCAAACATGTTCTCCTATACACTGAATTTCTTATTTGAGGTCATATAAACTATGTATTTTCTAAAAGTATACATTTGGATTAAGCTATTAAAACTAATGAAATTTCTGTAAGTGTTAAGACATTGAATTTTAATTGCTTAAATAAAAAATCTTAATTTTACCTGTTTTTGTGAAAAAAATAGCACAAACATAAAAATGAGAGACATTATTTTCTTGTGGGAAATGAAACAGCACATTTCAGGCAGTATTTTAAATTATGGATAAGGGTTTAAGTTCAAAATTTACATGATGTTTAAATTAAAGTTAAATTTTTTTAAAAAGTTTAATCAGCTATAAAATTAGAACTTATAGTCCTTTGTCAAAAACATTAAATATGGTTTTGGGGAGCATTGTGTGTTCTTTCATTTGACAATATAGACTAAATCTGATTTTTATTTTTTAAAATGCTATTTTAAATTTTATGCAAAATTTAAGAATTTTGATTGCATCAACAGCGATACTAAAATTTTATATTCAGTACAGGAATCAAAATTTCTTGTTGTGTGTTCTTTCAGAAAATATATACTTTTTAGGGTATTGGATGGTAACCATGGGCAGAAATTAAACATTTACACATGAGAGTCGTAAAGTGTACCACGCCCTGAAGCCTGTGTTGCTATTGATGTCATCATACAGTATACATCATCTATTTTGCTCATATTGGGTGGAAAGGGACCTCATACAATCAAAGACAAAATGATGAGACTTCTAGGTCAGTGCTACTTTCTGGGGGGGGGGGGGAGTAGACCGCCAGCAGACACTTGATGACTCATTGATCTATTTTGATGCCTTCCTTGGACAGAGATATAGCCTTTAATTGAATGAGATTATTACGTTCCAGTTATGTAATCACACCTGTATGGTACAGGAATGTCGATCAATACTAGACTCTAATCTATTCCATTGGCCATGTCAACTGATTCATCGTTTGACCATATATTATTGGTCTAATTTCGAGTTTTACACATCTACCAATGTCTGACATGGTGAAGATACAATTTAACTGGTTTTACATAGCAATTTGTGACTCAATTACAAGTCACAGTACATGTATAGCAATTTTGATTTTGTTATACTGCTCCTCAAGTGTGAAATTGATTAGCGATTAATTTTGCCACTCAAAATTTTCAAAGTTAATTGTCCCCTTTATTGGGGGGAGCTGGTGCTAAATGTGTCCAAGTGTTCTCATTCCACATTGAAAATGACATATTTTATTTAATCAAATTTTCCCACCTTATAAGATTTCTTAGTAATCAAGAGAAGCTTTAATTAAGTAAACCAATTTGCTTAGTCTTATTATGAATACATGAGTCACTGTGCCATATTTGCCATGTTGTTCTGAACCAATATATATATATATATATACATATGCATAGACTATAGATACTTTGTTGGCGATATGAAGTACATGTATATAGTATTCTGTGCGAGTCTATATACTTTATATAGGCAACAAAGCATGGTATAATTTATTTATCTCATGTTTGTGTCCATTAAGCTCAAACAACAGCAAGGCAACTTTAAAGCAAAGTGTAATATTAAGTACTGCAAACTGCATGTAGCCTATCCCTAGCAAACACTGCATTTGGAACTAGGCATACATTATTTCTGGTCTTGTAGAACATTTCTGTTTATCCGTACTCCCGGAAGAGTACTATAGCATTGTGCATAGCACCATTCCTGTGTTTTGCCTAGGCCTAAGCCTATA
This sequence comes from Hermodice carunculata, assembly GCA_964020975.1. Lineage (NCBI taxonomy): Eukaryota > Metazoa > Annelida > Polychaeta > Eunicida > Amphinomidae > Hermodice > Hermodice carunculata. Next base: position 11,273,185 of record OZ026625.1, on the reverse strand, counting down.
TGGTGTATACCAGTCTTTTTAGTACTAAAATCGACACAAACATGAGATAAATATATATATATATATATACAAAATGTATGTCACAATCCATGGAAATCTCTAGATGTCCCATAACTAATTCAGACACTGTCAGTGTTTCAATGTGTGCACCCTTATCATGTTCAATGGAAAAATGGCGGAAAATCAATTAAGGCCAAATGAATTTATCAACAGGTCATCAACGGGAAACTGTCACGCATGTTTCAAAGCCTTAAATTGCCAAACATGCTTGGCCATGATGGCTGCATGCAAACCATGCTCCAGTCACTGTAAGGGGAGGAGGGGGAGAAGGTACATGAATGACTGAGGCATGAGACAGTGTCAACATTTATTTGTGAGGCTTTTTCCCTCTGTAGATATTTACATCTAAAAATGAAGTGGAAAGGTTTGGCCTTGGGTATCTGTCATTATTGAACTGAAGTAAATGAAGGTTTAGTCGCAAAACTTGTGTGATATGTCAGATGTCATGGGATTACTGTTATGATGGGCTTTCTTTCATAATTTATTTTGCTTCATTTAATTGTTTTTACCAATCGAACAAGACCAATGTAAATGTAAAGCATTTTAAGCATTGCTAAGTTTTAGGGAAATGCGAGTCCATTTTGTGAACGTAATTTATCTGCTGAAATTTTTACCGAATGAGCCAATGAATATGATGGGTATGTATCTGTGCTTCTAATTTCAGATTTTTAGGTGCATGTTTTGTTTGACACAGATCACGTCAGGCTATTTTAAGCTCTAAAACTTGGTTTGACACTCAAATTGTGAAGACCCCTCATCATATGATAGGTACATGTAGTATAGCCTGCATTCAAAAATTACCTGTTGATTATGCTACGGTAAAAATAAAAACTAAATTTAAAAACAAAAAATCATGGTTTTCTCACAGCAATGTATTGAATGTGTTGCCAAAAAAATGCTGAATTGCAAGCCTCGGCAGTGGTAGACTATGTAACGTACACCTGCTGTATCTTTGTTATCTCAACCCATTGTTCGTATATTATATGATGAAATTGTGACAGGAATGGAGCTGCAAGACTGTCATTTATCATGTGTTCTTTTTATACAATATGAAACTAATGACAGCAGTGCATGAATATACAAAAAACGCGAGGACGTTTGCTGGCGAACAAGCGAAGCCCTGCTTTACTTGCCAGTCATGGTCTCACGCTGATATTTGCATGAATACATGTATGTTAATCTTGTCGAGGGCTACACTGTCACACAGCCAGTAGGTAAATACTCAGGTTTTTCTAATGGGCTAATTATAAACTTCTCTGGAAAGAGCTGCTCGCACCATATTTATGTGTCAGAAACGATGACAAGAACCAATTATTTTGGGCTTACATGCTGTATTATACAGACTTTTCGGAATGCAGGTGCTGACTCTGGCCACCAGCATCCCACAAAATATAATTTGGTTCTTTGTGAGAGGTATATAGGACAGTAAGTAAGCAAGCAGGTCATATCATACAGACATAGATAGTGAATGACAATACGACACCCGAGAGGATAGGGTCATCTATCACATGGACACAGTGAATGGCAATATTTATGACTCCGAGAGCATACATTATGTACTTGTTCAAGATTGCACCCAGAGGTCAGCAAACCTGTGTACAATTGTAAGTACGTGCCAGGCTGTTCTCCAGATGTGCGTATAGAAATCCATGTACCTGTATGTGGTCAAAAATCTGTGGATGTTGGTTGGTTGGGGGGGGGGGGTAACTTTCCATAGTTTCCAACAGATGTTAAACTACACAATGGGACTTCCGATATAGCTACATGTAACTTGACCTAACGTAGCAAAAGCACACCATGACTATGAAATCAGTCTTGTGTGTGTGTGTATGTGCGCACACGTGTGTGTGTGAGTGCAATCATCATGATCAGGTGGCCAGAGTTGGTAACTTGATTTTAAAAGGTCCATATTGTGATTCACATACTTCATCTACAGAAGGTCATCTTTCTTGAATTTATGTTCAAATAAAAGCAGAGTTCATGCAAAGCCATCGGAACACATACAATCAGTTTAATGGGGGACATTGACAGGTGCATGGATGCATGGCCAATTCGTTCTATTACTGTTATGACATCTTTAGCATACAGAATGATCGAGCTAACTGACCAGGGAGGGAGCTGTGGGTTCAATGTAGATCAACAGAAGGAGCTGCAAAATGCAAATTAAAGGAGGGAACTACAGGATCAATACAGATCATCAGAGAGAGTTGTGGGTTCAATGCAGTCTCAATGGAGGGAACTGCGGGATCCATGCAGATCATATATGTTTGTTGCAAAATATTTTCCAGTTTAACACTGGCTTGCCATGAAGTCAGAAAACATGTATTACTTTGCTGGCCCCAAACCCCAGCACTCATGTTTTGTCATCTAAACTTAGTCCATGTAGGCCAAGTGTGATCTCCAGTCATCGAGCTTCCCATGAAAATAATTTGATTTCATTTTCACCATTTGACCAAAGAACATACAAGTCTTGTGATTTTTTATAAAACCTCGGCCCATGTAGGCCCAGGGGGTATTGCTATAGCCTGCGTCTGTGTGTGAATCCGTCCATCCGTCCCTGTGTCCCTTCTTCTTGTGTGTGATATGCAGATAAGCTGGGATCATAAAAGTTTTTTTGTTGATCACTCTTTTTGAAGTTTATGTCAAGCTTGAAGGACAGTGACGTTGACCCAAGTTTAAGGTCACCCACATGTAGGTCAATTATTCATGAATTTCTTGCATGCAATATCAGGAGAACCACAAAACATTTACAGATAACCACCCTTGCAAGGGTCTTCATCAAGTTTGAAGGACAGTGACCTTGACCTAATTTGAATGTCACCAGAGGCAATTTTTAATAAATGTCTTGTACTTGAGATCTGGATAAAATAGGATCATAAGACTTTTACAGTTAATCACTCTTGTAAGAATCTAGCTCACTAGTGACCTTGGCCTGATTTCAAGGTCACCAGGGTCAATCCACTTTAAAAAAAATCCAAGGAATATCAGAAGAACCAGATAAGGTAGGATCACAAAACTTTTACAGTTGATCTCTCTTTTGAAAGGTGAATTCAAGTTTGAAGGAGAATGACATTCTTGCACAGGATATCTCAAGAACCAGATCCCTTTTGTGGGTGGCTGTGGGGTTTAAATGTTTTGAATTTTTTGCCAGACAATTAAGACTTCAGACAAACTGATCTGTTGATTCTTCAAGAGATTAGTGCAAAATCTGATGGTTTAGACAATTATATTTCAAAGCAATGAAAATTTAACCAGCTGTGTGCAATGAAAAAAGAGTAAATGTCTCACATTCCGAGGTAGCATGCTCTATTGATATCATAAATTTAATGCTGGTAATTTGAATATATTGGATTTTTTTCATTTAATATTTGAAAGTGTATAGACATGGTAAAGGATGAATAGTTCAGAAATTTTGCTTCTGTTTTTTACTTGTTTTTCTTTTATGTGTATTTTAATTTTTTTTCAATGTGACCCAGCAGTTACAGCAGATTTTTTTAAAAAAATTTTTTTTAGCATGAAGAGTAGGTACAGGATTTTGTCCATCTGGCTTCATGTATTTCAGAAAACATGCCTTCTGTTAATTGGCGTAATAGTTGGTATGTACTGTAGCATGCAAAATGCATCTGCTAAACAATGAGGTCCATGGCCCTCTCAACAGAGCCCATAACATATGTGTACAGCCAAACCTGTCTTGAAAAGACCAGTGTGTGAAAGACCAAGTAGTGGTCCCTCCAGACAGATGGTCTTTCACAGGAGGTATAGATAAGATCAAAAGCACTAAGCAAAGTATCTTGAAAAGATGGTTTTTCCAGCCAGGTGGTCTGTGCTCAGAGTTATCTCTTTTGACAGGGCCACTATGTTTTTCACATTTTACAAATTCACAAGGTAGCATAGTCTGCAATAAGCAAGCACACCAATTCAATGAAATATAACATAAATTTAATAAATACCTAAAGGCCTGTATTTTGCTAGCAATCTTTATGAAATTCAGTATAATAATCGCATATATGACACATAATTCATGCAGTGCCAAAGCATTCAGAGGTAAAAGGGTGAAGACACATGGGTGTCAGACGGTGTCTGTACTCGTGGTCTTATTGGATTTCAGGGTCTATGTTTACTGTGATTAAGATGACTGATTGAATTGTACCAACTAGAGCTTGCACAGAATAGACCAGGTTAACTCTTGCCTGCTCAGAATAAGCGTTAGGTAATAGCTTTCCTCCGCATGGCTTGGGTGCATTGCACTCAACCCCTGCCGAGGAAAGCTATTGACCTGGGGCACGCCACCCTAATAGGTCTGATTTACAATTCTCAGCCAAAAAATATTTCCTATTGACATGAAATTTATGCAAAAAATATTCAACTCATTCCATACTATGGTCACAGGCCTTGGTCAGTGGTTCTGGCACTGCCTGGCAAGTCATGCTGCAGCTGCTGCAAGGGCAGCTGCAGCATGACTTGCCAGGCAGTGCCAGAACCACTGACTTAAGACTATAGGCATGTTGGTACTTCAACGAAAGCTCTTTTCATGAAGAATTTAAATGTTCAATTGTCGTCTTAACTCTAGGTAAATATACGGAAAAATCAGGGACTGGTATGGAATGAGTTAAAGCAGAAGACAATTCACTGCCAGCTGCTTTTGGTCAACTTGAGTGCGGGATGGGTTAAATGGACAAGAGTAAACTGTGGCAATCTGTGTATAGTGGTACCTGCTATACAAGACCACCCTATCTGCCAGGTAAAAATGGTCGCATATAACAGGTGGTCTTAAATTTGAGGTAAATTGACAGAGAATCTAGAATGTTGTGCCATTAGAAATGTGGTCACAATAGCCACGTGGTCTCTCATGGCAGCGATCTTAAATTGCAGATACATGTCATGTACCACTGTACTTTTAACTTAATAAGTATTACATAGCCAAAGTGTGCGAAAAGGATGTACATATGTACACTTTTATTAAGTCATTTGTTAAATTTAACCCCATAATGTGGATGTGTATATTGATATATGTGTAGACTGTACAGAGGTAAAATTTTCTGATATGTGCGGCCTAAGAAAATATTGTTTTGGCTTGAGATGTTTACGTCTAACTGACAGCAGGTACGTACATTTATTAACGGATAGAATCCTCATAAAACTGATCTGGTATGTCCTGTACATGGTTCATGGATTTCTACATATATTTATGTGTGATCCTGCATAGATGATTATACTATGGTTTAAATTCTTTGCCGCATAATCAATTTCTTGCTACATATGTTTCAGATGGCATAGCAGAGATGTTTAGCAGATGCTATGTCCTCAGCCACGGCCACAATGCCATGCTCTGCACCCCACCCCCAGGAGCCAGCCAAGTCGGTACAAAATGGGATTGTTGCCCCACCCCCACAGACAGCTGAAAACACACAAAGCTTGGTGTTGGTGCCGGACAAGATTCCGGCGCCAAGTCATAATCTCCCGGATGTGATGACATGCAACCAACCACTGCCTGGTGTTTATAATGGGAGGGCTAACCATGCCCCATCTAGTCTACCGGGTATCACCCCCCATGCAACCTCGCCTAGTGGGATATCTGCTTCACCCAGTCAGTCGCCAGAGGAACTTAAGTGCGGTTGTGGACCATGTTTTCCTCAATGTTTACAGCCGGTGGCAAAGCCAGCGTCGTACTTAGTGTCTATTTCTGCGCTCGTGCTTACACAATCGCTGTTGGTTTCGGGGTACACAAGTAGTACCCTGACGACCATTGAAAAACGCTATGGCCTTCAAAGTAGCCAAATGGGCCTAATTGTGAGTAGTTATGACTTTACCTGTATGATTGCTGTGGTTTTGGTCAGCTACTATGGAGACCAATATAATCGTGCCAAGTGGATCGGGAGGGGAGCCGTTCTCCTGTCAATGGGGGGCGTTCTGTTTTCTTTCCCGCATTTCCTGGGGGGGAAGTACAATGCAGCTGCTGCGGGCAACACAAGTGCAGTGGACTTCAATCTATGCAACAGCACGCGTAACGTTCAGTCACTGGGGAAGTCGTGTAACGCAAAGACTGCTGAGACCTGGGCCCTGGCCATATTTATGGTAGCTGAAATGACAATAGGCCTGGGAGCTTCACCTATTTATACTCTAGGACCAACGTATTTATATGACAATGTCAAAACCAACCTTTATTCGTTATATGCAGGTGAGAAAATGCTTCTATTTGCAGTTTTGTGAAATTTATTAAACAGTGGTCCCTTTCTTGAGAGACCACTCCAATCAGAGACCAGCTGCCTTCAGAGTCCACCTTGTCAGTATACTTTGTGTAGTACTTGACCTGTTTTTCATACCTCCCATGGGAGGCCATCTGTCTTGAGAGACCGTGATTTGATCGTCCCCAGGTATGGTCTTTAGAGACAGGTTTCATGGTATTATAACATATAAGCTGTGGTGTAATACCATTTGAGACTTCTCAAATTTAAAAAATTGACTTTGAATCTTACCTTTCATAGTTCATTGATTTAAATTCTTTTAAAACTTTGTAAATACTCTAGTCTCTCCTTTGAAAGCCCACCAGAGGGCCAAAGTATAGTTGCGTAAAGTGGGCAGTCTCTCAATGGAGGTCAAAAATTGCACTACGATGGGCCTAACAGGCAGGTGCCCTCTCTGTCTCTTTGAAGTAGTTTCTCAAAAGAGACACTCAGTGGCCTTGCTTTAACCACTTCGGAAATACATGTCTGTATCGTGAAGATAAAGTCACTCTTAGCAAGCTGTGAGTACTGGTCAAAACAACAGTCACTCGTGGCAACTTATTAGAATTAGTTTGATCATTCTGCCTTCGAGGTTCACATGCAAGGTCCCCCAGATATTATCACTTTATGGGTTAACAGCATAGCGGTCATTAATTTTGTATTCGCACCAACTTCGACTAATTTGTAACATATTGCTTAGAGGAGAGTTACATACAGTGTAGTAGCTTGTTAACGGATGTATTTGGGCAGCGTTTCACGCAAGAGACAGTTGCCATATTGTGCAGCATGTGGTGCTTTTCACTGCACGTAAATTTGCAAAGAAATTGGCTCCTGTGTCCTGTAAATTGTGATCACAAAGACCTGCCAGATGCTTTTTTACTGCCATGTCCACATACACATGTACCATGGTCTTTTTGCTATGGACAACTGACCATCAACTCAGAAAAAGAAAATAAAAATTAATACTTTCCCCAGTTAACCAGCCAAAACTGGTCGGTGGCATAATGTCTACTTCAATTTTTTTTTTTTTTTTTTTTTTTTTTTTTGTTAATGAAATCCAGTTTAAGGGAGAATTTCAAACAGGTGCTAATAAATTTGGCATATCCTCAAGGTCAGTAACTTAGACAAGGTTGGCACCCAACCCACCCAAGACAAGCTGTTGACTCAGTCTTTAGTTCAAGGGAGAAAGGGTTGAGAGAGCTTGAACTGAGAACTGCTGAAATTTCGATCTGACGAGTATCATCTGAATGGATGGATGAACCAATTTGTACAGGAACAAGTAAAACTTCAAAAGAGCTTGCCAAAACAAGAGTAGTAAGTCTTGAACAAAAAAAAAAAGATACGATTTGCCCTCTGTGAACAAGGATGTTAGCCTTGTGAGCTTCCTTTGACCCTATGCACACTTTTCAGCCTTTCCACCTTAGATAATGAATGGTTATATTTGATGCCTGGAGGTGATAATACATCACACTGATCTGCTAAAAGGACATTTAAGCATGTTCATCTGTTTGAACTTTCAGATTATAAGTTTTGATGTACTTTGCACTGAAACTACACTTTAACATGTATTTAGTACTTTGTAAGTTTTAATATCACATTGATAATAAAATTGACATTTGAGACTTGGAAGTTTATTTTCTCACCGCTAATTACAGTTAAGCCTATCTCACTTTTATAATGAAATGACATTTAAGCATGTACATGTATTTGATAATTGTCAGTTTTGTCCTCGCTCATCTGAAAGAATTGCATTTAAGCTTGTTTTGAGACTTCAAAGTGTTATTCTTTGTGTGATAATTAAGTTACGCTTAAGCAGGTATTTCAGATTTTCCATAGGAGGTATTCCTATGTAACTGCAGACCTGCACCGAGTCTGGTCCCTTCAGTTGCCAGGCAACAAAACTATGACTCCACCATGATGAAGGCACTTGTACCAGTTATGTTACTTAACCATTCAGAAATAACACTTTTTTCCTACCAAACAAACAAAATTTTCCAAATATGTTTTAAAACTTTGTGAATGAGTTTTCTTATGCTCTCTGCTTTCTCAGGGCTTTTTTTTTTTTTTTTTTTTCATCATAGAAGTTCATTTAGCCCTGTTTAATATGTGAATCTTCCCAAATTCCTGCCAAGTCCCTGCTGCAGCCCAGGTGGCAGCACAGGGTCCCAGTTGGTATTGGGAGATGCACGTTGATGTTTTGATAACTCTTGAATCTCCGCGTTTTGCTGTATGTAACTTTGGTCACATTGTTGGGTAGAAATTTGTGAATATGGTCATGATTTTTTTGAACTATCATGAACACCTCCTGATATTTTTTGTGCTACCTATGTCTAACCATTGTTTGTCTTATCCAGGTATAATGTATTCCATGACAGCCCTAGGACCAGCAATGGGCTTCCTGATTGGTGCAGGCTTCCTGTCAATATATGTGGAACCCAATGAACAGCCATCAGGCATGACTGACCAAGATTCTAATTGGGTGGGAGCCTGGTGGGCGGGGTTTGTCCTATGTGCCTTGCTGGCTCTTATTGCATCCATGCCACTCATGATGTTTCCACGGAAACTGCCAGGAGTACAAAAAGGAGTCCAATCAGACCACCCAACTGTGATGAGTTTTGGCACTGTCAGCAATCTCAGGGGTATGTCTTTTACATCTTAATTTAGTGCTCAACTTCAAGGCTTTCACTGATAGTCTCACTGAGAACTTTGGTACATGTTTGAAACAAGTAAAGAATAAAAATTTGTGCAGCTCCTGACTTGAAAGTTAATTGTCTGAGATAATAGACCTCACCAGTAACTGTGTGGGTTTTTCATCCCACCACTGACACCACACCAGTACGATAACAAACAGCTTGAGGTACAGTTATTACGATAACTCTTGGTTGCTTTTGATTTAGACTCAGCTACCCAGATGATGACCAGGAAAATGATGAACATAGTAATGCATACGCAGGACTCTACTGCTCAGACACTCAAAACTGCTGACAGAGTGTTGTTTACGGAATCCATGTAAAATTTCAAGCATTACTCGTCTGAATTTTCCTGAAAGATATCTGCAATTTAATATTATAGATACTTCTTTACCTACAGATTGATAACCCAGTCACAGCCCAACCCTGGAGGGTTGGAATCGATTTATCTGTAGGGATTTTAGGTAATAATTAACAGACGAATTAGCACTGTGGACTTAGTTGTAGATGCAGCAAAAGTTTGTAAACTGACGGCACATGTAGAATGGATTGTGTTGAGGTATACCAAAGGAAAGGGGAAATGAGACCCTTTAAAGAATGACACGTTGAAATTTACACCAGTAAAATTTGTCCTCATTCTGAACGCTCTTTTCAGGTAAAAAGGATATCTGACGGTTGTGCTTTGTGCAAATTTTAATGTCACTTGTGGTCATTTTCACAGATCTACCTCGTCAGTTGCTGCAGCTCCTGCGGACGCCCACGTGGTTATTTGTGAGCTTGGCATTTGTGATGGAGCAGTCGATCAGTACAGGGTTCACCACCTTTATTGCCAAGTATTTCCAAGTCTCCTTCGACATCCCAGCCTCTCAGGCTAACATCTTAGTAGGTGAGTCAGCTGTTCCAATTACCTTTTTCACGGCTGATTGCATCATCTCGGGCTCTGATGGTCACCCGGAGCTTGTAATTTTGCATTGATTTGTCGAACTTGTGTAAGATTTAGTATAGGATTTTGTTGGTGATTACAAAGGCAGAAACCTAATTCACTCTGGAGCGTGTTAGTTCTTTCTTGATTGGTCCCTGTTATTGTAGGAAGCTAATTTTAAAACTCAAAATGTCACCCACTTACAGTTTAGTGCTGTGGTACAGAAGATGTATCTGAGTGAGTGTAAAAGATTGGAAGTAGACACATGCACACTAAAGGCAGGTCATGGTATTTTACATTATGATTTCGACCAAGCAAAAATATTATAAAAAAAAAAAAACCCCACATTTTTAGGAAAAAAGAATTAACTCTACTGCTCGTATTCCCAGCTTCTTGTATTTATGACTTCTTCAGCCATTTGACATAGGGTAAAACTATGTGTAGCAGATTTGACCAGCAAAAGGCAGCAATTGGTTAAAAAAGGACAGGAAGAGTGAAAATCAAGGACCAGAGCTATTAAATCTGGGTAATCAAAAAAAAAAAAAAAGGAGAGGAGTCCATAAAAATCAGCATGCACGTATCTTGGGATTGGTCAAAGGTAAGACAGAGGAACTCCATCACAGTGGCGCCCTCTCTTGTATTGTGCCTCATCAACTTTTTGGTTTCTTGGGTTAAGACCAGGCAACAGTTTTCCTCGGTGTGCATTTCTGGCTTAACTCATTCAGGGCCAACAGTTGAATGAGTCAACAGCGTTGCACTGAAAGACACTCAGGAAAGCTGCTGACCTGGGCTATTCTTATGGTCTCAGTTACCGTAGATGTTTAACTCATTCCACCCTGATATAAGACCAAGTCAACAGCTTTCCTTGGCGCCCTCTGGGCACATTGCGCACAGAGCGTGCTAAGAAAAGCTGTTGACCACGGGCATATAATTTGGAATGATCTTCCATGAGGTTTCATCCAAAATTTTGAAAAAATAATGCCTAAATGAGTAAAAATACAGCAACGACATGTAGGTATTAGCAGGAAAAAAGCATCATTGGGGTGGAATGAGTTAACTTGCTGGTACTTGAATGAAAGATTGGTTTACAAAGGACCTAAATCTAGTATCATCATGTCAACTTGGGGCACATCAGCTTTGGTCAAAAATTGGCAATAAAAAGATTAAAGCCCAACATGCACTAAGGGATCGAGGCTGTATCTTATACCTTTGGCATGTCATCCTGGTAGGATGATCTTACATGTGATTCATTTTGAAATGTTGTCTGTAAATGAAGGGCTGGCTTGAAAATATTGGAGCAAATGAAATTTGACCTTTGGACGTTTTTTTCCCCAGTTTTATAGGGAATTCGTAGATGAGAAGCCACCTTGAAATGAGGTGTCTCTATTGAGAAAGATACTGAAATACCAGAGTGAAGATGGTGGTACATGTACCTGTACTTCAATGTATAAAGAGTGGCTTGTAACAAGTATAACTTTAGTGGGGCAGAGAAGCCACTTTGTATAATTACCACCAAACTGTAGAGAAAATATGCTAGCCAGGTTTACTTTAAGCATATTGAAGTGACAGTGAAATTTCCTGGAAATAAGGTTTCCAAAACTGAAATTTATAAGCATTTATGATATGGTCAGTAATATAATCCAAAATGGTTAATGAGACTAATGATCATTGTAATATCCATATTTCATTCATTCATTCATTCATTCATTCATTCATTCATTCATTCATTCATTCATTCATTCAGTCAGTCAGTCAGTCAGTCAGTCAGTCAGTCAGTCAGTCAGTCAGTTGGTTTTTTTTTGGTTTTTTTGTTTTTTTATCAGTATCATTATCATTGTTATCATATGTGGCTTTTACGCAGAAAGATCACCCCTGGAACAGGTCTGTGGCCTGCTCAAAACTTGCAGTTCCAAGTCCTGCCACACAACTATTGTGAATACATTTATTTTCACAGGTTTTAATTTTCATGGTTTTTGCATTTTGGAAACTTTCACTGAAACTTTAAATTCACTATTTTTTTTTTGTAATTCCAATTAAATGCAAAATTAAAAATCTTTTTCAACGGGTTCTTATTTTGGTGGTTTTGAAGCATCTGCGAAATAAGCAAAAATAAAAACACAGCGAAATTAAATGAATTCACTGTCTGTTTCGCGATCACTGTTTGTCACATTTCGCTATGCCCATATGTGTCTTGGCCATTGCCTGATCCTTATAATGCACCCATGTATTGGTTGAAGATGCTTGTGTCAGCTGAGCAGAGGACTGTCGTAGTCCTCTCATTACAATCCACATGTTCTCATTACAGTTTTGTGTCTATGATATTTTTGTTCTAAAAATGTACATCAGTATAATATGCACCAAAAAATTTAAAAAAAAAAAAAAAAACGTGAACAAACAGCCTTAGTATTGCTGTTTAAGGAAGCATACGCAGGCATGTACCATTGGCGACCGACATTCAATCACTTCCTGTAAGATTTGTGGACATTTCTTGGCTACGACAGATTAATGTTTAAAGCGGTTTAAGGTGAGGTCTTAATCAGACAGCTGAGTTGTGTAAGTGTGTGATCAATTCAACTTCAAATCGATCAGTCTGTCGCAGTGTTGACTAAACATGCAAAATTTGTTTGGAGCAATATGATTCCAGGCACTAAAGTCTATGTAAGCATCCTGTATACGGATAAAAGGTAGGCTTAGCAGAAATAAAAAACATATTGGCACGTAGATTGTTTTATAAGTGATTGAAACGTAGTACACCTTCCTCTGGTGATAAGATTACATTCTTTTGATGGCGGCAAATGTCTTGATGATTGCTTGTAAGAACCATTTCACTTTGAAATGTTAGAGTGAAATATAGTCTGCTGCTGGCTTGATTTGTGCCTTTATTAACCTGGCCACATCACGGACCACGTTAAGAGTTTCCCCAAAAGTTGGAAAAAGATTAAATGACAAGGTCACATTCCAGTATTCCACATAAAAAGAGCCTTTGTTCAAATCTGTGGTCTCTCCTAGCAAACCCTGTGTGGCCACTGCTTGTGGAGCGTGGTTTTGTCATGCAATGTGAAATACCACTAACCAATGTGTTTACTACAACACAGCAAAAACCCCAGATCGTATGGGGTTTTGATTATAGGGAACATTCAAAATTGTCTCCATTTTACAAGGTACACATTGGGGGGGGGGGGGGGATAGGCTACAGACCACATGAATTCAATGTTAACGAGGAAAGGCTTAACCCTTTGATGCTCAAAGTGCTTTAGTCCAAAACTTATTTCATGATAATGATTCACAACAAAGAACATGGCCAATTAAAGTTTGTTCATGTTGGTATCAGATAACATCCCGTCTGCATGTTAATCTGAAAAGTCAATGAAATACTCTGGAGTTTCGATCCTCGCAGGCTACAGCATTTATAAGAATTGCAACTAGAAATACGTTTGAGGGCTGAAATGATAAGCCCAGCTGCACATGAGTTCAGTTCAGGGTTGCTGAGATACCAGTTTCTGTGTTTGGACACTCCCACAACAGCAATCAATAACGGAAGATTTCACTGAACTACCGGGCTGTAGGATGTACCAACCAGCCTTGTGTGCATTGTTTCCATAGAATTAGGAATGCTATCTCCAGAGTTCCCTTGTAGCAGCTGTGAGTGATAATATAACAAGAAAATTTACACTAGAATTTGGCTGTGAAATGATGTTATGCTGCAAATTAAGTTTAACATTTTGTATTCTTAAATAAATTTTGCCAATGTCACCTTCGCCTTGTACTTGACCAAAACTTAGGATCAGAAATGTGCTCACCCGAATAAATGTTTAATCCTTTCACCTGAAACTGCCAGAAACGAGGTGGTTCTCAAGTGAAGTGTGCTTCAATGTTATTGGCTAATTAGGGGACCGCAGAAGAGGAGTCCCCTATAGTGATCACAGGTTCCTTCTGACCATTCAGATCATTTTCACATGATAATTTGAGAAGTTTTTGAGCTAGGACTTTCATAATGCACAGGATGTTAGTCCTCTATAAGGGCTACCTTAAGTTTTAAGATGGGTGACCTTGACCCAATTCCCAAGGTCACCATGCCACACTAGTGGATTTTGTTGGCCACATGATAACTTGAGAAGGTTTTGAGTTAGGGCTTTCATACTGCACAGGATTATTGTCCTCTGTAAGAGCTAGGTTAAGTTTAAAGATGGGCAACCTTGAGTAAGACAAACTTCTCTCTACATTAAAAAGAAACAAAATTGGAAGCTAGAAAAATGCTCACTGAAGACAAGTGCAGGCTTGATAAAATTATAAAAGCATAAGCAATCCAACTAGATTGTGAATTTGATTTTTAATGACCTTGCAGTACATATTGCCTGTCCAGACAAATCTGATAATATAATCAATGTTTTTTTTCCACAAAATAATGTACTGTATGTTGGCTTTTCATTGTGAACATAACTTGGAAATTTCTAGCATGGTAGTACATGTAACCGTATATTGTCATTGCCATAGTGATGAGACAGGGATAGTCATCTTATATTTTTATTACCGTGGTGATAAAATGATATCTGCTGATATCAACAAGGCAAAAGTCATTGATATGCAGTGCAGAAAGTTGTCTTCACCTTGTGGGTCAGTCTTTTTTCCCCAAAGTTTTTTGTTTTTTTAAAATATTTTTCTTGACAGTCGTAAACATCAAAAGCAGTAACGGGGGGGGGGGGGGGGGGGGGGGGGTGGGGGGGGTGGGGGGGTAGCCCTCATCTTATAATTCATATTGGTAGTGATAGGTTAGTTAAAATATTTCTCCGTGGCAGTAACGAGCTTTCCAACTGCCTAAATATCCAGATCTGTGATGCTCTCCATCAGTACATTATTGATACCAGGCGCTTTAACGACTAAATGTTTCCATTACTGTTACTGTAGTGATCATCGGTTGGACTATGCAAATTTATTTGTGTCACGCCTTTTTTCTTTAACGGGTAAATACTGAACTCGATTCATATTGTTTTAAATTGTATCGTGCAAGTAATCAAATCTTGATATTCGTACAGAGTTTACACAGATATAATACATTGGTAACATTTGTATTGTCATGTGTGTCTTGTACATACCTACTGTGTGTCTCCATGTTCTGGAGAACCCATGTATTAGTCATCTCGATGTACTATAGGGCTATCCAGACTAAATAAATACGTTTAAACTAAACTAACAAGTCTTCCACATAACCTATATCCTCTTGAGTCAACAGCTTTCCTTGGCACAGGCTCGGTGCTGTCAAAGGCTCAACCTGTAGTGTTTTTTTTTTTTGTTTTCGAGGCTTTCCAAGCTTTTTTTTGCTTAACGTGTGTGAGAATGGGTACTGTGTGATGCAAGTTTCATGCATGGCAATGCTTGTTCAAGCAGCAAAACCGGTGGTTTTATTTTATATTGAAACCAAATGTAACTTGCCTGGTTAGAATAAGACCAAGTCTGTAGCTTTTTTTGGCTCTGCTGTGGACATGGTGGTGTGACATCATGGTAAAGTCTTTGACTGCAGTTCACTCTGAAAATCTCTGCTACTGACATGAAATTTCAGGAAAAACGTTGACGCAGACAACAGTTTATGAGCAGGCACTTTTTGGGAAGTGGATTAGGAAAGGGTGGAAGCTTAAATCTGCAAGACACCTGTTGCTCAGAGGCAGGTGTTGAAGCTGTGAACCCAAACCAGGTTCCGTGTGTAGTACATGTAAACAGTGTATGTCAGTTCATGGCACAAAAACTTGCACCGCTCGGACGACTGTCTTTAATTGATTTTCGCGGCACCGAGCGGATACAAAGGTTGCAGAAATCCCTCAACTTACCTCAGGAAAACAGGGCTGAACCCATCCGCTTGGTTTTAAACTAAGTCTACAGCATAATTGGCTACAGGTCAGGGCCCGAGCATCACTGCCAGCCCCAAGAAAAGCTGTTGACTTGGGAAATGCTACAAGATCTTTAAAGGTCTCAAGTACAGTTTTCCTGCAACATCTTCTCTGTTGATGTGAAGTTTAAACGAGTCAGAAGTAAATTACAATTTAAAGTGGAGAGTTGGATCGGAAATCAGATCTGATTGATGAAAATGCATGTTTCAGGCATAATTTATAATGTACTATAAATTGTTTTACTTATTTGCTTGTGTGCACTATAAATTTTCACAGTTTCTCATCAGTTGACAAATTCACAATCTTACCAGTCCCAAAATGGATTGTAAGTATACATTCAAGTGAAGAGGCGTCTTTGTGTTGCATGGATTTTCATGCAAAAGTTGCTTGGTTTTAGAGGAGAAAGAGTATTAAAAAAACTCATTTTCACAGAGCGTTATTTGTTTGTTTGTTAGTGTTTTATTTAATTTTTTTCCATAGCACTCATTTACATTAACAACAGAAACCCTTACAATAAAAATATTGCAGAAATTAAGAAATCATACTCTATGATTACTCCATTGACCCTAAATGTGTTCATATCAAGATATATAATTTTTGTGTGTGATTTTGATGTTTTGCAACAAGTTTTTACGAAAACGTCAGTCATTTTGTGTGACCCTCTCCCTGAAAACATTACAGGGAAATTAAATGTTTTCCACTGTTTGAAAGCACAGGGTTCGCACAGAGCTTGAAATTGAAAAGGCTTGAAAAGTATGGAATTTGAATGCCCTCTGTTCCAGGCCTTGAAAAGTATGGAATTTCATAAAGAAGTCTTGAAAAGTATGGAATTTCATAAAGAAGTCTTGAAAAGTTTGGAAAATTGGTTTTCCGGTTTAAAAAAAAAAAAAAAAAAACAGAATGAAAAAATCTATTTGTGTGACTTTATTTTAATGTTTTTTTTTCATTGCTAAATGTAGCATCTATGGGGGTACGCAGCTTTTTCAACTCGCAATGCAACGGGATTCTTTGCAAGATTTGAAAAACAAGCATGAGTCATTTTGATTATGAGTGATGGTCCATCATGACATTATGGATGCATGACCGTACATGTTTGCCACAGGTATAAATTGTGCACCAAGCCGCAACAACAATGGGAGGCTGTACATATAATGAACTTTGGCTTGAAAACCCCAAATACAAGGACTGGGATTTGCCTGTAAAAGAGGACAAATACAGCACAAGATGCAAGGTGAATGCAAGTGATGTGCACTTGAAAAATATGGGGGAAGCAGCGCTTGCTAGTATCAAACAAAAAGTTGTTTTTTTATTCAATATATAAATTGTATACATTGGTCCCCCTCTTGTAAGCCACCCCCAAAGAGATGCCACTCCCTCTACTAAGGCCACTTTGCTGTGCAGCAAGTATGGCATTTTCATTATATTTTCCCCCTGAAGAGAGACCACGTCTCGTAATAAGGAAACATTTGGAGTGGCCTTATATTATAAGAGGGGAACCACTATATATATATATATATAATTTATATATATATAGTGGTTCCCCTCTTATAATATAAGGCCACTCCAAATGTATATATATATATATATATATATATATATATATAGTGGTTCCCCTCTTATAATATAAGGCCACTCCAAATGTATGTGTGTATATATATATATATATATATATATATATATATATATATATATATATATATATATATATATATATATATATATATATATATATATATATATATTACATACCCATAAACATACCCATAAAACCACGGATGATTGAGTTTGGAATTTTGGAAAAAATGGTTTGGAAAGTACTTGAAAAAGTATGGAATTTTGGCTTTGCTATGCTGTATGAACCCTTAAGCATCAATAACACCAGGAAAAACTGTGATGTCAAGTAAATAAATTGACAGTGTTCATGAATATGGATGACAGCAGACAAGGAAGGACATTTACCTTTATATGTATGTCAGTTTTAAGCCATGAGGAAGGACAAGAAGTGGGCATATTTAAGGCAAATGATCTTCATTTTTAGCTCAGCTGACCTGTCAGTCAGCTGAGCTTTTGTGAGGGTCTGTGATCCATCCGCTTTATGGTGCTAAAAATTGTATTACTATTTACCTGTTTATACCAGTGTCGGTATAGTGCAATAGTGTATGAAGCTTGTAAATTTCAAAGGAGACATCCGTTGTCTGTCGTCCGTCCGTCCGTAGTTCACATTTTTTACTTCTTCTCCAAAACCGTCAGCCAGATTCACTTCATGCAGCTTTCCTATTGATTACTGTGTAAGTCAATGGACATTCTAATGCTAATTCACATTTTGGACTTCCTCTCTAAAACCGTCATCCAGATTGACTTCAAACTTGATGGCAATGTAGCTTGGGTGGGTTTCTAGCAGGTTTGTTGAAATGCTCCAGTGATTTTTGGATTTTAATGAATTTTTTGTTCTTTTGCAAGACAAATCTTAAAAAATCTTCTCCACAACCGCTCACCCAATTGCTTTGATATTACATAAGAACACTCCTAGGGACTCCTAGTTCTTAACTTGTTCACCAGGTGGTGCTGCAATTTTTTTTATGAATTCTTGTGTGTTTTTGTTACTTGTGACGTCTTCTCCAGAACCTTTAGTCAGATTAAAGGGAAACTGCCCTTACAAAACTTAATGTCGGGATTATATTGGGATAATGTTGGGATCATGTTGGACTTACTATGGTGGGAGACAATGGGTAATGTTGGGATTCAGACGTTGGGATGACATTGGGATTTGGTAAAATCCCAACATTTACTTAGCAAATGAACAAGAAGGAGGTACCTGAATGCAGGGGTAAAATTTTGTTGAGACATGTTGGAATATGTTGGGATGATGTAGGAGTAATGTTGGGAAAAGTTGGAGTAATGTTGGGAGATGTTGGAGTAACATTGGGAGATGTTGGAGTAACATTGGGAGATGTTGGAGACTAATAGGAGGAAGCCCTATAGTCCAGCATTTCC
The DNA here is from genome assembly GCA_964020975.1 of Hermodice carunculata. Classification (NCBI taxonomy): domain Eukaryota; kingdom Metazoa; phylum Annelida; class Polychaeta; order Eunicida; family Amphinomidae; genus Hermodice; species Hermodice carunculata. The sequence goes on along the minus strand of OZ026625.1, from coordinate 11,254,413 downwards.
CAACATGTTAAAATGATGTCGGACACCTGTAGTTGCCCAGAGCAATAACCCAACATCTCCCAACATCTCCCAACATGTTGGGAAACATTGGGCCTACATCCCAACACCTCTTAGCATCTTGGGAGAAGTTGGACCAATATCCCTATGTCCCCCCAACATGCTGGGAAACCTTGGGCCTACATCCCAACATCTCCCATGTTGGAAGACATTGGGACTACATCCCAACATGTTGGGAGATGGCTTCAGATAAAATCTATCGTTGTAGAGAGCCTCCTTTTCACCATTACTTTTCTTCTAAAAACTATAATGAATAAAAAACAAGAAGACGGAGCTGTCGTATAATAATTCATGTGTATTTTGGTACATGTGTAATACACAGATTCACCATTATTAAAGAAAAAGTGTTCACTATATGCTTTCCTTCAACTGGGGGCATAAATGTTGTGCAGTCCAGAGCTTCAGATCCATATTCATTATCGTTGGTTGCAGCTGCTCGCTGTTGAGCAGATGGTCTCACAACTTCTTGCAGCTTGCACTTGCTGTCCCATTTGTGGTGCAAGGGTATGCTTCTTGTAGCAGTTCTGAAAAATGGAAAAAAATGTGCAAGGACACAGGAAAATAAAATGTTAAAAGTGTAACGTTTTCAAATTGTCAAAAAGTTTGGTTTAAATACTTTGCTAAGGGTTCCTGCCTTTATCCCACTATACATGAAATGTTTAATGATTTTTCAAAGTACATGTACATTGTATATGGGTTTTGATTGACATTTTAAAATGCGTTGCACTGCTCCAGTACTTACATAAAATAATTTGACTTTTATGGGTGTGCATGCCTCAGCAGTTTCCATGTTTAAAAGTCTTACAGTAACTTGACTGATACAGTATGCAATGACCCAGGTCATGTACTCTAAAATTCATTATATTTTTAAACAAAATTACCCCAACAAGCTTACATTTTCATATTGAAAACTTTTCATTTGCAAGATATTCTTTTTTATATGCTTCTATAAGGAACATTGCAGGCCCCGATTTCTACATGTCATAAATATCTTTTTGTAAGCAATCATACAATAAATCAATTTGTAGAAATAAAAGAACACAAAGAACACAATGAAACATTTTTATTATTTGCAAATTCCACAAGGTCCAGAATGACATGTTGACCCTGGCCTTTGGCAACTTCACCTGGCTAGATGTGAATTTGGACAATAATCTGATGTCATATTTTCACCATAAAGATCACATTGGACCGAATGGGTATAAGCTAGAAAAACTTCAAGGGTGAGAATGACATCTCTTCTGGAAAAGCTGGACTGTGAGACTGAATCTACAATCAGCTGATATGTGTCTGTTAGAGTTCATAACCTTTATTCAAATATAGCTTTACTGACCAAATATAATATATAATCCATATAGATCATTCAGACCACTTATTTTGTGGAACCTTTTTTTGGCTTCCCTTCATTTGTTGTATAATTCCCCATAAAAAATGTACATTGGTATTCCAGTGCAATTCCACTGAAATACAAGTGGTATTTCACTTGAATCAACTTGACATTTCATTGGAATGCCAGTGGAAATGTACTTTGAATATATATTACATTATTTATTTTGGTCACAAATGACCCTTTCTATGAGACTAATATTCCAGTAAAAATTTGCCTACTCTATTGATATTCACTGTAGTATTCGATTTCTTCAATCATGGAAGTGCAAAATGTTGATGCATGTTAATTTGTGTTTAAATGAAAAATTATATATCTTCCAGCTCAATACAGCCATTGCGTTAATGTTTATTAACACAGCTTTGTATATCTGCTGGGCTCTAATTACTTACAGCCAGGTCAAGTCCCCTGTGGTGTGGGTAAAGTAGTTGGCAGCCTGTGCTATATATGGCCAAGGCTTCTTGATGTGACTGACCATACACAGGGTTTTTTAGAGGTAGTAAATATAGATCCCAGCCTGACAACACAATGGAGAGTCATATATGCTGTGAAAGTTGAATTCTTTGTGATCCACACCCTGAAATTCATGAGCATTGCAGAAAGTATGCTTAAATTTATACTTACTTTGGTCTCTTGTGCCAATAATGATGCCAAAGTAGTCCTCTGTTATCAGCACAGCCCATGTAGATCTGTCCTTTTGTATGATAGTCTTGCATTCAGTTGCCTTTGTTAGCTGGACAAATTTCATACAACACCATGGCCATGTATACCATTTGGAGCTGAGGTTGGAGCTTAAGCTATCCACATGCCTGCCAGTATGCTATAATGTCCTTGAAGCCATCATTATCTTCAAAAACATCACAAGATGATGCCTTGTAATACTTAAACATGAACCCACCATAGCTCTTTTAAATCTGAGGATGCCCAGCCTGGCAGCCTCGCTTTCAGGCCCGCCTCAGCCAATCAACCACTGAGTATTTAGATGAGTCAGGATGACTGGTACAGTATAAACAGTTGAAACTTGATCCCTGTGCTCACAGGGTGAAGATCGATATATATTGAGGCACAATGATGTGAGCATGATCAAACATAATCCACAAGATCACAAAAACTCCAAGGTATGGATGTGATTTATGCTGTTTGTGTATTTGCTGTCATATTCTTCAAAAAAAGAAAAAGAAAAGAAAAAAAAAATGTCTGGTAAACTGCTAAAATTTCAAATATTTGTTTTTAGAATATCCCATTCCCATGAAGAGACAATATTTTGACATGCCTATTAAGAGTTAAATGATTCAAGAATGCCATTGTTCATTGTTTGCCAACAAAGTGACAATGTCAGAACACAAGATGTCTTTGATTAACTTACTATTCATGTCATCACTCATCATCTTTTGTAGTAAAGTGAGAATTTTATACATAGTATACATAGAAATGATTTTTTTTTTAAATGTGTGAGTCTGTTATTCCAACTAGGGCCTGACATGAAAAATTGACAAAGTTTGTGCTCCAGCATTATCCCAATGTGTTCCAACTTGATCCCAACATGTCAGGACCCTGCATAATTTACAGAGTTTGTTCTTGTAGCATGAGAAATTGACAAAGTTTTGAGCTCCAACAAGGTTTCAATGCATTCCAACATGATCCCAACATGTCAGGATCCTGAAAATTTACAGAGTCTGTTCTTCTCAGCATGGGTCGACATGAAAAGTTGGCAAAGTTCTGTGCTCCAACATGATCCCAACAATGTGTTACCTGAAAATTTTGGTTAAGTTGTTGTTCTGCAATCATCCCAACATACCCAGACCTGATCCTGATATTACAGCAACTAAGAAATTTGATAAGGTTTGTTGCTCCAGTATGATCCCAACATAACCCAACATGCTCCCAATACTGAAAACTTGATGAAGTTTGTTACCCCAATATTATCCCATCATGCCCCAACATGATTCCAAAATACCCTGACATGCTCCCAACATTACCCAACAGAATCCAACATTGCAAAATTGGCAAAGTGATATACTCCAACATGATCCCAATGTAAATCCAACTTGATCCCTATGTCATCCCGACATGATCCCAACATACCCAACATTAGTCCAACATTTTTCCGACATTTTTCCGACATTTAGTTTTATAAGGGTGTCTGGATATGTTCCTTGTGAAAGGATCAAGCAAAGAAGTTCACTGGGTAGCACTGCTGTGGATACCTGATTTTTACCTCAGCTGACTTGTCAGTCAGCTGAGGTTTTTTGAGGGTCTGTCGTCCGTCGTCCGTCCGTCCGTCCGTCCGTCGTCCACAATTCACATTTTCGACTTCTTCTCAAAAACCGTCAGCCAGATTCACTTCAAACCTGGTGGAGATGTGCCTTGGGTGGGTCTCTACCAAGTTTGTTCAAATGGTTATGGTCAAGTGATTTTTGGATTTTTAATGAATTTTTTTGTTCTTTTTTGGGTAAATCTTAAAAAATCTTCTTCTCCAAAACCGCTCACCCAATTGCTTTGATATCACACAGGAACACTCCCTGGGACTCTTAGTTCTTAATTTGTACACCAGGTGACGCTGCAATTTTTTCCTAATTTCTTATGAATTTTTGTATGTTATAGCTATTTTCAACTTCTTCTCCAGAACCGTCACTCAGATTAAGCTGAAACATAGTGGATTTGTTCCTTGTAGAAGGGTCAAACAAAATTGTTCACTATGTGGGAATGCTGCGGATTCCTGACTTTTAACGATTTTTTCAATTCGGGTACTTGTCGGTCAATGCAGCTTTCCTATTGATTACTATGGAAGTCAATGAGCATTCTAATGCTAATTCACATTCTCGACTTCTTCTCCAAAACCGTCATCCAGATTAACTTCAAACTTGATGGGGATGTACCTTGGGTAGGTTTCTACCAGTTTTGTTCAACTGGTCATGCTCCAGTGATTTTTGGATTTTTAATGAATTTTTTCGTTCTTTTTTTTTGACAAATCTTAAAAAATCTTCTTCTCCGAAACTGCTCACCCAATTGGTTTGATATCACACGGGAAGACACCTAGGGACTCCTTGTTCTTAATTTGTTCACCAGGTGGCGCTGCAGTTTTTTCTAATTTTTTATGAATTTTTGTGTGTTATAACTATTTTCGACTTCTTCTCCAGAACCGTCGCTCAGATTAAGCTGACACGTTGTGGATATGTTCCTTATGGAAGGGCTGAACATAGTTGTTCACTATGTGGGAATGCTGCAGATTTCTGATTTTTAATGATTTTTTCAATTCGGCTCCTTTGCGGTAAATGCACTTTTCCTATTGATTACCATGTTAGTCAATGGGCATTCTAATGCTAATTTACATTTTCGACATCTTCTCCAAAACCGTCATCCAGATTTACTTCAAACTTGGTGGCAGTTTACCTTGGGTGGCTGTCTACCAGGTTTGTTCCAATGGTCATGTTCCAATGAATTTTGGATTTTTTTATGATTTTTTTTCAAAAATCTCTACAAAAGTTTTAATAGGAAAGTTTAACATGGGAATTTCTTGTAATGGTCATAACTTTAATAATATTGACCAGATTTACTTCAAACTTGGTGGGGATATGCCTTGGGTGGATCTCTATCAAGTGAGGTCAAATGGTCACGCTCTATGGATTTTTTTATTTTTTTAAGAATTTTTATCTTCTTTCTTGGGGCAAACCTTCAAAATTCTTCTCCTCTGAAAATGCTCACCCAATTGCTTTGATATCACACAGGAACACTCCCTGGGACTCTTAGTTCTTAATTTGTACACCAGGTGGTGTTTTTTTCTCTCCCTATGGACCTTTGCACTTACGTTTTGGTCTCTTTTGGGTAAATACGAACTATAAATTTATATGTTTCAGCTATACATACCAAGGAACATTGCCTTTGGTCGGAATTGACTTGGATTTGTTTCGTTAGGACTACGGTTTGGATATGGTAATGACACTGTCTAATTTGATATCGTACATAGACACTCCCGGGGACACCTAGTTCCCAATTTGTTCACCAGGTGGCGCTGCAATTTTTCGATGAATTTTTTGTATGGTTTGCTATTTTTCACTTGTTCTCAGAACAGTCCCTCAGATTAAGCTGAAATGTGATGGAAATGTTGTTGTGTAGGGGTCAAACAGTTATTTACTAGGTGGCACTGCTTTGGATTTCTAATTTTCAAGGATTTTCAATTTGGGTACTTATCGTTCAATGCAGCTTTCCTATTGATTACTATGCAAGTCAATGGGCATCCTAATGCTAATTCACAGGACAACTGACACAAAATTTACTGTTTACTTGATAACTTGAGATCTGTTTTGAGTTGGCTACACATGTTAATTATTCTGCATGAAGGTCATGCTGAGACAGTACATGAATGACCTTGACCTCGTTTGTGGGGTCACAGTGCAACATACATGAATTTTACTCTTCATTATAACTTGAGAACTACTTGAACTTTGATGTTGCACATGTAAGTGTTCTTCTATAAAGTTCAGACTTACTCAGAACATGGTGTCCTTGATCCTTTCCGAAGTTCATAAAGCTGCAAGTGTGATGAATGTCAAGATCAGCTGAGGCACGGGCTGTTCACACAGCCCTCTTGTTAATAATATTTTTCAATGTGGGTACTTATCGGTAAATGCACCTTTTCTATTGCTTACTATGCAAGTCAATGGACATTCTAATGGTAATATACATTTTGGAATTCTCTGAAGAAACTGTCATTCAGATTCACTTTAAACTTGGTGGCAATGTACCTTGGGTGGGTCTTTACCATGTTTGTTCAAATGGTCTCGATCCAGTGTTTTTCTGGATTTTTTATGACTTTTTTTAAAACTCTTTTGAACTGGAACCTTAATGTTGCACATGTTAGTGTTCCATAAAGGTCAGACCTACTCAGAACATGGGTGACCTTGATCCTATCCCAAGTTCACAGAGCTGCAAGTGTGATGAATGTCTAGGTCAGCTGAGCCTGGGCTGTTCACACAACCTTCTTGTTTTTCTGCAATTGATCAGAACTCTTCATCTTTTTACCCTTGAGACTTCTGATGTTTTTTTGCAAATGGATTATTTGCAGCTATAATTTGAAAAAAAAAGTAGCTGATGAAAGACAATTCCTTCTGTTTTGAAGTAGAAAATCATAGGGTCTGCACATTATGAAAACGATGTAAATGTTCATGTTGTGAATACAGGTAATATTGATTGTCACTGCAGTGTTAATATCATCCACAAGCATATTAGCTGTGTGCTTTTAAAGTCAGTTAGGAACATTTTAGCGGGAAATAAAACCAAGCTCATGAGGATCCATATCAAAACGAGAATTAATACCAGATATACGACGTGTATCAATATTTCATATTCATGTATGAGCATTAAGTGTGCTTCATAACATTTTATGCACGGAAAGGGGAAAAAAAACGTGCCAAATTTCATTAATTTTGCAGCAAATTGTATGCACAGACTGCCTATTGGTCACAAGCTAATAAGTTCCGTGTGTGTCTATATACAGAAGGATGAGTAACTGGGCAGCCAGTACGGGGAGAGAAAGGATTCAGGTAAAATCTATACTCGTACAATGGAAGCTGCTTGATGCAGTTGCTATGTACCAAGTACACAAACCTGCCCTGTGACGTGCATATTGTATTGTCTTGAGCATCACTCACCTATGTGGCAGTCTAGTTACCTGAATCCAAGAGGGAGGGAGGGAGTTCTTTTTTTTTTTCTTTTTTTTTTTGTGTTGCTAGGGACTATATTTTTGACTGTTTTCACACTGAGTGCATGGTGGATATACAACAATTCAAGTACATGTATGTAACAAATTTTCTGTTGCACGGGACAAACTCTCATTTTAAAATCACAACAAATATTTCCTTGAAAAAAAAAATTATCGTGGGAAAAATGCAGAAGTTTTGCTTTGAAGGCAGGATTTCAATGGAAAACGGTGGAGTGTTGGGCTGGAGGAAGCAGTGGAAATATGATATGAACTACATGTATGTGCTGTAAAGACTGGAGCATACAAATTAAGTAACTAGACATTGTGCTGGTGGAGAATAGAATAAACAATCAATTTGTGATGGATTGTCTGCATGTAGGCATCACACGGTCCTTTGGAGAACTAGAACTATAACATGATATTTCCCACACACCCATTTTGTAACCCAGAAGTGAGATGATACAGCCAATGTAGGAAGCTCGTGAACTGTAGGTTAATTTAATTTTTGCTCCATTTTTATTTTCACTTATGGCACCAAACAAGAAAATAAAAATACAATGTAATGCTACTTTACCATAGGTTTAAAGGGACTATGTCCAAAAAAGTGAAATTAATCACTTTCTGTTTTAAATGCCAAAAATGTGAAATCGGTGAAAATTCATACATGTGAAAGTAAGTACATTTATAGTACTATCACAACAGCAGGTCCAATTGTGGTGTGGTGGGACAAGTATGAAGTAGACAAGTGATAAATGGAGGCAAAATAGTTTGCCTATTCCATGGCACAGTGAGACTCTGTTTGGCTTTGCTTAACTTGACAGACAAAGCAATTGCCACTGACTTCACTGGGCTGAAAGTGGGGTTTTTTCTTTTTTTTTTTTTTTTTTTTTTTTTTGGTATTTTGTTTTTGATGAAAAAAAGCATGCAATCTTCCTCTTAAATGTAGGTAAATGTGTCAGAATACCTTAGGCAATGGGAGACTAGTATTAACCCTTCCAACCTTGAATTATGACTGAGATAACAGCTTTCCTTTGCATGGGTTGGGTATTAAGTGCCCAAGCCATGCCAAGGAAAGCTGTTGACCTGGGGCGTGTGATCTTGATAGGTCTCATCTACAATTCTCAGTCAAATTGTTTTTCATCACTTCTGAAATTAGTTGAAAACACTCAAGCAGATGACATTTGACCACTAGCCAGTTTTGGCTGGTTTAAGGGGGAAAGGGTTAACAAGGAAAAAATAGCACTGGGAGCTTATGTGGGGTGGCCACAATCCATTGGTCATTATTCTAAAAAAAAAAGTGCTGGAAATTGACTTGATTTTGTTGTAGTTTAAGTGTGTGTGTCAACACACACTTTTCTGTTTTTTTTTTCTGAAATTCTTTTTCTTTCTTTCTTTCTTTCTTTCTTTCTTTCTTTCTTTCTTTCTTTGTTTGTTTGTTTGTTTCTTTCTTTCTTTCTTTCTTTCTTTCTTTCTTTCTTTCTTTCTTTCTTTCTTTCTTTCTTTCTTTCCCAGCAAATTTGTCCGATACTTTTCTCAGACACTATTATACATAAAAATTCCAAACTTGGCATGATTGTACCTCCATACAATGGGTTTGACATTTTTATACAGATAAATGAAGATGTTTAAAATTATGCAAATTAGGGGCATTTGAAATTTTAAATGTTGAATATCTTCAAAAGTATAATAGATAGAGATGTCATTCCAACTTCTACTAGGGAGATATTGACAAGTGCACATCTAATGAATTTTTTAAAAAAAGTTGTAGCAATTTAAATTATGCTAATTAGCAGCATAGGAAATTTTAAAACTTGAATATCTTCAAAACTATTATAGATAGAGATGTCATTTTAACTTCTACTGTGGGGTTATTGACCATTGTGCATGTAATGAATCTAAAGCAAAAGTTGTAGCCATTTAAATTATGCTAATTAGCAGCATTTGAAATTATAAAACTTAAATATCTTCAAAACTATTATAGATAGAGATGTCATTTCAAGTTCTACTATGGGGTTGTTGACCATTGCACATGTAATGAAACTAAAACAAAAGTTGTAGCCATTTAAATTATGCTAATTGGCAGTATTTGAAATTTTCAATCTTGAATATCTTCAACATTATAATAGATAGAGATGTGGTTCCAACTTCTACTAGGAGGTTGTTGTCCATTGCACACCTAATGAATTAAAAATAAAAGTTGTAGCAATTTGAATTATGCTAAATAACACCATTAGAAATCTTAAATCATGAATAAGTTGAAAGCTATAATAGATAGAGATGCCATTCCAACTTCTACTCCTGTGTCATGGACCAGTTGTACATTGCCATACCAATATGCTTTGAAGACACACACACTGATTTGCTATGCAGCAAATCATCTTTCCTAGTTTTGTTTATTTTGCAAATGCTGCAAGATCATGAAAGTTTCTTTTTGCAAAGTTATTTCAGGAATGGCACAAAATTATGAAGGCAAAAGCACTGTTTCAAAAAAAAAAAAACAAAAAAAAAGGATGTGAAAGAAGGCTTGGTAGGAATTAAAACCAAAATGTAGATTTAAGATTAGAACCATTGGGGAAAAAATGAAATGCAAAACAGTCAAATTTGATGTTCTGAAAACATATATTCACTTCGTGTTTCGCTAGCCTGGCCAGCCCTTAATGAACCACCAGTATTGTCTATATTCAGTTATCTGACACATTTCTATGGGAACAGGTGGTGTCATTAAAATGAGTTTTCACTGTATATATAAATATATATATATATATATATTTACATATAGGCATTTTTTCAAAGGGTGTGCCTATAGTACAAATCACAAATAAAAAAACTATCAAACTATTTAAAATTCCCTTTTTGGAAGTCAGAGGAGTTAGCTGATGTTCCAGTACAAAGAGAGTCCAACCAACCTACCTTGACTGAATAAACATTTTCACAGCCCATTTTACGGGGCCAATGTCTGCGTCAGTTTGATCCGCTGAAAAAAAAAGAAGACCAGGGTTATTCATTATGATGGGCACGGTAATTTTGAATGCAAAAAGGCAAAATCAGGCTAAAAAAATGTGAGGTTGAGTCTTCAGCTGGAATTGTTAAAAGGGGTTTTGGTACCAAATATTTACCAAGTTATTATAACTGCAGTAAATGCACACACTGTGACTGTTTAATAAGGTTCCTTCTACGTTCTTTTTTTCCTTGTTTGCTCTTTCCTTCAGTTAAAATACTGACTGGAAAAAAATGGTAACTGACCTTCTGTAAAAGTCCCAGTGAATTTCCAAAGCCACCAACCACAGCATACGCAAATATCAGAGTGTGCATTGGTTGACATGTAAACATAAACCTATCAAGTCCCCCCACCCCCACCCCACCCAATGGATTCTCCCACTTTTTGGCCTTAGTTTGTTTACTTTTCAACAGAAAGTTTGGATACATTGGGTAACCTTCCCTGTGAAAATCTGTTTACATCTTCTTTAATTCTTTGGTTAATAACAAAATATCTCCCATGGTAGCAAAAAAAAAAAATCTCCCTATTTCTTGTCGGAGGATGTTAACGGATATGTACAGTGTAGCCCATGTGCATGTACAGGACTGAGTCATGTGACAGTGAACCAAATCCATCACACCAGGCCATCCTTCCCTACTGATACACCATTGTACCAAATTTGAGGAACCTTTGGCATGTTAGAACAATAAAGTCATGGGCTGGCTCCCTGGACAAGTCGGTAGTAAGCATCAGTGTATGGGTGCACGACCAAACACAACCGGGAGTTCATTCATTCCTATGGTACTTAGCCATGGAATGTGCTCCCCACTTTCTGCTTATGACCCAACATGCCCCAATGCAATGCAAAGGAAGGTGTAACGTGAGTGGCCGACTGAGATTGATGATGAAATGTTGGAGATTCGGGGAATTTAGCTCAATTGCCCAGTAACTGCACAGCAAAAGACTACACGAGGTTCGCTGGCATGGCCTATATGAAGACCTTGTCCAGCATGTAAAATGAACTTCCTCTGAAGTCTTTATTCTTCCTGGAAGTGAGCCATGGTGGTCCCAGTATGAATAAAGTTGCTGGGGGTTTCTTGCCTCAGGCAGTCTCCAGTTGTCTTTTGATGTGTCTGTTTTACTGGAAGTATAGGTTAACTACTGAGGAATGCGTCTTTATTTTACAGGGATGAAGCTGTTCTAAGGTGATTGATTAACCAACTTAGAATTTATTTCACTGAGGCTTGCAAAGACAGCTGATTTACTCTTTCGGTGCTGCATTTGGAACTAAGTCAACATCTTTCCTCGGATCATGCCCAAATTGTGCCAAGGCAAGCTGTTGACCTGGACAATTATATGTGTATTCTCTGTAACCTCAGGCATGTTAGTACTTCAATGAAAGGTCTTTTTACGAGGAACATGAATCCAGCACCCTTATCATAACTCAGAGCAGTTAGTTTTAAGTAGTTGAACGACTTTAGTTGCAGTCGGCTCTGAAAGAGTTAAAATACGGCCTTGAGCTCCATGGAAAGACACCATTCCCATTGCAGCTCTTCATTCATGGGAAATAAAGATGAATGGGCCGGCCGAACTACGCAGTGACATCACAAATGAATTTTGCGAGGAAATACACTAAGTCATCACCTTGCAAGTTTAAGGTACAATTATTACACATAGCAGGCAGATTAGTTCTGCTGGGTTTGCCCATGTGGCAAATTACCTTTATTGATTATGAAAGTATATATGTTGCCAAATGATGTAAAGATATCACTTTAACTTGCACCATATTGTATATATATGTAATTTAAAGGTTCATGATCCATGTGATCAATACATATAAATGTAAACATCACTCCCAGATTACCCAGAGTGCACCAAGGAAAGCTTTTCATGGTGCATTCTGGGTACTCAGAGTGCACCAAGGAAAGCTTTTCATGGTGCATTCTGGGTACTCTGAGTGCACCAAGGAAAGCTTTCCATGGTGCATTCTGCCATGGAAAGTTGTTGATTCAGTCTCTGCAGGGTTGAATAAGAAATGAAGATGGTCCAGTTGAGAAAATCTTTTTCCAGCAAAATCTGAAGAGTTTCTTTGTGCTTGCTGTAGAAGATTGGGGCACAGCTTCATGAAAGATTGGTCCAGGCTGCAAACATGTTACTTTGGTGCCACCTGGTGGTGATGAAGGTCATCATACTTTTGGCCAGCTTAAGGGGGAAAGGGTTGAAGTATGAGTAAAATCAACCTAAATGTTAAGGTGGATGAAAAGAAACAGTAAGTTCCCCCATTGCACAAATACATACATGCATGTACTGAGCCTTGAGTGTTTTAATTTGTGTTTTGTCTGTTGTGCATAGTGATATTTGTCCTGAAAGACCATACTGTTAGAGAGACTGCATTTTCAATTTCTTTTTTGATTATTTTTATGTTGTTATTTGCTTAATTGTCAACTTCAAAGACAACTGTTCTGGGTCGAGAGACCAGAAGGGTAAGATCCTTGACAGGGAAATTTTTCAAGACAGTTTCAGATAGTCAGCGACACGTGATGTAATTTAGTAATTTCAGATAGTCACTGACACCAAGGAGGCAACAAAGCCTGTGTAGCCTCCTTGCTGACACCTAATCATTTAGTAATTTCAGATATTCACTGACACTTAAAGTAATTTAGTAATTTCAGATAGTCACTGACACCTGGAGTAATTTAGTAATTTCAGATCGCCCCTGACACCGGGTGTAATTTATTAATTTCAGACAATCAGTGACACCTGGGTTAATTTATTAATTTCAGATAGTCACTGACACTGGGAGTAATTTAATAATTAGGGGACCACTGAAGGCAAGTCCCCTACAGTGATCACAGGTACCATCCATCTGTCCAGC